>BSQZ01000162.1:210000-375830 GCA_033239005.1 Lamellibrachia satsuma | reverse complement strand
GACAATTTCAAACTGCAGTCTGCATTTTTTATGAGATGGGGGTAGCCATGATAAATTTAAATGTGAAAAAAGTTTAAGAATCAAAGTACTTTTCTTTTTTTTTGAAGACTTTTTTTTTAGATTATTGGTATATATAAAGTACGAATATTATGACAATAGATCCACACATCTGACAAGTATGCAGACATTATTTTTAACCTCTCATAACAGCCAGTCAGTAAAGCGACCCACTTAGAAATCGGAATTAAACAGATGGGGTAGGAAGGTGGGAAACAAATTTTTAGAAGAGAGTAAAATGTTTACCTTTGACTCTTGAAAATATTGAAAACGAGGCCGATCATAAGATTGGATTAAATGGTCACGTGTTTTAGTCGGCCTAGAGGGTTATTTAAAAATAGGAACCTGGCCGCATTGCTCACATAAACGCCGTTTGATTTTCAATCAAAAGGTGTCTTTATGTGGGACAATGCTACTTGCTAATGTTATTGGCTCGGAATCGTGGCTAGTTTGTTGAAGACAAAAGTACAAGTCACATGTATGTTTGTATACGAGCTTTTATAGTAAGCCAACTGATTATGTAAGAATACAATATGCATACATAATATAAAACGGAATCATCAAATCTAGGTAATTAAAAATTCACCAACTAGCAGCAAAGGTGGGGGAACCGACCACACCAGGCCAATTCTGTAATGGCCAATTTCAGAATGGCTCCCCCACCCCACCTGATTCCGTGTCACTGGATAGTGTAACAAGAATTACATATGTATATGAATTTAGTCAATGCAGACTAATATTGCATTGTTAACCGTGTCACACTGATTGCCCCACCTAACTAGAAAGCAATCGTGTTCCCCAAGTGGTAAGCTGCATTTCGTTACAAGCAGTGCCCCGTCTATGTCCGGAGTACATAAATATATCGCAACATGGAATGTCCCACCTAAGTAGAAAACACCTGAGCCACAATTAGTATTTTATGCACACAAAACAAGCCACTATTATTTTAAAATTATACATATATATATGTATGTATGTATGTATGTATGTATGTATGTATGTATGTATGTATATATATATATATATATATATATATATATATATATATATATATATATATATGTATGTATGTATATATATATATATATGTATGTATATATATATATGTATGTATATATATATATATGTATGTATATATATATATGTGTGTATATATATACATATATATATATATATATATATATATATATATATATATATATATATATATATATATATATATATATATATATATATATATATATATATATATATATAGTTAGCGTGAGTAAACATATTGCGACATTGGATGTCCCACCTAAGTAGAAAACATCAATGTCATCAATTGTCACAACTAGTATCTCGACATCAAAAACTACCAATTAATTGGAAACACGTAATTGGCGACACGGAGTGCCTCACCTAAGTAGAAAGCATCCGTACCCCAACATTTCACATAACTAATATTTATGCTCCAAAAAATTGTCACTTATATTTTAAAATGTTGATTTTGTGCGGCTACACTACTACTACACTTATTGCGACATGAGATGCCCCACCTAAGTAGAAAGCACCTCTGTCACAAAGTTTCACTAATTGCAAAATGATGTGGTTATTGTAACTGCAGCATCGGAATTCTGATATATTTCTTAAATGCCTGCGATTTCCAACGCCCCATGCTTTGTATTTCTTCGTCCGAAACCCCTTGCATTGTTGCTGTTGTGGCCGCACCGATTCGAAAACTATGTCCTTTATAGCATGTTGTTGGAAGGCCCGCCCAAGACAATGATTTTTTCAGCTGTTCACCAAAGAAAGATTTAGATTAGGTGTACCTCCTGGAAATACAAATAGCGGTCCTGGAGAGTTACCACGTAATGCCAAGTACATCTTCATAGCTTTAACTGGACAAAAAAGGGGGTCAGTATGAGCTGGAATAGCTAAGGTCACCGGAGGGCCCTGATAATGCTTGTATGCATAAAAACAACCGTACAGCCACTAGATGTTATTGCCAGCTGGCTCACCTGTAAGACATTACTGCTTTTGGCTGTTGATGTAACAGCAATTTCTCCGATTCGAAGAAAAGCATGAAATGCTAAAAGATACATTGCCGAAGTTAAAATACTGTAATAGTAACAATGTGAAATATGTGGTGTCGAACGCACCAACTGGTGTAGAATCGCCTTTGTGACTGGTGCACGTTGATCACCTGAAGGCCTGAGTTTGGCTGCAACCTGTAATAATTTTCTCACCAAAAATGTAGCAGTCGGATCCTCTCAGCCATGCATTTTATGCACAAAGGAAAGTGCTGATAACACACTGGTGATAGATGATGTAGCATAGCCTTTTTGAAAACAATATGCTATAAAGGAAATCACTGTTTTTGTTTTAGCTGGAAACCAAAGTCTTAGGTGAAGTTGCGACTGACAGAATTTATAAAACATAGCAACACTTTTTTGATATGCTTTGGTAGTGAGATCTGACAGGGAACCATCCAACAGTTGCTGAGTTACAGCAGCCAAGGCAGGAGGTTCGGAGGGATGACCGACTGCACTTGCTCGAGGCCATACTGCCTGCGCAGTTCTGGGGTATCCTGAAACCGAGACAGTGCGTCAGCGATTATGTTATTTTTTCCAGGTACGTGTTTTGCCCTCAAAATTACATTGTTGCGCATGAGCGACACCGTCATGGTGCGGATAAGTGACATCAGCTTTTTGTCTTTGCTGGTTTGGCTATTGATGACATAAACCACAGCTTCATTGTCACATAGCACAAGAAGTATCTTGTCTACCAGAATGTTAGGCCACAAGTGCAAAGCCAATACAATCGGAAATAACTCTTTGATGGCGATATTCAAATAAAGCCAGGAAGGAGGCCAGTGACCCTGAAACCATTGTCCCATGAGTACCGCTGCATATCCCAAACCTGAAGCATCTGTAAAAAGTTCTAGCTTTTCTGCTGATAGCCACTGGTCATTGAAAAGGAGTGATGTTCCATTAAAGTTTTCCAAAAACATGGACCAAGCAGCCAAATCAAGGCGTGCCTCTTGCCCCAGACGAATATGAAAATGAGGCTTAACGATGCCCATTGTGAGGTCAATGAGTTGACGCAGGAAAGGGCGTCCTGGAACAATCACTTTACAGGCAAAGTTTAAAGTTCCGATAAGGGACTGTAGCTCTCGCAAAGTCACCTTTTTACGTCGACGGAAGGACTGAACTAATTTGATTGCTGCTTCGAGTTTGTCCCTGGGAAGCCTAGCCTGCATTTGCAGAGTGTCCACTTCGATACCGTGAAAAACAACACATGTAGATGGCAAAACAGTTTTACATCGTTTCACTGGTATTGACAAAAATTCCGCCATGGCAAAAAATTGCTGCAGGTAGAGGTTGCAGAGTGACCTGGATGGTGAAAGAAATATGAAATCATCGAGCATGTGATTTTTTGTCATATTTTCCACGTGGAACTTAGTTTGTAAAATCCACTGCAAAGCACAGCTAAACTGTTCAAACACCTGGCATGAGATCGAGCATCCCATCGGAAGACAGCGATCATAGAAAAATGACCTTGAAATGAAAAACCCAGCAAATGGTAATCGCTAGGTTGAATAGGAATAATCCGAAAGGCGGATTCTATATCCGCTTTGGCAATAAAGCATCCGCGGCCAATTGATGTTAGCAAAGAAACGAAGTAGTCATAATCCTCATATGTTACGGAACAAAACTTGTGTGGTATTCCTGAATTAACTGAATCTCCCTTTGGAAATGATAGGTCATGCATTATCCGAAACTTGCCTGGCTGTGTCTTTGGAATGAGTCCTAATGGTGATACGACCAAGTTATAAAGAGGCATTGATGTGAATGGACCTGCAATTCTACCCAACGCAATCTCTTTATGAAGCATTCCCTTTGCTACCGAAAGGTTTTCTAAAAGAGATGCGTGATTACATGGTGTTGCCTTATAAGTGAGATCACCCTGGAAATTGATGCGAAATCCCTCAGTGAATCCTTGCCAAATGTCTTTTGTCAGAAGTGGTTGGTACTTACTTTCGCTTAGGAGCTGTAAGAGCCGGGTGGCGTGGACCGGTGTTGGTAACTTGTGGGGCAGAGAAAGCGAGATATTTACGTGTACACTGTGACATGGCATGATCTCCCTTGCAGGTTGGGCACAGATGGATGAACGAACACGCCCATTACTGCAGTAGGCGAAGCAGTAGCCTGCAGGAAAGGACCGTTTCTTCATGGGAGCCTGTTTTCGCCGGATGGTTGGGGGCTGGTGTTACCGATGGCCTTACGACTCAACGCAAAGAACATCTCTGTGTGAAGATGATAACAAGGCATCAAGTTGAATGCCCTCAACTTCCGGAAATCCCGGTCATAGGCCAGAAAAACCTGGTTGCGGGAGTTGGAGGCCATGGTGCGGATAATCTGCAAGTACTTTAAAATTGCTGCAGTTTCAGAAGGATGTTGCTGTGTGTACACAGCAATGAAAACCACAAACGCATCGGACCATTGACCGATGGTAGAATTTTTTTGGGTGGCCTGATCCTTGACATTTACAAAGGTCTTACTCGTGGCTGGGTCTAACATGAATGTGGTTTCATATGTTGTTTCCCCAACTAGCAGCTCAAGATCTACATACTGCTTAGCCCAAATCTTTGCCTTTATTTTAGGATCTAGCAAACTCCCCAATGGAACAGAAGCATATGACTGCATATGGGAGGGCAACACTTCCTCACCTACTGCGTCACGATCAGTGTCCAACTCAACTAGGGTAGGAGCAGGCCGCATATCCGGACCAGCGGTTGCAGACCCTGCTGCAGCTGTCCACGACGGCTCTCGCGCAACGACTGCCATCTCCATCACATCTTGGATGGATTGAACCTGCTCCTGCATCAACTGCATCTGTTGATGCAGTGTGTCCATCTCACAAGACTGTGGCGCAGTCATTGTCACGGGGGCGGTTGTCTCAGCTGTCACTGTCGCAGGGGCGGTCATCTCAGGTGGCACTGGGACGGACGTGACATCTATCGTCGGGACAATCGGATCGATTGTCACCGAGGTGGTCTGTTCAGTTATCACCGGGGCAGAAACCGTCACCGGGTCAGAAGCTGTCATCACCGCGGCTGGACCCCCAGTCCGTGGTCGTTTGCGTGGTGGTTCAGTCGGAGCATCCTCGCGATACCGTGCAATCACTTGGCGTTTACGCTTTGGAGGCATTTCCTGAAACACTATATATAGGCAAAGCCGACAGATACTGGCCAAATTTCTGGTTTAGAAAAATAACAACCACCCATGGAAATATATCTTCGCTAGGAGTCAATATAAAAGGCCAAAACTATAACAAATATAGTGTTTAGCCTCAAAATTTATAATAACCAACACCTATAATTATAACTTCCCATGATGGAAATAGTTGTGAAATTGTTCACAACCAAGAAGGCATAAGGTTTTTACTGGCCACACACGGGCACAACCAAGAAGGCATAAATTGTTTACAGGCCACACACGCGGCACAACCAAGAAGGCATAAGTTGTTTACAGACCACACACGCGGCACAACCAAGAAGGCATAAGTTGTTTACAGGCCACACACGGGCACAACCAAGAAGGCATAAGTTGTTTACAGGCCACACACGCGGCACAACCAAGAAGGCATAAGTTGTTTACAGGCCACACACGGGCATAACCAAGAAGGCATAAATTGTTTACAGGCCACACACGGGCACAACCAAGAAGGCACAACTTGTTTACAGGCCACACACGCGGCACAACCAAGAAGGCATAAGTTGTGTACAGGCCACACACAGGAACAACTCCTAACGCATAAGGTTTTTCTGGAAATACTCATAAACAAGTGTCTTGCTCGCTCAAATCACACAATTCAGTAATAAATAATTATTCAGGGGACATTGAAGTGTTTATTTTTTACATTACTAATGTTTGCACCGTATCATGAGGAAAATTGGACATTTCGCTACAAAAAGATGTTGTCGTTTTGGAAATTGCAGCCATGGTGAATTTCGAGGACCAAATTTATCGAGATATTTTCAATAAATTGATATCTACAAGGGAATTATTGAAACCTAGACATCAATCACACCCAATGTAGCAGTTCTTTTGTGAAAGTATGGTTGGCTCTGAAAAGAGCCGCTTTGTGTCTTCTGGCGACTGCTGGGCGAAGTTCAATGCTAGTAAGCATTTGTTCATGGGTATTGGTCGCGAATGCACACTAGCCGTGACGATAGACTTCGTTGGCGGTTCCTGTGCTGCTGCATCCACAGGAACTCTTCCAGATACGTGACGAACAGAGGTAGCGTCGTGCCGAACTGTTTCCTGTTTGCTCTATTTATTACTGTGTAATTGTGTGATTTGGGCAAGCAAGATACTTGTTTATGACTTATGAATAAGATTTAAAAACATTTGCATGATATGTGAACTTTTAATTATTTTTTTTATATATATGCGATGTCTTTGCTTTATTTTACATTATCTTATATTTTTTGTCGAGATATTTGTCGGTGGATTTTTTTTTATTTTAAAAATTAAATTGAACTTTGTTTTTCCTTAGACTGCGTACAAGATATTTGTCAGTGCAATCACCTGTCCGGTTCGATTTTTTCGGGCTTTCTAACATTAAATTGTCGATTTTTAGAGTTTTTCGTAACATTAAATTGCACTTTTTCTTCTATTTTTCGTATTTTCTTACACTGCGGTACGAAATTTTTGACAGTGAAATCGCCTTTCCGGTTCTGATGCCACCGTGTTATTGTTACAGCACATTTCGGATGATCGCCATATTAACAACACTGGCTATTGCGTTGTTTTGGGCACTAAAAGTGCGCTCTAACACAATATTTAAAAAAATCGATCTCTTGCACAAAATGTTTCTTAAGATTTTTCTTAACGGCATATTCTATTAAGTAGGTTGGAAACTTCACTGACCAGTATATGTTAACCGTTTCTGCAAAATTGTACACGACTGAGTGTGTCGGTTTCTGCTTATCTAGTTAGAAGATATCTCTACCCTGACCGACCTCCACCACTGCAATCGTCATTGAGACTAGCGATGTCCAGGCAGATAGTTTTAGTTTTGAGTGTAGGGGATGCGCGAAGATGAAGGAACTAGAGGTGGAGTTGGAAGAGCTGAGGCTGCTCGTTGTGGCAATGGTGGGAAGGGAACAGGGGGGGTTGTGCCAGTAGTTACGGTGGGAGAACAGTAGACGATAAAGTGGGGAAAGACACAAAAGATGCTAGGGAGAGCTCACCTCAGCCTGGGAGGAAGCTGAGAGGAGGGAAGGTGACAGGTCATAGGGAGACAGGGCATAAGGAGACGGGAAGGAAAGGAACGGGAGGGAAGACAACCGAAGTGAAGGAGAGGGGAGTAGGGGAGACAGGAGGGAAGGAGAAGGGAGTGGGGGAGACGGGAGGGAAGACAACCGGAGTGAAGGAGAGGGGAGTAGCGGAGACAGGAGGGAAGGAGAAGGGAGTGGGGGAGATGGGAGGGAAAACAACCGGAGTGAAGGAGAGGGGAGTAGGGGAGACAGGAGGGAAGGAGAAGGGAGTGGGGGAGACGGAAGGGAAAACAACCGGAGTGAAGGAGAGGGAAGTTGGAGAGACAAGAGCAAATGAGTGGGAAGTGGGGGAGACAGGAGGGAAGGGGTCAGGACAGAATGTGATGGAGGGGATCGAAAGGAAGAGTTATTCTGCAGCAGTGATAGAGGGGGTGAGGAAGAGAGCGAGGGTGTTTGTGGGGGATTCGATAGTTAGGAAGACCGACAGAGTCTTAAACAAGGGAGATGATGTGGTGGTCTGCTTGCCTGGAGCCAAAATAGAGGCGATAACTGAGAGGGTAAAAAACATCGTAGGCTCGGGTAAGGGTGGATCTGTTTTAGTACACGTAGGGACAAATAACGTAGAGAGGGAGGGTACAACTGCCATAGTTAGGAAATATAGGCAGCTGGTCAGAACACTAAAACAGACGCGGGTTGAGCAGGTAATACTGTCAGGGATTTTACCTGTAATGGGCAGAAGGGGTCACAAATATCGAAATTGTCGGGGATGGCAATTAACATGTTAGTCCAGAGGCTGTGTAGGGAAGAGGAAGTTGGATTTGTGGATTTATGGGGAAGTTTTGTTGGGAGGGCTGATATGTACATGAAGGATGGGCTTCATTTAAGTGGAAAGGGGGCAGCAGTATTCGCGGACAAACTTTCAGCAGCAGTAGATAGAGACTTGGGTACAATGACAAATATTTTGGAAGTAAACAGTCTTTAAACTAGAAATGCAGGGGGGTTACCTAGAGGTGTCTCAAGCAGAACAAGAGGCCACTAGCACAGATAAACCAATATCAAATCATCCGAAAAACATCTCCGAAAAAGGTTATAGATGCGTATGTTTAAATGCAAGGAGCATAGTAAATAAGAAAAAATGAATTAAACATTATGGTAGAAGATACTGACCCTCACATAATTGGTATAACTGAATCATGGGCCAACATAGATATAACAGATGCTGAATTAGGACTGACAGGATACGTAATGTTTAGGAAAGATCGAATAGGAAGAAGGGGCGGGGGAGTTATTATATATGTTAAAGAATCTATTCAGGCTTATGAAATAAAACTAGAAAGGGAAGCAGATTGCGATGAAGCTGTTTGGTGCAAAATTGTTTCAGGAAATTCAAAATTAACTATTGGATTAGTTTACCGAAGTCCAAACATAAACGAAGAGGACAACACAAAAATAAAAAATGCTATAAAGGAAGTTAGTAAAGGGGAATGTATCATAATGGGAGATTTTAACCATGGACACATACAATGGAATTCTCTAGAGAGCACAGGGATTGAGTATCAACAATTTCTATGTTTAATCCAGGATAGCTTTCTTACTCAGCACGTACTAGAACCAACCAGGGGAGAAAATGTATTAGATATAGTTTTGTCATCACAAAAAGAATTAATGGACAATGTAAAAATATTTGAACCATTGGGTAATAGTGACCATAATCAAATACATTTTGACATCAATGTAAAATCAGAAAGTAAAAATAAGAAAACGTACAAGAGAAACTTCCACAAAGGTAACTACAAAGATACGAGAAAATACTTAGCAAAGCTAGATTGGAATAACATGCTGATGAATAAGACCGCAATTGAATGTTGGAATATTCTAAAATATGAAATCGAGTTCCCTTCCAAAAACAAGGAAAACGGTGTAGAAAGAAACACTTGTCAAAAGAGGCAATTAGAAAAATAATGCTAAAACAAACTATGTGGAGGGTTTATAGGCGTACCAGAAAGGAAGAAGACTGCAAAATACAAAGAGGCACTTAATGCAGCTACAACTGAAATCAGACAATCTAAAAGAAGCTATGAGCAAAAACTGGCATGTAACATAAAAAATGACAGCAAGAGTTTTTATGCATATGTCAGGAGTAAACAAAACGTACAAGACAAGGTTGGACCTCTAGAAGACAGTGCTGGAAATATAATATCACAGGGGTTTTTAATGGCGGAAGACCTAAATGGTGACTTCAGTTCAGTGTTTACCAAAGAAGATATTAGTTCATTACCAGTTGCTGATGCTAAATTTCAGGGGGCTAAATCTGACTATTTAGGTCCGTTAGTTGTAACTCCAGAATTGGTAGCTAAGAAAATAAAGGCAACGAAGGATAACAAATCGCCGGGAGTGGATGGGATTCCTCCAAAATTACTAATGGAAACAGTAGATCAAATCAGTATACCACTTGCAAGAGTATTCAACTTGTCATTAAAAGAGGGAGTTGTTCCGTTTGAATGGAAAGAAGCAAACATCATACCATTATTTAAAAAGGGTTCGAGAAACAAGTCGGAGAATTACAGACCAGTGAGTTTAACGTCAGTGATTTGTAAATTATTAGAAAGGTTAATTAAAGACCATATGGTGGACTTCCTCGTTAAGCATAAATTATTAAATTCATCTCAACATGGATTCCTTAAAGCAAGGTCATGCTTAACAAATATGTTATGTTTTTTGGAAGAAATCACTAAGTGGATAGACGTGGGATCGCCAGTAGATATTATCTACTTAGATTTTCAGAAAGCTTTTGACAAAGTACCACATCAAAGATTACTACTTAAATTAAAAGCCCATGGTATCGGGGATAGCATAACTGACTGGATAGAACAATGGCTGACTGACAGAAGACAACGCGTTGTAGTAGATGGAGAAGTTTCAAACTGGAAATCGGTTTTGAGTGGGGTACCTCAAGCATCAGTATTAGGACCCATATTATTCTTAATTTATATCAATGACTTGGACGACAGTATAACAAGTAACGTACTGAAATTTGCGGATGACACAAAACTGTTTAGAAAGGTTAATACTGATGGTGATAAACAACAATTACAAAACGATCTAGACAGATTAGTGAAATGGTCTGAGAAATGGCAGATGCTGTTCAATTTTGGGAAATGTAAATGCCTACATACAGGACATGGGAACTTGAATGTAAACTATAAAATGGGAGATACTGTTCTGGGTACTACTGTAAAAGAAAAGGACTTAGGAGTTACAATAAGCGCTGATATGAAAGTTTCAGAGCAGTGTGGTATTGCAGCTTCAAAGGGTAATCAAATTGTTGGATTGATTAGAAGAAACATAACATACAAGGGAAAAAGGTTAATTATACCTCTTTATAAAGCAATAGTTAGACCTCATTTAGAATACTGTATACAAGCATGGAGACCATATCGTAAGAAGGATATAGATACGCTTGAACGCATACAAAGGAGAGCAACTAAAATGATTCCAGAACTTAGAGACCTTAGTTATGAAGAACGCCTGAAAGAATGTGGTTTAACAACTCTAGAGACAAGGAGGTTAAGAGGAGATCAGATTGAAGTTTTTAAGATATTGAATGGGTATGAAAATATTGATAGAAATATGTTTTTCTCACTCAAGAAGGATAGCAGAACTAGAGGACATGAGGTAAAATTAGTAAAGGATCAATGTAGATTGGACATCAGGAAGCACTCATTCACACAGAGGACAATAAATGAATGGAACAAATTGTGTACAGATTGTGTAACTGCTAGCAGCGTGAATATGTTTAAAAACAAGGTTGACACATATCTCAGGAGGGCGGGTTATAAGTAGGTGAACATTGTTGGACTCTCGATAAGCCAATGGCTTCCTTGTCCACTTGCCATCTGGGCCTTTGGTTTGGATGGCAAATCTTGTTAAATCTTGTTAGACTCGCTAATAGTCCCAGAACTGAAGTGAAAAACCTCGAGCATGGTGATGGGCTCAGGACACTGCCACTGAAGCCGCCAAACCTGTACTATAGCATAGCCATAGAAGACCAAGACTAGTAGAGGAGACATGACACTTCCCACGCATGCACACAAACAATGGCTAAGACAAGCTAAAAGGATATTAACCTGGCCATAGAAGAGCTGTTCATTGTGTGTGGGTGGGTGTGTGTTGGGGGAGGAGGTGTTTGGTAGGGTGAGTGTTTGTTTTGCAGCTACATGGATTGATATTATTCTGAGAGTCATACTGTGTTACTAATCTTGGCTATCTCTGACACAAACTGTAGCTATTTTGGTTAAAGCCCTCAATATTTTTTTCATTTTGTTTACATGCATTGAGACAAGCGCTTGTGTATTCTACATGCTTTTCAATGAAAATGCTAGTGGCCAAATTGGCTCAAAAACGTAACTTGTTTAGCAAAATCTGATGTCATGTAGTCTATGGCCCAAATGACCATGGCACTGGTAGCGCTAGTGTAGCTAATGATGGAGATGATTCTGTACTTTCAGGCACAACTTTTCACACTTACACCACATGCACACAATACTTGTGTTGGGAGAAGTCCTTGTCACCTTCTCATGGTTCCTACTGTGGATCACGACAGCAAACTGCTGTCGTGTGAACTAAGAACAGCATGACATGACACTACCTTGTAACAGCAGATTATTTGGTAACAACTTTTTGTTTGCTTCACACATTTTAGTTTGGGTTTAGTTTTTATGCAATTCACAAGATAAGCCATTTGTATGATGGCAGTAGTGTACATTGCTGACAATCCTTGCTAATTGCTTTTGTAACAAATAAATGCGGTCAATGTTTGTTTTGTAGGTATTTCTCCACACTTCACAACAGCATGGAACTCAAGGCAGGTATTGGGAATAGTATGTTTTTATGTATTTTTGTCTAGTAAATATTTTGCACTATGCATAATTACAATACTTTTCGACAGCTCAGATATTATCGTTCTGATATGTTCTTTCTAGTTAAGCAGGATCTATTAAAACACCTACGGATTCCTTACATATATTTCAATATCATTGATTTTTACTTTAGTGCTGGCTTTTGTAGAGTTACTAAATAGCATGAAATTAATTTTCAACACCTTAAGTGATAATCTATTAACTACAAACTGTATACCCAATTAGCCCACTTGTTTGCCTGTCTTTGGGTTGAACCGGGTCATTCCCTGAGTGAAAACAATTTTGGTGTCATCAGCAAAAATAATACAATTTAACAGTATTGATATATTATATTTATCATTTATATATAATATGAATAGCTTGGGTCCTGAAAGTTAGTCCAGTGGAACTCCACATTGTATCTTTAATAAAATTATTGCAACTGCTCTTCTTAGCAGTACACTTGTCTATTGCAATTCCTGTTTTTACAATATTGCTATCAAGGGCATCTTGAAACTTCAATTTGTGCAAATTGTTTGGCAAGGGTAGTTACCCGATCTCCTCCTTTGTCTCGCTTAGTGCCACTTCTTAGATAATTGCTTTTTGTTAAACTTTAACAGCAATTTAAACATGAATTAACTGGCCTTGTGTGAGAAATTTGTAAAAACGGCTTACCTCGTTTTAAAGAAAAACCAAGCTGATACACCTCAATTTCCATCCAGTATGGGGATTGGTTTTGAATTGTTGGTTTGTTCTGCAGAATAGCCACTGTGCCGGCTGAAGGGGTCAAATTTGTTACAGAAGAATGTAGTGCTTAAAAATATGCAAGTTAGCCGATTTCAGTGATCGTATTTGCATAGAACTAACTGTATTCAGCCAGCAAGGTGGGAACGTTTAGGACCTTTGGCATTGAGATGTTGCAGTATTAAGCTGATTTGAAAATATGTATGTATTTTGGTGGCGATATTCTCGAAACACCAGTGCTACAGTAAGCATCATATTAATATTTAATGAAAACTGCCAATTTGGAGGATACGTGCGTTTGCTAGAGGTGTGTAATTTTGATGGAACTTATTTGTTCAGCACATTGGCAGTGTAGTAACAGTGGATGTCATGAAGTTGTAGGATTTTTGCTCAGCTCTATCGACTGCGACATTCATCGGGAACACGAGTTTTCATACATTATTGACAATCTCTTGCAAAGAAAATACTGAAAGAAATCTGTTGAATTTGAGGATTTAAAAAAATTGCATTTTTATTAATAGCAGTCAAGTTTTCATTGTATTTCCAATCAATTCGAGTGGGGCCACCGTGAGCTCGGGGCCCTGGGGCACGTGCCCCGGTTGCTCCTATGATAATCTGCCACTATGTACACCAATGACTACAACGCTATGTAGGATGTTTATTACATATCTATCTACATGTTTATTATATATTCTTTGTCAAAACTACCTTACAGACAAAATATATCTAGTACATCATACAAAAATATATATATATACTGGAAAATCTTTCATATATTGTTCCCTGATATAACATTATAATACTGTCTTGTATCTATACTGTTATAGTATAGTATCTCAATTGCATTTAGTAATGCACACGTCATCTTTAGCACATTTTGATCTATATTCACCACACTATAGCAGTTCTTGGATTCATCACGTGCTTGTGTGCATACGTATACATCTGCACACATTTCTTTAATACCTGCTGTGTATGTATGGCCTCCACTTCCACATAAAATTGAGGACAGCAAGTACCTGTACATATCTTATCATAATAACCTTTATCTTATCATAATACTTTTCAATATCTGTACTCCTCTGATCAGGCAAAAATCATTAACCAGCATGCAGGTAGTTTTCTGAGTCGCATATTGCAATTTTGAAGTATTGTCACCAGGTACTGCCAGATGTTTTGCTCACATGCGGAACACTCCGAACTTGGCAGGTTGTAACGGCGCATTCATTGTAGCGCTGAGACTCAAACCAAGAATCATTCGTGTGTCTACAGGATCGATGACACCGTCATCCCATAATCTACAAACAATGTTTACTGTTTACTAACACAACACATTCATAATATTATGTTATTAACTGTTCGTTGCCTGGCATTGGCTTGATGGTAGCCACATTAGCCGGAGGCCCTGGGCCAATACGTAATAGCTACCCTATTGTCAATACCACCGCAATACGAATATAAATAATTCATAGCATTTTTACTAATTGCCAATTCTACACTATCACAAGTGTCAATGTGTGCTAAGATGACTTTCTGACCGAACTTCGACATTTTGAGCTAACATGCGTGACATGATTGCCCCTGATTACAACTGCAGCTGTTTTGTTGTGCAACATAACAGTTGCCAACGCATGTTCAGTAACAACAGCATTTGAAATTACTAAAACATTAGATCAATCGGTTTTTATGTTATTGATATTGATGAATACGGGATCAGCCAATATGGGTGGTTGCTTGGTGAAGATATAAGCTGGCCATTGCTGGACGTTACAATGATTACAAAAACTATAGTGAAGCTCTTCCTTGTTTGTTGTCAATACACCATTTTTATTTTAAAAAGTACATTTCTTATCCTGTCTTCATGCACATCTACAATTCAAACCTTTAAAGATATAAAGTCTGATATTTTGTCATAAAAATCATGTTATATAGTATAAACTATATCTATTTTAACATCTTGATCGCCCGAATGTGTTTTAAGGAACCATTTTTAAAATAAAATTTCATCATTATAGATTTTAATGTTTTGGATGAATATCATGTTTATAAACAGATAACGGTCAAATTGTATTTTAAAATAAATTGTGGTTTATTAAAACACATTTTGGATGGTTAAAATGTTAACACAGATATAGTTTATACTATATAACATGATTTTTATAATACATAATATCAGACTTCAGGTTTGATTTGTAGATCTGCATCAAGCCAGGATAAGAAAAATAAACATTTTAATCTATGTGAGCATAGAAGACGGCAAAAGCGGGTAGGTTAGATCACCACCAGGCAATCACTCATATTGGTCAATCCTGTATTGGCCAAGTTCAACAGATATAATTTACACTGCGCAACATGATTTTACAATAATAAAACAATAAGACTTTTTATGTTTAAAATGTTAAAAACATGGCAAAAATTTTTTTATGAGCTTTTGGCAGCTGATCAAAGCAGAGTTTCCCTGCCGGGACACTGACCTAGCACTGGAGTAGTAGGGATGTCCTTCCCTCTCATACTTCTCTAGGATGGGATCCCTGATAGTCTTCTCCTCTTCAGCACTCAGCTGAAACAAGAGGGAAGAATATGCTAGCAGTATAAAGCGATATCCTGTGATACAAAACCACTACTGTTATCTATCAGGATTCATCTTAGGACAAATACATTCATTTCATGTTTATTTCTACAAACCTGATGGAAAACAGCAGAAGATATTGTTTGTCTGAAATGTAAACAGGATTTAACTATTAATCCTGGGTGTAAAAATCATGTATGATTAGTTTATTAATGTGTCCTGTTTTTACACGATTATAGATTAATGTAAATCTCAACCACCATTTTTTAGGGTGAAATACATTAAACTTGTAAGAAATCATGAAAATGTTTTAGAAAAATTAATAACTTCACAAATTTAATTGGGGTTGTATGGAATAACTGCATGCATCACATATACAGTGTATATGTGATGGCAAAGTTAAATCAAACATTACATACTGTGGGAAAATCCTGCAAAATAAATTCACAGCTATATTGTCGATATGACTCGCAATCCCTGAAAGTTTTAGCTCTATATTCAATACTAATTAAATAATACAAAAGTGCTCCAGCCCGCATCTCCCCTTAACTGTGTTTGCCAACCATGCCCGCGTGTACCATGTGTCCAGTATTTCAGCACATGCAATGTGTGTGCAATATTACTAGTGTTGTCACAGTTCCGGATCTGTTTTAGCTATGTTTTTGTGCATTTAACCAATTAGGAGTTTTCCTCTATCCCTCTGTCAGGGATAATCAACTCCCAGTCTCCCATACTGCAACTGTGGCAGACCCGTACCGTAAACCATACAGACCAATGGAAAGTGGAACCATAACACTAATTATTATCCAATACAAAACTTGTCACAACATCATAACATGTATTCCAACTCCTCTGCCCATTCACCTGTTTGCCGTCACGCTGTTTCTGTTGACTCTGTACCGTGACAAGTACGTTGGCTGCCTGCTCGCCCCCCATCACAGAGATACGGGCATTTGGCCACTGGTACAGGAAGCGTGGGCTACAAGCAGCGACAAGACAAAGATCACCTGTTTCTTGTTAATGCAAAACAAAAGTCATGGTTTTTGGGCAATGCAGAAATGGTTGTGATACATTAAGTGTTTTCGACCAAAATCGAAGGGCTGACGGGTATACACCGAAGTAATGCAAACTCTCAATCAAACAAGCTGCTAAGTCAGAGCGGGAGAAGTTTAGTAAACAAAGGCCAAAATATGTTGCATAAGTTGAGTTTAGATGCAAACCCTATTGGCAAGTATAGGACTAGGTGTTTACAAATAGATTTTCATTTGGTGAGCGAATATTGCATATGGTTATCTAACAGTACGGCATGACCCATGAAATTAACATGCTGTGTGTTCAACAAGGTTTTCCTAGTATTCTAGTTATTCTTGTTGCAGTAGCAAATGGCTATCCTGAAATTGTTAAAATAACAAACGAGCTACCAAGTTACCCGTCCGGAGGATGGGTATTTTTTCTAGTATAATGAAAGCATAATGAATAAATACAATCGTGTATGTCTGTTGCTATTATTTAAGAGATGACCACCCTCACCTGTAGGCTCGGCCACACATGCCGTAGTTGCCGGCGCCGTACGACCCACCAATGATGACGGTGAATTTCGGCACATTGGCACATGCCACTGCTGACACCATCTTGGCACCGTGCTTGGCGATGCCACCTGCCTCGGCTTCCCGACCAACCATGAATCCTGGGAAACATTAAAGTCACGATATGAAACTATGAAAGGTGCTCTGGAGACCAATCAGTTGAGTCGGTTCATATAGCCAGTATTTTGTACTTTTCTTGGGTCTATCAACAATCATTAATGTTTAACTGGATCTGGGCGCTACATTAATAGCACACCAAGATATGTCATCAGAGAATATATTACAGGCACGGTTGATATTTAAAGAACTTGGCAGCTTTTCTTCAGAGAAGCTTGGGCCATTGGACACATAATATCAAATGCTCATAGGGTGGTGATTGGATTTAGGTGAAGTATAATGTAAAATAAAGTAGAACCCTTCTAAAGCGGCCACCTAAGTGACTGAGATAAAGTGGATTGTTTAAAGGGTGGCTAGATTACAGAGGCTGGTCAGATATGCAGATCTGGCAAAAACAGACTGTGATAGAGTGGCCATTTGTATGGGGTGGCTGCATGGAAGGGTTCTACTGAATGCATTGGCTGCACCCCAGGGAGTTAATTGAACACTAAATAGCATGGCCATGGATTCTTATAATAAATAGCTAGCAATGTCCACCACACTCCAAAGAGCAATCCCAACAACGCTTGAATAACTTGGTTACATTTTATCATCACTGCGCAAAGGTATGACTAATGTCTGAATCATCTAATGCTGCCTGTGTCGCAGGTGTTGAGCCTACCTGTTATATTCTGTAGGAAGAGCAGTGGGACACCTCGTTGACAGCACAGCTCTATGAAGTGTGCTGCCTTCAAGAAACAACACAAACAACACAGATTAATGAAAGAAACAACACAAATCTTGCGATATTCTAATATAACTATATCAATAAGGCTTAAAAAAATCACACTGTGTAATTTATACTAGTGCATAACAATAACTGTACCATTAATTACATATTCAGTTAAACAGTCTGATCATTTTAGTCCATGGGCCAGATAGAGGAACCCTCCCCAGGGAATTTATGCCACAATGTTTTTTAGGAAGCCTACGATATACGCATGTGAAATTCAGTTGTATGCAACCTGGACATTGCTGCAATCATGTGTTTAATACAACCAGTGTCATTCTCAAAGCTTGAAAGTAAGGACGGGGGTAGTGAAACATAGTAGCCAATTATATCAACACACATCTGCCGACCATAACAAATCAGGTATCAATGGAAAGGTATTTGAATACTCTTCCCAATGGAGGTACACTTAACATATAATTGTACATGGGTTTTATCCCACAATGGGATAAAAGCTTATGACATAGGCATGTGAATTTCAGTTGTTTGTCACCTGGACATTGCTGCATTTGTGTATTTTGTAGTAGTTTAATACAACCAGTGTCATTAGCAAGGCTTGAAGGATGGGGGTACAGGTAGATAGTAGTCCATTTCATCAACAAAACATTTGGTAACCATTGCAAGTGAGGTGTATATGAAAAGGTATTTGAATACTCTTCCCAATGGTGTGACACTCATTATATAGGTATGCATGAATGATGTCATTATCACATAACGTCATACCTAAACTATGTTATAGAAATGACTCCACATTTTAGTTCATGGGCCAGATGGGGGAACCACTATGACGGAATCCCATCTAGGGATGTCATGCCACAATGCCTTTAAGAAGCTTATGGCAAACCAATGTGAAATTAAGTTGTTTACCACCTGCGAATTGCAGCTTTCATGTAGTTTAGTACAACTAGTGTCCTTAACAAAGTTTGAATGTAAAAGACAAGGGTAATACAGATAGTAGCCGATGTTATCAACACATATCTGCAGACTATGGCAAATGATGTATCAATGGAAACATATTTGAATACACTTCCCAATGGCATAGATGACGTTGCACTCTTTCTATAAGGCTGTGTCATGTTCAGCTGACTTCATTGTCAGATTGTCCATTACCAATGTTCTCGTGTTGCTACAGTATTCTGGTAACTGAATCTGACATAGGTATTGCAAGCAAAATCTTAAATGCCTCATCAGTAAACATGCTGAACTGATCTATTCAGCAATGCCTGCCGTGTTAGTGGCCATTTCAGGATGCTTGGCAAGAAGACAGGAGAAGTTGTCTTGCTGTCTGTATGTTAAACCATCATACATAGATGTCAACAAGTTACATCATCACTTCATCAGGCAGCAATTCCACAGGTGATATGGGTCACCACTTTCCAGCCATGATGAGTCTCTTGTCACCAAGCCAATTGTCTCTGAAGACACATGTCCTGAGGATCAACACACATTATCCATATCCAGACATCCCATCCCAGCTACATATGGGTGGAAGGTTGATGAGAATGAAAAGTTGGAATATGACTGGACTGCTACAAGGGTTTATAGACACTATTTCTGAAAGTGCCCTCGACACTGAAAACGATGAGCAAAATAAACAAGTGGCCAGCCTAGCAGACACCATCTACAATGACAGAGTTGCTGATGCTGAAGACAACTCAGCTGCATTGGCCAATTAACTGGCCAGCCAATTGTAAAGAGTATTTAATAAATATGCCTTTTTGTACCTGTTTTATTTGATATACACTGCATGTTATGTGTGTGTGTATTTACGCGCACGTGCATGCATGCACGCACACACAAGGTAAAATCAATAGATAAACACGCATGCACACACACAAGCAGGTTATACCTGGCCCAGGTATATTTTGGTTTAAGTGCTGTTCTAAATATGCAGAGAAACCAATTTATTTTTGTCAGGTTTACATACTTAACGTTACAACATTAAAGTAAAACTTAAAATCTCAATTTTTTTAGCACTGGGAACCACTATGACGTGTCAGTCACTATGTCTAGAAAGCGTACCTTTTGTGAGGACTCTGAGAATAGCACTCCATTGTTGGCCAAAATTCCAACTGGATAACCCCACAATCGGGCAAATCCTGAAAATGTAAGAAAGACTTGTAAGTAAAGGTCAGGCAAACTGTAGGATTCAGTCATTGTTTCCCTCACACAGGGCCATATAGAGTACACTCCCGTGGCTTTGTTTGAGGGTTTTATGGATTTCTGTTACCACTCTTACAGGGTTCACAAGATTGTCATCAAAAGCAACATGTTCCAGATGGCAAGTTTACAAGAACGCTATTTATTTATCAAGAGTCCAAAAAAATTTCATCTATGCATGGCCCACCCTTGTCAACTAGTTGTTAGTTCTTTTTTTAAACATATTGGCATTGCACAGTCAGTATATCATTTGTTCCATTCATTTATCATCATCTGTGTGAATGAGTACGTTCACATATCCAATCTACACTGTTCCTTAAAAAATGCATCTTTGTGCCCTCTATATCTTTGTGCCCTCTATATCTTTGTGCCCTCTATATCTTTGTGCCCTCTATATCTGCTGCCTTCCTTAAGTTTAACTGCAGTATTTCTATAAATTTCTTCATAGCCATTCAATGTATTAACAAAAAAATGTCCTATTTACACTGTGTGGTATCCTTAACTTAATCTTGTATATAAAATCCTAGTTTTTAGCATTTCACCCAAACATACATTTGAAACCACTATCCCTTGGTCAGAACGTCAGAAATAATATTATTGAGACATCATGTTAATTACCAAAAAAATCTATGAAAAATATATCCTGAAGTCAAACTGAAAATTATGAAAACCATGAACAACTACTTCTGCACATACCTGTGATAAGTGTCTCTCCAAAACGAGCTTTGAATTCATCAAACCTACTGCCATCCACAATACGTGCTATAACCTGCAAATCAACCGGTAATAATACTGCCTTTAATTAAAGTGGTACTGCATCTGAATAGGAATATAATTTATGCAATGAATTTTTTTGATATTTGTATTTATCTAAAAAAAATTCATTTATATAAATCTATTGAATAAAGTGAGTTTACCACTGAACAAATACATAAAAAAATTGGAACATTATTGTCATAGCATTAATTACCAACATACCTTCTGGATATTTATTAAAATTAATATCTCACTAAATGTGAATAAAACATGAATCATGTAATATTTTTCTTTAACATTTTAGCAACGAAAAAAGTTAATTTGTCATATTTTTTATGCAAACCTGTCGAGCATCGTATGTTTTCTTAAGATTTCCGCCAACAATGCCGTAGAGTTCATCTGCTGGAAAGAGTGGATCCTCTGGTGTTGTTATCTTTACCTAGAATATATTATACAGACTAAGGGACCATGTAGAAATTTCCAATAACATCTTAAAGTTTAATTAGTTTAACTTGAACGGATGGGGGTTGAAAAAAATTCAATTATATTTTATCATATGTGGATATTAATATTATTTTATATAATGCAATTATAAATAATAATTATTAAGAAAACCAACCAATTATACAGGTGTATTTATATATCACCCTAATGTGTTATCTACTTCAAAATATTTTTTAGCTTTGACAGCAATGTTTATGAAAAAAAATTATTGTATATTTAATAGTCACAAAAGTAAACATTAACAAGGTATAGTTGACTCCACTGTGATAACCACAGTTCATCTAACAAAACTGCACAGAACCACAACATCACTTCAAGATTATATAAAGAAAATGTGATGATATTTTTGGCAAAGACGTCTGGTGAGAAGTCAGTTAAAGTGGGCTTGGCACTTGGTCCGAATGGAAGGGGAAGAGTTGACAAAGAGAGCGGATGCACTCGGAGTGGATGGTAGAAGGAGAAGAGGAAGACTATGACTGAGATTGGAGGACTGCACGAGGAGAGATTTGGAAGAACTGGGAAGGCAGTGGAGAGCAAGAGTGAGAGACTGGGAAGTAGAAATGGATGGTGTAGATGGCAGTTAAGTGTGATCAGTGTTGGAAGAAGGAATTGAAGGACCAGTGGGGTTCAGTGACAGAAGAAGGAATTGAAGGACCAGTGGGGTTCAGTGATGGAAGAAGGAACTCAAGGACCAGTCGGGTACAGTAACGAAAGAAGGGAAAAAATTTATGACCGGTATTGATGCCAGCCTCACCCGACATCAGAGACGAAGAGGAGAGCAACAACATGTCATTGTCAAAGTGATTTCTGTGTTGACATGTGGAGGCCTAGACATGAGTGGAGAAGACTTACACTGGGTGACTTGATGTAGTTGAGGTTACTGACGACACGTCTCGCTAGGTGCAGTGCATGCTGGTCATCCAGTGCAAAGTAGTCAGTCACTCCAGACGTCCTGAGTGAAAGAATCTCACTAAGTTGGACAACAATTAGAGTACAATAAAACATATTTAAGTCAAGATGAGGATTGTCTGATGGATGAGGCAAGGTCAACGAAAGTACGGGAGAGATTTGTCTGCATAAAATTTCATAACCCGATAACAGTTAATAATTAAAATTTCATTTGTACAGGGATACTAATGAAGTAATAGTAGTGACAAATATAGTCTGAGGAGGTACGAATGTGTGTGTGTGGGCGTGCATGCACATACGTATGCACACACGCATATCAACAGTGCAGCATAAATATATATTTATCCACAAGAAGGTGATCAGAATGATAAAATGACCATTAAAAATATTCCAAACTCTACTTTTCAATTATTCAAAGTATTTCATAGCAGTCCAAAGTGATATATCTGTATTTATGCATACCCACTTAAAGCTATGTTAAGGTTTATCTAAACAGTTAAACCTATAACAAATTATTTTAATTTATCCAGTATCACTACACATATAATTGCAAGTTCACCCGCAGTGCATAGCAGCGCCACCTAGGTCTTCAGCCGAGACTTCCTCGCCAGTTGCAGCTTTCACCTGTCGCAACAGTACACAGCACGAACATTGTTATTACAACAGTACACATCATTAACATTGTCATCACAAAAGTACACAGCATGAACATTGTCATCACAACAGTACACAGCATGAACATTGTTATCACAACAATACACACCGTGAACATTGTTATCACAACAGTATACATCATGAACATTGTTATCACAACAATACACATCATGAACATTGTTATCACAACAGTACACAGCATGAACATCGTTATCACAACAGTACACATCATGAACATCGTTACGGGAGGAATGAGCTGTGAACAAGTCTGGTGATTGGGAGGAATGAAATGCGAAGAAGTCTGGTGATTGGGAGGAATAAGCTGTGAACAGTCTGGTGATTGGGAAGAATGAGCTGTGAACAGTCTGGTGATTGGGAGGAATGAGCTGTGAACAGTCTGGTGATTGGGAGGAATGAGCTGTGAACAGTCTGGTGATTGGGAGGAATGAGCTGTGAACAGTCTGGTGATTGGGAGGAATGAGCTGTGAACAGTGTGGTGATTGGGAGGAATGAGCTGTGAATAAGTCTGGTGATTGGGAGGAATGAGCTGTGAACTGTCTGATGATTGGGGGGAATGAGCTGTAAACAGTCTGGTGATTGGGAGGAATGAGCTGTGAACAGTCTGGTGATTGGGAGGAATGAGCTGTGAATAAGTCTGGTGATTGGGAGGAATGAGCTGTGAACAGTCTGGTGATTGGGAGGAATGACCTGTGAACAGTCAGGTGATTGGGAGGAATGAGCTGTGAACAGTCTGGTGATTGGGAGGAATGAGCTGTGAACAGTCTGGTGATTGGGAGGAATGAGCTGTGAACAGTCTGGTGATTGGGAGGAATGAGCTGTGAATAAGTCTGGTGATTGGGAGGAATGAGCTGTGAACAGTCTGGTGATTGGGAGGAATGAGCTGTGAATAAGTCTGGTGATTGGGAGGAATGAGCTGTAAACTGTCTGGTGATTGGGAGGAATGAGCTGTGAACAGTCTGGTGATTGGGAGGAATGAGCTGTGAACAGTCTGGTGATTGGGAGGAATGAGCTGTGAACAGTCTGGTGATTGGGAGGAATGAGGTGTGAACAGTCTGGTGATTGGGAGGAATGAGCTGTGAATAAGTCTGGTGATTGGGAGGAATGAGCTGTGAACTGTCTGGTGATTGGGAGGAATGAGCTGTAAACAGTCTGGTGATTGGGAGGAATGAGCTGTGAACAGTCTGGTGATTGGGAGGAATGAGCTGTGAACAGTCTGGTGATTGGGAGGAATGAGCTGTGAACAGTCTGGTGATTGGGAGGAATGACCTGTGAACAGTCTGGTGATTGGGAGGAATGAGCTGTGAACAGTCTGGTGATTGGGAGGAATGAGCTGTGAACAGTCTGGTGATTGGGAGGAATGGCAACAATAATGGTTGAACATTGTTTAATTCGTGGCAGCTATTGCAGTGGACTTCTATGTCATCCGTATTTGATATATGTATTAAGTTGTTAGCTCCTCAGCACATTCATCCATTTGTTGACAACTGTAACACTATAAGCTGATCTTGAGCATTTACACACCTCTGAGTTCCTGAGGATTTTGGGCAACAGAAGTTTACATAATATTATACTTTCAAAAACCTTTAAAAAAAATGTTCACACCTTTTTCTCCCCATATAGCTTTTACAAGTTTCCTTTTTTATTTGTCATTATGAAAAATGCCAGGTACATGTGCATCATGCCTATAATATCTTGAACAAAATACATTGTCAACAATTATCAATCAGTTATGAAATCTGAATCAATTTCCAACATCATATGGTATGTACTGTACACAATGCAAGTCAACTATCGAACTGAAACAGCCAGAATTGTACTCTTGCTGCAGATATGTGTAGAGCCACCTTTGTCTGGCAAATACACAACAAATTACAATAGTGTTAGTTCTACACTGTTTTAAGAAAGAACCTATGTATGTGCACAAACCAGCGGGGGGCCAGCCAGGAAGATAGTGCCCTGTTCCTTCACTATGATACTCTCGTCAGCCATGGCCGGCACATAGGCGCCTCCTGCGGTACAGCTGCCCATCACTACAGCAATCTATAACACACCACGAATCACTTAACTTCAATAACTAATACGAAGACTCTGCGTCTTCGAGTGCCGGGACATTCCATAATATTGGCATTTGTCAAATAAGTATGTGGAATACATAAGGTGGTGCCACGGCTTTGCCGTAGCTGTATTCAATGATGTACAGTGCACACAATGACGCCACCACATGTGTAGGTAAACCAGAACTACTGCAGAATAACAGTGCTTCATAGTGACCTTCCAAGATGCATAGAAATGATTCCGCGCTAATGGAATGAAACACCAGGCAACATTACGCGGATGAAAGAACAAAATGCTGATTTATTTGCATTAAGAATTTAAGTAATTTTTTTGCCTACTCAAACAAATAGGACATGCTACACCCTTCCATCTCCTAAGAACACTATTTTGCAAATTAAAAAGTATGGTGAATAGCACTCGTAAAAACAATGCAAAGAGCAGTAATGTTACTGCGCTCTTCAAAACAGAAGGTATGTTTATGATGTGCTGATATGTTATAATTATTCCACCTGATTTTTCTTCCTGAGTCTTGTTCTGCATCCATATCAGCACACAATCAGGACAAAACCTGAAAACAATAATACGAAACTACATTGGATGAAGACAAACCTGAGGAATGCCCAAGGAAGACATGACAGCCTGGTTGTAAAATATCCTCCCAAAATGCTCCTTGTCTGGGAAAATCTCATCCTGATGAGGTAGGTTTGCGCCACCAGAGTCAACTGAAATGATGAAACCACAACCGTGCTGCGTAATTCAAGTTAGTGCAATTTATTAAATTTTATAACTAATAGGATAAAATTTAAAAAATTTCATTCACTTGCCATGGGGCCAGCTTAATACCAAACAATTTCCCATAAAATGTCACCATTCATTAAGTTCTAACCAGTGTTAAAATGATTTTGATGGAACATATCAAGAACTTTATATTGTATTTAAGCATTTTATAATTAGATGTTTCAGAAGAGAAATAAAATTATGAAAATGAGATTCAAATAAGAAAAATATGGCAAACGAAACCTACATTTCCTATAATTTCTACATTGGTCATTGGTATACTCGGACAGACAATATATTGTAGTCTAACTTGCTTCTCGCCTAAGTGCTAACGTGGCAGTGTTTCTAATGGCCTGCCATGCTGATGTCTTCTGAATTGAAAATAGTTGGACGCTTACACAATAATTGTATGTTTAATTAGTTAATATTATCTAAGATTATAATTCTGCTTGTTTTTTCAACATACTACAGTCATGTTATGTAATGCAGTAATAACATTACAATTTCAACGTGTTTGTTTGTTGAAATAAATAATGGTTAAAGTGAAAACAAAAGTGATGGTTTTGGTCTATGCACCTATAAGAGTTACTAAAACATAACCATTTGTAACTACAATTACGAATATCACGCTAGTGATTTACTAGGAAAGCCTTGTTGAACATACAACATCTTAATTTCATGGGCCACGCCATACTGTTAGACAACCCTATGTCACGAGTGTGGTATTCTGGCAATATCCGCTTGCCAAATGAAAATTGTTTACTAAACTAGTTCTCTTTCTGTCAAAATAACACATTTGTTTGAAACTGCGTTGGTTCTGTGTATGCAGGCCTCCCTTAATATGTCACTCTAGTCTAGGTCACCCCAATTTTATAGAACTGTGCAAGCGCTTATCGGTCTCGCTGGTTAACATGTCGGCCCTCGGTCATTCGGAGAAATGACCAGGATCTCCCACTTTTAGAACACATTCTGAGTAAACCACTGGCATGATATTCTTGATTTTAGTTGCACGTGGTTAGTTTTTATTATCACTTAGGTGCATATCCCCAAAACCATGACTTTTGTTTCGCTTTAACAGATTCGATGTCTACATTAATCTTCTTCCATTGCAGCTCATGCCTCTCTGTTAGTTACACATAATGTGGCTAGAATATTGTTGAGTTAGTACATTCGTGCACCATTGGTGGGTCAGAGATAGAGGTCATGACTTCGTGAGTCCACGATGGGTTACACATTTACCCCCCCCCGTGGGATGTTTTACTTCCCCTGGCATAAACACCAAGAAGAAGGGACCTGCAGCTTTTAGTGTCTAGTTGCTAGGTGAGTTGGCAAGTTATGTCCTATTTTTATGAGATGGCTGGGTTGGCTTCTCGTATGAGGTTCAAACCCTGTACTGCTGAGCCACCATATCAGCCCACATTGTTACTGACTGCAAACACCGACATATTTACATCCGCTTACCTAGGTAGATACATGGTAGTCTGTTCTGTTGGGCAATCTCCTGTGCCCGGAGGTGTTTCTTCACAGTGATCGGATAGTAAGTTCCACCTTTCACTGTTGCATCATTAGCTATAACCAGGCACTCAACTCTGCAACAGTCGATTTATCGGACAGAAATCAACACAAGTGCAGCCAAAGTATTAATTTAGTAAGTCTACTTATTTACTAAATAGTATCTAACAGTAGTGTATACCATGATACAAGTGTCCATCATCATAAAAGATTTATAGATTTTCCATGTGTTCAAACTTTGAAATGTGAAAAATCAATACACGTATTATATTCGTGCATGCAAAAAATGTATATTCATGTAAGAAGTATATAAATAATCTTTGTTTTATTGCTTCAAGAATGATTTAATGCAATTTTTTACTTTCTTCTAATATAACATGACATGTGCACCTGCATACACTATATACTGTAGAGAAACCTGATCGCACATTGCAGCAAAATACATCCTCATGACAAGACATGGTATTCAAAATAACAAATAATAATACACAGTTCTTTTATAGTGCATACTCCTGTACTATACAGATCAATGCCATTTAAAATGAAATAATACATAAATAAAATGTTTAATATAATTATGCTTATAATCCAATATTAAAAAAGTAATATAATATTAAAAAAAATAATTTAAATCTAGTTTGAAAAATGTTAATACAGAATACTATATCCAAACATTAATAACAAAACGAGTCTCCACATTCAGGATCAAGCACCCAATATAAAGGGAAACTGGTACATACCCAGACACCCTGCCAACTCCTGTGATTATTCCGCCAGCCGGGACGTGATCATTCCCGTACAACTTGTATCCTGCCAACTGGGACAACTCCAAGAAGGGAGACCTGAAAGCAAACGAAAACCTGAAGAACATCGAGTGGAAACGTGACGAATTTCAGGCATTGATTTTCATGAGAACTGATTCCTACTCGGCTCATATTTGAAAGCTCGCAGAAAAATTTTAGAGTCTGTACCTTTTCAACAAATGCTATGTATGGCTTAACAATCTGGTTCCCAATCATTCCATAAGGGCACAACGCACACTATGCGCAGGCTAAACGGTGTTACCACACCGTGAATCGGGCACAAAACTACTAATCAGGAGCAAACGCTAGGGCCGATCCATGGATTAGTTTGGATTTACAGTCTTCTCAAGTAGGTTGTCGAGTCCGGAGGGTGAAATAAGGAGTCTCAGGCTCTCGGACTCCCAGGAAAATCGAAGCCTGAATTTCTCAAATGAAATAAAACACGAACTGTTGTCTCATATAGAAACAAATCATAATTAGTTAAAAGCATATCCAATGATTATTTATTACTACATGTACATGAGGAAAACTAAATGTCAGTGATGGGGGATGAATTAGTAAAAAGGGTTGATCATTTGAGGCTGCTCATATCTGGGCCAACTTTCTCTTGTCGTGGGTGCCATTTGTAAAAAAATTCCTACTCATCACTGTGAAATATTCCCTTCTTAACTTTGTGTCTGATTTATCCCGATGTGAAACTGATCACCTTGAACTGAAAAACAGTGCAACCGTTGAATTTGTTGTTAACATTTGAAATAAAAAATAAAATGTAAAGTTTGAAACAGAAGTCATGACAAGAAACATATACACTGTATGGGCAGGTTCATTTACTGCAGTGTTTTTTGAAACAAGAATTGTATATGTCAGTCTGGCTAAATGGTACAATCTTTTTCAGAATAAAACTTAAGTGGCCGTAGTCCAATGTTGCATGCATGGGGCTGTCTATGGTGTAGCAGTTAATGTAACCACGTATGGACATTGGACTCAATAACATAGTACATATAGAAGAGAATGAAATCAACATACATTTAATATTTAAGAATAATTCTTTGCATGATGTAATCTGTTGGCAATGATATTTACCCAGGATCAATGAGATTGTCTATCCGCTGACGGGGTAATAATTTACCCCGAGAAAGATGTCTCTGTATGGCTTTCTCACCTCCACCTGTAACAAAAGAACTACCCTTTTAGCGTTATGCCACAAATGCAAAACAGTTAACTGGGCAAGTAATATACGTATGACTATAGTCTGGATAGTACCTAACCTGGTGGCACAAAGAAAACAACTTAAATAAGTAAAAGTTGGCAGGAAAATTAAAATATCTGCAATTTCTGGTCACCATGTTTTGTAAAACACATATCACTGTTCATGTTAAGTTGAATATTGATTTTTTTATATGTGCATATGCTTCTATTATTAGATATTAAAGACCACACATAATTTAGGCCAAACAGTTGTTTACCTTTAGCAATTGTTCCAACCATTGACTGCAGGTCCATCACCAGCGTTTTCATCGTCTCATAGTTCTCCTGTGTGTCACAAACTATATAGTAATATAATCAAACTAATCATAGGCCTAAGCAATTACATGTAATATAAAATATATTTTACAATTACATAAATTAGTTATTTCTCCCAATATTTCACACAATTAGTTATTTCTGCTTGAATAAGGTATGCTGCTTGGAATGGTGTTTGTTTTAAACAGTACTTTTGCCTGAAGTGTTTCAGCATGGTTCCCAATTTAGATTCAAGAGCCTGATAAGAACAACAATTAATTGGGACATATAAATGACACATACACATTGTCTATGCAATATATCATATGTATTGGTACAATGTGAGAGATTGAGCTGACTGAATGGTTGGGCCAGAATAATTAAATGGGCATCTGGAAGACACTAAAACTGTTGGAAAAACTTGTTCCAAGTTTTAGCTGGCTAACTATGCCTGAATCCATAATCTGATATGGATATTTCGTCTATAGGTGGCGCTGCACACCGCTACGTCCCAAAATGTAGTGTAATGAAAACATTTTCATCTTATTCCATTACATTAATTTGGTTAACTGTATGTTATGATCTGAAAGATGACAAGTTATGCCCTCCTGCACAAGAATATTTATGGTTTATAAAACGTGTGAGCAATTGTGTACATATTTTTAACAGCCTGTTTTTAATGGATTCATCTGGTCTACATGTGTGTGCAATGGTGATATAACTTTATATTTTTATCTAAAATATTTTATTATATTTTATTTATTTTAATTAATTGTAAAGCATGTTTTCAATTTAACCTAAAATAAAGGGATTTGTATTAGTCAATGACCCTATATATTCACATATAAAACCAAGTGACAGAGTATTGCCAACTTGCATGAAAGGCCGCCCGCTGGCAAAGAAATATTCCGACGACTATCAAACTGACTGAAACAGACACCGAAATGACATTGACGTCTGATTTAGACTTTTACTAAAGTTTTAGGAAGGCGCGGATTTAGAAACCTTGTAATCGGAAGAGTTTGTGTCGACATGGGATCCAATGGCTGCCATGTCATCAGTGTGGTATAACGCTGAAACTGTTTTCCCAACATGTTTGATATGTCTTGCTGTTATTCGATGAATGCCAAGCATGATTTTGTTGTGACGAAAAATTTGCCAAAAAATTGGGCGAAGTGAGCGGAAATACAGGGAGTGAGTGTCGCCATCTTGCGGATTACAATCCATTTAATTAATGTCATTAATTGATCGCTAGATGTCACGGTAAACATCCCACGTCAACTGGTCACATGACATTTCAGCCATATTAGATATGGTCGAATTCGACGGAAGTTTTCATATTTGATGTCCAAGGTTTGCACCTTGGCACGTCACATTTTTATGGTAGAGTCGACGCAGCGTGAGTGATGGCATTAAAAAAGGTGAAGGGGACCCTGGAGAGGGTGCTGGACAAGAACCTGCAAGATCTTGTTCGAGGTATACGGAATCACAAGGATACTGAGGTAGGAAAAGAAGCCGACACCGCCGCTGTCACTGACAGCCGTCACTGTCACACTGACTTACTGTCAGTCGTCGGATGCGATTAAAATAACTTATTTCATAGAATTTATGTAATTGAGAACCTTAAATATATTGATCTATTTGGGAAAAGTGATCATGTTGGAATTTTATTACGTGCTTGGCTAGTATAGTATTGTCTAGATAGGAAGAGTATATAATTAGAATAGTGTGGTAAGGTGTGATTGTTGCTGGAAAGCAAATGTGGCAGCAATGAATGACTCCTTCCATAATGTCAAGCAGAAAAAATAAGGTGGTAAACCAGGGGTGGAGATAATGTATGTCCAAAATAAACTGAAGAGGAAAACTGCCTCTAACTGTAAGTCTAAGAGAATGCGAAAAAAACCTAATTGCCAGCCTTGCCAAACCGAAAGAGTCCAAATCGGTTTCAAAGCAGACTCACTTAGGAAAAGATACAAAAGAATTGACCCAGTAGAAACAAAGAGCATGTAGAATATAAGAAGAGATAAAAACAACAATATGACAAAAAGACAAGGAGTATAATAGTTGTTTAATACATTTATTGCTTGTTGAAATCAGTGTTTAAAAAATATTATATACTCCCCTCATATTGCATTGGTAATTAGTGCATGAACATGTCTTCTGTTGTTAATGTTATAAGAATTGGCTGTGTGTTTACCAGCGGTGTCATTTTATTAGGCATGAACGAATCACACTATGAAATTAAATATGCGGATTGTCACGGCAACATCATTGATGATGATTGTAATGAATATTCATAACAAGCAGTCCACAGAAAATGGTATTGAAGTTGAAGGAGTGTTTGAAACATCATGGGGTCATTGCAGCAAATTGCAAATAGTAATGATCGAATGAAAGCTAGACAGGGCTCGACATTAACCCTTTTTGTTCGATAAACACTTTCTTTCTGACATGCGATTACTGCCATTGTAGTCAGTCATCAGGTATGTCCATGTAGTATTTTTAAACTAGCTTACTAACAAGGACAGAAATGCTGATCCATTGAAAACACAAATGCAGTCACCGTTCCTCATTTAAATGCCCCTTACATGGCCACACTTCTGACAGATACGCCCGTGTTGTTTGAATTGATTTATATGTTGAATTTTTAACATTACTGCTACACAGGAATGCATAAAATTTTAATCTAGTGTCAGAAACAGGTCGCGATCATAACAAACACCAGCGTAGCAGCTTAACGTCACTTGGCTTCGACGTGATGGCAAAAGTTACGCATTTATGTTATTGCAAGTATGCTGATAGCTACAGCAGCAACTCTAAGCCCTAAACTTGCAAGCATGAATTCGTTTTTGTAATTTTACAGGTATTTACAAAGAACTACATTTTGTACGCATTATTTTGCTATAATCCAAATGTGAGTTAGATGTTTAAAATTATGGGATGTTAGTGATTAGCTGACCACATGGATGACGATGCGAATTCTTCCAAGAAACCAAAGATTGGTTGAAAAGAATCACATCACAAATATGATGTACACACAGAAGAGGGACTGATATACTGGACTATCCTAATTAATATATTATGTAATATGAGATTTTAGGTGCTAGCAGTCTTTGTTCCATGCAGAATAGTATAGTTCTTGCTAAATATGCACTGTTGTTATTTGTAAACATTAAACAATTGTGTCTAAGTGTGCATTGTAATTCAGTTAATTCCTTTCGGTCAGAATATTAAAATTTTTCAGAATTACTTTTTAACACAATAAAAGTTGGTAAACTCTGTCTTGTTTCTTAAAATAATAAAAACAATTTCCTTATACACTCAGGAAATGCACTAAAACATATTTGTTAGAAACATCATCCTGGATGTTATATAGATATAGGTTGGTAGCAATTCACTGCATTTGTCGTTTGCAGGTGGGACAAGTATAGTTTTGGTGGGACAAGTAAACATGTCTCGCTACTTGTCCTACAGGACAAGTGCCTTCTAGGTGTTAGCGTAGAGCCCTGCTACAACCGTATGCAATGAACACCAATATCGTGATTCTTCTGATGTGCTAATCATTATCAAGACAGATGCACATATTGTTGTTGTGGTCATTCAAGATATGACAACATAATGTGTTTGACCATAACAGTGATGTTTAATTATGACCGAACATACATAAACACATTATTTCAGATTAAATGCTACCTAACTACATTGACATTGCAATGTAATAGATTACTATTACTTAGTTTCCTTTCTATTACTATTACATGCTGAAGGCAATGTAATATATTACTATTACATTTCAAGCTATTACTATTACTTTTTCCATTGGAACTATTTTAATTGGAATGAAACAGAAAAACAATGTCACTGTCACATAACACAGTCTGGTTATCCCATAGTAGACCTATGCTGCTCAGCTGGTGCTTGGTGGGCAGTTAATTATTGGCTCAAGGATAGGACGTTTTTCACACTCTTTGTCAATAGTGTGCTAGCTAGATTAGCCATGCAGCAGTTACACTGTTAGAGTCTCATGCTAATAGTGCTAAAGTTCATTGACTGTCATGATTCGGATACTAAACCATTTTATCCCCACTGTTTGGAAATAAATACAACTGCATGTGAAAGACTGAACATGATGCCATTAATAGCTCAGTTACTATTACTTTTATTACTATTACGATTACATTGCATGCTGTTCCATTTATTACTATTACTTGAACAATTGTAATTGTTACTATTACATATTACTATTACCCCAGGCCTGTCTAACTATCATTTTCACTTTGCATTAATAACACAGTATGCCGCATCATGTCAAGTACTTATAACAATTTGAGTATGCGATTATGCAACCTTTTATCCATGTTATTGTCACACTTAACTTGAGTATATATATAATGGACTATTTGATTTTTTTAATTAACCAGATTATGTTGATTGGTGCATGATTGTTGCCATTCGGTGAGACAAATGCAGTAGACTATTATTACAATTGCTTAGACTATTTGACAAGTTTGGATTTCTGCATTAGATGATCAATTCTAAGTAAAACGTGATTTAATGTGCATTCGGAAAACTTGCGGAAAAAACAGCATATTGAATCATCTCTTCTGCTTCCATCCTCTTGCACTTAGGCATCACACAGTGCGGAAACTCTTCTGCTGCATGCTTCAAATTCCTTTCAGGAAAATATGACCACTAGCAGCATGAATGAGGTTCTGGATATTCAAGTTTGTTCAGTCCGTGGTTGCTGTGGGAACAGGGTTCGACGTTTTTTTCAAGGATCATTTATTCTTCGTTTCATGCTGGTTTCTTCCATTCGGAAGAAATAAGTAAAAAAAAATTATTGAAGAATGTGGAAGAAATATTTAACAGAAAATATGGTCTTTTCACATATAAATGCTATTAGGTAATGCATTGTAAATGCCAGTATGTGTTATGTTGTTGCTTTCTGTGTCATGCTGTGCTGTAAACTAATGCTTCTTCAAACTACTGCTTTCATTTGGAAGAAAGCAGAAGAAACTCGTTCTGTGTAGTTTCTTCCACAAGTCCTGAAATTTTGCTGGAAGAAGCTGGTTAATATCAGAAGAATTCTAACCGTCTTTGTTTGTGCTCAACATAAGATGTAATTACTGGTTGGATGTTACATATTCTGCTTTAACTATTCACGTCTACCATCAAAACTGCGTGACTTATTTTGTGCATGTGGTCTTATTTTGACATTTCTGTTTTAATATTCTCCCCCCCCACAAGATGATGTAAATCTCTTCCAAAACCCAATGTATAGATCAGTTGATGGTAAACACTGAATTTCCAGCTATTTATTCTAACCTACTCATACTAAGTCGTACGCCCATATCATCCAGTCGTAGACCCAGACATCACGCCAAATAAACAGTTTGTTTTTATTCAGTGTGCCTATTACCAGAAAGCTGTAACAATGCTGCTGCATTGAGTGCCAAAACATTAATACACTTTGACTGTTCTTTAGGCCAAGTACGTAGCAGAATGCATAGACGAAATAAAGCAAGAACTTCGGCAAGACAACATGTCGGTGAAAGCCAATGCTGTGTGCAAGCTCATGTTTGTGAGTATTTATCTGCTATGTGCCAGGCATTTCCTGCTTCTATAAATGTGATTAGTGCAGTATATAATTGTTTCAATGCTTACTGTACATGTACATAACATACACATATTGTTGGTGCATTCATATCGCCTAACAACATCCTGATCTTATTTGCTCTGTCATGTGAGTGCACTTAATTGCCAGTACCAACTGTTGCACTGGCCTGTCTTTTGATCCTAGTTTTCATGCCTCAGCTATCAACCCAGCTAGCTGTTGTTCCAATGTTTGTGTGAGCTGATAAGAAGTCTACTTTTTTTGGACTGAGTGGAAGGTGGGGACATCATAAGCCATATAGTACAGCTATGCTTGTACCCATTGGGGATGGACGAGGGAGGGTTGTAATTTAGGGAAGCAGGGATGTTAATCCTGATATAAAAAAAATAAGTTACAACATAAAAATTACAATTTGGGGAATTTCTACCATAATGGCATAAACTGGTATAATTTTTCCAAGTATTTCTGCTGCACGGTTTGTTGTCGTAAGGGCAGAAACCTACCAACCTTAATATCGAGACATTGTTTGGTATTGTTATGACGAAAAATGTGCTCAGTGTGGAGGAATAATATATTAAAAATGAATGTAACGTACCATGCTATATTTGTTTTATAATTCATATAACATTTTTAAAAGTCCATACCCAGCAGGCAGTGTGAACCTTTTTCTTTTTATCATGCCTGCCAGACCTGGGACCGAAATACTCTATACTCGTGTACTCAAGTACATTTTTGAATTTGAATTTTTCAATATAATGTAAAAATTATTTCTTATTTTATCAAATCATTAACAACTACAACAATAATTTTAACAAGTTTGGTAGCAAATTGTATTACCAGCACATGAATCAAATTAACAAAATTGTTTATGTTCTTGCATACATCTCAGCTGAGTTATATATGTTTTCTAATACAGGATCATTCAAAACACTTTTATTATGTCAATTATATTGCAATAACCATGATATTAATTGCAACGTAATAGCCCCTGATTTTTAATAATTATTGTTACGTTTAGTAGATGTGGTATCATTTTTACTTGGTATTGACAAGTTTTCACAAATTCACACCGTGGATCACTTTTCTGCACATTGAATGCACTGAAGCCACAAAGGCTTCGCTTCAAGAGGCAGCATCTTTTAATTTTTTTCCCAGTCAGAAACCCTGATTTCATTTCCATAGTTGTACTAGTTACCAGTCCAGGCCACAACCCTTGTGTTTGTTTAATTAAGCCAGGAAGTCCAGTAAGCCCATAATGAAAGGGTCATTCATCAGTTAGCCATAAAATGCAGTTGTTGCTCTCACAAGTGACAGTGCTAAGTACTGCTAGCTGAGTCTTCTTCTGAAGAGTTTGGTCACTCAAATCAGACAGCCTGCACCAGTATTGTCTGGTGCCAATTTGTAGTGTGGTTAAAGTACAAAGGGGATATTGAGTCCTGGACATTGGCAGGTACTAATCTAACCTCTCAAGAAACATTAGTTGTGGACTTGTGGTCACTGCCAGCCAGAATATACCTAAGAGTGTTCATTGATTCACATATATATATATATATATATATATATATATATATATATATATATATATATCGTTATGTTCTTTAAAGTGTATTTTAAGTTATTTTCAATTTAAATACATTTTAACCCATATTTTAATGCATACCCTGAACATTTGCATTTGAATGTGAATTGCACCTTTGATTGGAATGCAACCCCCGGTTTTGTCCCAAACATAAATAGGTTTTTTACAGTTTTCCTCATAAAAAAGTTTGATCAACTACCGTTGCATAGTCAACTCTTCCTGAATTATATAAATTCATTCACAATGTTTATTTTTAAAATACGTTATTACTATACAGAGTTACTACAATATCATACAAGATGTACTCGTACCCGTAGAAGTGTACTCGTACTCACCCATCACCAATGTACTCGTACTCACCCATCACCAATGTACTCGTACTCACCCATCACCAATGTACTCGTACTCACCCATCACCAATGTACTCGTACTTTACTCATGAAAAACTCAGCCCCAGGTCTGATGTCCGCTCACATTTGAGTCCTTGCCCACTCTTTCCAACTCCTCAATCTAACGATCCATGGGTAGACAGTTACAGTTGACTTTAGGGAAACTGTGTCCACTCACGTAAATCTGTAAATGTGATAAAATCAATTAAAGTAACTGATGATATTGTTGCAGATCCAAATGATTGGCTATGACATCAGCTGGGCAGCTTTCAACGTCATCGAAGTGATGAGTTCAACCAAATTCACTTTCAAAGTGAGTTGACAGCGAGTTGATTTAAAACCGCAATATTGAAAAAATATGTAAACTTACACAAGTGGGCAAGATATATTGTTAGAACTGAAGTCTTGTTTGCCAGTTTATAATTTGTTATGACATTTTTTAAATCATTGATCATAATCAGGTTTTAACACGTTGGTGTAAAAATATAATTGATTTGAATCAATTTTACATAAAAAAGCAGGTGTTGTGATTGGCCAGTAAGAAACACGAATGCGATGTTATTTCCACAGCGAATGGGATACCTGGCAGCATCACAGAGCTTCTGCGATGCCACCGACGTCCTGATGCTTACAACAAACATGATCCGAAAGGTAGGAAACATCCATTCAGACATGTAGTCCCATGGCTCGCATTTGATGTAGGCAACAAATGGGAAATGAAAGTTGTTTGGCTGAGATACTTTTTTCTGTAACTGTACATTGATCGGTTAATTGTATATTTACGTATGTTGGGTAACTGCTCAGTTGGAGTAGATTGTTAGCCATACTGCCAACTTGCCGCATGTGTCAAGTTGATATGCACATTGTTGTTTACAAAGTCTTAATTAATTTTTCTTTTTAAGTAATTTGTCATAATTTTTGTCATGTATTTATTTGCCATAGACTTAGACAGATTTACTTTTACTTATAACTCTGATATAGATTTGAAATTGTACCAGAAATGTGCTGACTTTGATAACAGCGCAACTTACATTCAAGGTTAAATTGACTAGAGATATCATGTGAACATTTGCACGTTACACATTTACAGCGATTTGTTAGTTTATTTTTTACCGTGTGGTGGCGCCACTATTTCCCATTAGGATTCTTTCATTATCGCCATGAAATTTTAATTGGTACTTGTTGGCGCTATGACTTTTATACAATGAAATAATTGGTTACTTTAGTAAACCCCATACATTGCAATTGGTGAAACGGTTTTGAATTGCAACATGTCATTGATCAGCATAGGCGTAGCCTAGGCAAGGCCAGTGGCAGTGCCGTGGAGTGGCCACGACACGACGCTGGTTTCATGTGCGACTTTGCTTAGGCGGTTTGAAAATTGCAATTGATATTCACAAATACGCCATGTATAAGAAACGATTTTAGCAATTGATGCGAGCGATAAATCACTCCCTAGATTATTGATTTGCGAGCGAAAGGGAGCGAGAGCGGTCGCTCATCTCAAACGTGATGCCCTGGCACAGGTTTATCTTGGCTACACAGTGGTTCTTGTCTACTTATTAACTTATTGACAACATCATAATACATAATTTTATTTTTACTAATTTGTCCTGAGGTACAAGTAGTATTTTTTGGTCAATTTAGTTTTTGTTTATGAGCACTCTGTTTGATGTTTTATGCCTCCAAAGTCCAACTATTCCATATGGGAAGTTAAGATATTAGGTTTCAGTAGCCACACATTGCATTTCAACTTTCAAGTGATTCCAGGTCTTGATGTGGTTGACATTGAATGTTTACTGTGGATAGGACCTGGGCAGTCAGAACATGTACGATGCGGGTGTGGCACTAGACGGGCTGTCCTGCTTCATCACACCTGACCTGGCGAGAGATCTTGCCAATGACATAGTGACGCTGGTTAGTTGACACTAGTAATGCTGCATTTAAAAAATCTATTGCCTACGTCCTGTAGGGATGTAGGTCGAGGTTTACTTGACTTTCTCTGACGATTAACATACACATTGTCAGGAATGCACAACCTGGCTTACATATAGGTAGTGTTGTTGAAATCTGGTGCGGTTTCCTTGTTTATTTGTATGGCAAAATCACAGTCATCAACAAAGATGTACAGTGTCAAATTAAGCTGCACCCATTAAACAAACACTTCACACATTGGTTCATATGACAGTACCATTGAATGTAGAATTTATCAGTTTACTACAGTCAGTCTAAAGTTGCAATCTGTGAATTGACGAAAGAAATAATTACAAAATATCTTTAAGATTTTACCTTGTTATTGTTACATCCTTACTTGTACTACGCCATGTCCTTGCTTGTAGATGTCGCCAATGAAGCCGTATCAGTTACATCCTTACTTGTACTACGCCATGTCCTTGCTTGTAGATGTCGTCAATGAAGCCGTATCAGTTACATCCTTACTTGTACTACGCCATGTCCTTGCTTGTAGATGTCGTCAACGAAACCATATCTGAGGAAGAAGGCCGTACTCATCATGTACATGGTCTTCCTGAAGTATCCTGAGGCACTGAGACCAGCCTTTCCCCGTCTCAAGGAGAAACTGGAGGATCTCGACCCAGGTACTGTCTCTTCCCTGACGAGCACAATGACTCTGTGTGTAATTTGTGGCCCTGGTTGAAGACGCAGGAGTTGTGTGTTAACAGCACAGAGTTATTTTTGTTTTAAGTCATTGGTTCCACAGAGATTTGGCCTAGATTCAGCCAGAGTGTTAGAGTACCTCAATTATATATTTCTAATTATTGCGTGTGATAGCTCTTTCGGAGGATATTGAATTCTTTACACAATGGAGCCACTAAAATATGTTGACTGTACTGGGCTTGGCACACAAACATGTCATTTTCTTTGGTGTCACTTTTCTGGGCTTCACTTCTTGCAGATATTAGTAGTGTTTATTTTTAAAATAATTGAATTACACCTGGTGTAACACATGTTGTATCTATTGTTAAAACCAATGCCCAGACAACAGGTAAATGTCAGAAAATTTTTTCCAACTAACTTTTTTTTACTATGCACAACAAAAAACTGTTACAAAAATGTCATTATTCCTTCTTGTGAATTGGTATATTAATATCAATTACTTGATTGCCAGATGGACCTATCTGTATCTCAATTTACTCTCATGAAACACTAGATAGCCTACAATAGCCAACGTGTGCACGTCATTGCCGGTTGTCTACAGCCAACTTGAATGCTAATGGATTAAACAATTTTGGTTGTTGTAGATACGTGGGCATGTATCTTGTTATGGTAGATAACTCAGCGAAGTAAGTCTTATCTTCTGATTGTGTGCCTCTAAAGACACACAGATTGACATTTGAACAACACAACAATGCAAGAGGTTAAACAAACAATGATACAGGTCGATATTATTCAACAACAGCAGCAACACTTTCCATTCTACATAGTGAGACTGTAAATGATTTAAAAGAAAATTTAATCAGCACATTTTTGGGTGATTTTTTAGATTTGTTTTTTGAATAATTCTACATGTCTGTATCTGTTTGTCTGTCTGTCTGTCTGAGTCAGCATTGAGGTTAAACGACCACAACATAATCTCCTGTGGATTTAGCATTCGAATAAGCATGGCCAGAAGTTTTCCTTAATTTTTAGTGGTCCCCTCTCCACTGCTTATGGGAAGCCCACAGGGTCATACGTATGCCAAGTGGTTGTTCCTGTTATCAATGTAGAGTGCCCCATCAGCCGTGTGGACCCCCTGAGTCGCCGTCTCTGTTTCAGGTGTGCAGGCGGCTGCAGTGAATGTCATCTGTGAGCTGGCGCGCAAGAACCCCAAGAACTACTTGTCTCTCGCTCCACTCTTCTTTAAACTGATGACCAGCTCCACCAATAACTGGGTGCTCATCAAGATCATCAAACTGGTCAGTGGCGTGGGCAATCAGGTTGTGGTCAGTGGGAGGGGTAGTGGAATGCTCGTGGTCTCGTGACAGGAAAGACTTCATTAATGTGAGGCTGGATTTTGATGTGATGAAGGGGTTTTGTTGATTTTGCTGGTGTTCAGCTTGTCGTTCAAGCAATACTGGGAATTTAGCTTGATGATATGAAGTTTTACATTTATCATATTTAGTCATTCGGTGTACATGATAACATTTATTAACCATGCAACAGTTTAATGGAGAACTTACAGTTCAACATGCTTATAACAAACTACTTTGTCGGTAGCTAACGAGTTCGTTATATCCATGAATTCATTATATGCGTGTACGCTTTTACCCACTAGGTGGCAATGTTGTATGTGACAGTTTTTAAACTATTCGCCAGGTGTCTATCAAATGCAGAGATATTTTGTTGTGTAACATTTATTTAGATGACACATAAAACAGTTACAAATGTTACTGTTAAGTGTAATTATAGTATAACACAGTCCACCGTCTGTGAAAAAGTAACGAAATATGATGTAAACGCATGGCGAGCACGCCGTGTCCAAGCACACTAAAACACGAACTGTGGCGGGATGGAGCCACGGTAACTACAGTACTTCTTCTACAACGCATACAAAATGACACCGGTTAATCTGCTTTGAAGAAGTCCTCTTATTGACGTTTGTATATGGTGCACATAATTTGTAGCTATTTAAAAGATGTCTTTTAAAAATCATAATGTTGTTAATAGTTATTAGGATATGATTGAGGTATTGGTTTGTAGCTAAAAAAAGTAATATATTATCTCATCATGCAGATATTGTTATATGAATTTCATTTAGTTTACAAATTCTTGTATGAGTTAACAAGAACTTTGGGACACAGGCCCAGGAACATAAATCTGACGCCAGGTTAACTGTGGTGATTTGGTTCCACAGTTTGGGGCATTAACTCCCCTTGAGCCGCGACTGGGCAAGAAACTAATCGAGCCACTGACCAATCTGATACATAGGTAAGCATGGTTATAGCTAAAATATATACGTACACACAGCTAAGTGACCTCATTTGAATATTGAATGGTTATGAGGATATTGAGTGAAACATTTTCTTGAAGCCTAAAGAAATTAGCTATGAAATAGAATTAATAAAAGAACATCGTAGATTCGATATGAGAAAATATCCTTTCTCACAGAGGACGATATAGGAATGGAACAAATGATCTACTGATTGTGTAAATGCAAGTAATGTGAACATTTAAAAAATCAAATTGACATGTGGATGACAAATTGTCTCTTGGTAAACCAATGGCTTCCTTGTCCACTTGTTGGTGGTTTCGATGGCCATCGTGTTCAGATCATTAGTTATAACTTGGTATCCACGACATTGTGCTGTTTAACACTTTCACCCTTTGTCTATGCAGCACTTCGGCCATGTCGCTGTTGTATGAATGCATCAACACAGTGATTGCAGGTAAGTCTTTCCACGCCTCCTCCATTCCTCAGTTCTTTCGTTCACGTGATTTAACAGTATGTTAAGAAATCTTGATTTTACAAACAGTATTTGCAGTTGTTTGTAATTGTGAAACGTGCAGCTATGATTTCATTGATTGTAAATGTAACAATGTTTGTGTATTTGATTAGGATTAAACTATCATTAAAGCACTAATATCACAATAGAAGAGCATGATATAGAAAGCATGTGTTTCAATTAATGTGTGTTGTTTCCATGTGTGCATAATTTGGCATAAGCAAAATCTACATTTATTTTATTCTTTCATTAAAAAAATAAAGTTGTTGCTAAGCATTCTTATTAAAATTTTACTGCTCTAAATCAGGTGACATTGTTAATAGGTTATGCAATTATTAACTTCTTTCCATAGCACAGTAACCATGCTATGTTGTACTTGCATTTTTGTACTATAAAGTACTTCTACTGTTGATGCTTGACTTTCAAGTAGTTGTTGTTATTATTGTCCATACTTGTTTGTATTTTCAAGAAGCAAGTAATTGGTATAAATTCGTATACACAGTTAGCTGGGCTGCCTGGGCATGAACATAACAGACATGAATACGTTTCAATATATCCAATACTTTTAAATGTATTGCAAAGCCACAATATATTCTTTGTATCATCCGGCTAATAGAATTGGGCAAAATATTACTGGCTCACTACGTAATGTAAAACTGCTTGCGTCTGATTCTACCCGTGTGGAAATTCCAAAAGTTTTAAGCATGAAACATTGTAAAAGAAATCTAAATGGCTATATTTGTTGGCACTGATGGCACTGTTAAGTTCAGCCCGGGTGTTGTTGCACTTGCATGTCGAACATTTACCATGTCTGCAGTGACTTTGTTGATTCTGTTAACCTCACATCCATCTGCATGTGTCCTGCATTTTCTTAGTAACTACCGTATCATTTGTGTGCATTAATATGTTATGGATGCTTGCGGAATTATACGCATAAATATGTAAACAGGCATACGTCTTATGGTCATGTGTATACATGTGTTTGTGTATGTACAGTGTACACACACATAGTATAATATATGTGTATACACACATGCAGATGGTGACACCCCCACTGACCGAATATATTCACACTAGACAAGTGTGTATTAATTTGCGCTTGTGCGATTGCATGTGTGTTGTCTACACATGTATATTGACACATCTGTTTATAATTATAATGCATAATTATGCGTATAATCTGTGTGAACAATTTGTCGACATATGATGATGACAATCAATGCTGGCGTCCACCCCTTCATCCTCCCCTTCATCCACCCTTTCATCCACCCCTTCATCCTCCCCTTCATCCACCCCTTCATCCACCCCTTCATCCACCCCTTCATCCTCCCCTTCATCCACCCCTTCATCCACCCCTTCATCCTCCCCTTCATCCTCCCCTTCATCCACCCCTTCATCCACCCCTTCATCCTCCCCTTCATCCTCCCGTCATAGACTGCATTGTTGTGTTGTTTAAATTGACAGGCAAAAACAGTTTTTAGCATTTCCAAATCAGATGCCACAACATTAAATGTAAACTTCATATGGGTAGGATAATTTTTGTACCAGAAATTGTACAAATATTTGGATTCTGAGTTTCAGCAGAATCAACAACCAAAGATCAGAAGATGGTACTAAATATCCTATTTTTCTCAGTGTTGATTTTGGTGGATACGGTTTTGTTTTGTCTTATGTTTTCATACTTTTTCTGGTTGACATGGCAACTGTCATTTTTCTGAAATGGTCCTGTTAATCTAGACTACACGATAGGATGGTGTACATTGTGTGGTATTAGGAATGATGGAATCCTGTGCTAAAGTTAGCCTGGAAGTTTGCACATATTCAATTTGTCAAGATATTCTTTGGCAGGATGGACTTAATGCCAATTTTGTCTTTTAAAAGCAGGGTATTGTTTACTATGACAAACAGGGTAACCCTTGGTACGTTGTATCAGAAAAACATTTAACAGCATACCATCTAACTAGCTGCATTTGCAGAGTAAGTACATCTGACTGGAAATACACCAAAACAAATATTGGAAATTTGATTTGGAGTTTTAGTAATTTCTGTGCATATTGGGTATATAGACATGATTATGATTATTCACAGTGCTTTATTGTCTAAATGTTGTTGTGCTTTCAGCTGCATAGTGAGAGTAATTAAATTAAAAAAGCATTGCCGTAAGTCATAGAATTGTAACATTAATTGTAAGCGACTGTTGAACAAAGCGTACAAAATATCCTAAATCACAAGCAGCTAATTTCATAAAGCACGCCTACAGTAACAATCGTTTACAGTTATGTACGATTGTTCATAATGTTCTCCATATATTTCTGTATCATCCAAAGTTATGTATATTTTGCAAAATGCAAGCGTGTCATGTTATGATGGCGTGTTTGATCTGTCACCTGCTCAACACTGAATATGTGCAACACTTCCAGGCTGCTCACTACACCGCCCTCCGCCAACTCCCCCCATTGAAATTTGAACACGTGTGATGATGACACATGTATGTTGCAGAATCACGTCACTGCTGGCACAATATTAATGCGTACTTTTCTCCTTACTTACAGTTCTTATTTCTATATCTTCAGGGATCCCCAACCACTCCGCCTCTATACAGGTACTTCGCTCTCTCCCCTCGTGTCGGGGGACGAGATTCTTTTTTACGGGTCCATGTTGTTGGTGGTGTGCTGTGGGCATCACCCACTACTGGGGAATTCCATGTTTTTCGTTCAGGTTGTGCTGTTAATACAAGCTACAGATTGGATTTTTATCGAAATTGTTGCCCTTGTTAAGAATGTCTAGTTTTTTTAATAAAAAATTTGTGTAAAATTTGCAAAATATTGTCCTGATTTTGAACATGTTTTAGTCATGTGCTACCTATTTTGAAGTCGTTTATTATAAATATGTCATGTGCAATATTTTTTGGTTGATGTTTCAGAAAGCATGTAATGATAATTTAATAGTTTGCACAAAAAAGAACATTCTTACTTTTCGGTGTAGGCATTGGTAGTAGAGAACTATAAGTGTGGAATTCTCTAGGAGTGTGCGCATATGTCAGGTTAACTAATAGTGGTGGAGTGTCGGCTGGCAAAGATTTGGTGTTGGGTGATAAGAAGACATTATACCATGTAACATCACATAACTAACAGAAGTGTCTTTGTTGTGTGCATTATTTCATAAATTCTGTTAAGCCTGTTGGGCATATTGTTTATCTGACCGTTAGGGCATGTATTTTATGTGGTATTTTATGTGGTATTTCATGCACAAACAATGACTGAAATATCACACAAAATTTAATCAATAACGAAGTAACGATTTTCTTCTAATCACAACAATTGAGATTTACTTAACGTTTCGGCTACCGTCGGTAGTCTTCATCAGGAACTGAATTCTGGGACGACGTGTTCTTCTTCGGCTAGTCGAAACATTGAGTAAGTGAATCTCAGTGGTTGTGAATAGAACATTGTTAGTTCATCTACTAACTTGATGAACATTGTTAGTTCATCTACTAACTTGATGAACGTTGTTAGTTCATCTACTAACTTGATGAACATTTTCACAATATAACATTATTGTTTTGAATACTTAATGTTGGGCATCTTCATATAACACCAAAAACATTGTTTGAGCGTATTGCACATTTCTTTTGAGATCAGTCTCTGGTATAACTGAAGTCAGGAAATATCCTTATTTCCGCAAGACTTACCTGCTTTTATACCAGCTGTTGAATGTTGTAGGGTGGGCTCCCCTTTACATAACTGCTACGGATACCAGAATTAGCCATGCATTTAGTATAATTAAATATATTGGCTGGTATTCTGTATTCCCACTGTATTAAAATGCACAGATTAAGTTAATTGGCTGTGTATTAGAATCAATTTGCTACTTGCTAAGTACTGGCAGACTGATAAACAGAGTCAGAGAGGGATGTTGTAATGTATCATGTGTGTGTAGGATTGGGCACATCCACACTGTCCCCACTCCTACGGGAATAACTTTATGCTATGCATGTTAAGGGCTTACAAGACGCCACTGCTTAAGGAGAATGTACCATATAGTACCTAATAAAATAATATGCCCCAATGTAAGCAAAATTACTTTGATGGAACATAGTTTGATATGAACAGTAATGACCTTTTCCACTATCAGTACAGTTTGACCTGACCAAAATAAAATTTATACTTTTAGTAATTGCTTCCACCTGAAGCACTCTACCATAACGCCACCTGCTGGCACATGTGTCATCAGTATTGTATAGGCTTTGAAACAGCGTTGGTCATTCTTCCTGGCAATACTACAGTTGATGCTAGTCCTGTCACATGTATTTGTTTGTGTGACAGGACTACACGGTGCTATATGGTAAGCTAAGTGTTGAAGCTTGGATTCTGAACTGTTACAAAAAAATTTAAAAGTTGATCCTCAGCTACCGTCTAAAGGGTATTACTGCATAAATGTACAAAGTCTGGTCGATTTTACTGTAAAATCATGTTATGTATATAATATAATATACCGTATTCGACCTATTAAGCGTACATGCCCTAATTAGCATACACCCACTTTTTTAATCAGCAGAATCCATAATTATTGTAATTTGACTAGTGTGCAACAACTGAAAAGTGTCGCCATCTGGTGTTAAACAGTTCGCAACACTTTTCAGTTGTTCTACACTAGTCACCAAATGACACCACTGGTGTTAAACAGTTACTGTATTGTCTAGAGAAACACATGTTGGTGTACGCTTATAGGAACAGACTCCTTGACATTTTTCCATGGCCCAATTTTTCTTCAAGAGTACTTAAAACACTTAAAACACTTAGTAGGTCGAATGCTGTAACTACTTTGATTGACTTTGCTGTTTAGCATGTAATGTAAACACGACATTCAAGTCAAAACATTCAAATTATACAGATAATGATCAAATTATATGAAAAAATTATGGTTCAATAAAGCACATTTGGGGGTCAAGAATAGATATATATATATATATTATACTATATAACATGAAGTTATGATCAGACTTTGTTTCTTTAAGTTTAATTACTTGTCTCAAGCCAAGTCCAACCCACATCTCGGTGCACATAACCTGCTTGTAGACATTACAATGTAAGTGCATAGATACGCACAACCTAATTGACCTACCGGTAACATTACTTACTAACATTACACAAACATCTAACTCTCTAGCAGCGCTGCTTCATGGCTGACTGTTAACATGGCTGTTAAGAATATCCGAACTGTAACTGTGCGCTTGAAAAAATGTATCACCCAATACCAATTTTTTATTCTTAGCTTGAAACATGTTTGAGATGCAGAAATTTGTTGTCAGCGTGCTCGTATTATCTTTAGAACAATTCAGTTTCCCACACATTTCATGTAAAAAGGAATCTGGGGGCATGCAAAGTAATTCATGCTAATAAAAAATAATTACCCGGTGAAGAATATATCACTTTATCAGTTACATGGTTGTTAAGTAGAATACAGTCAAACCTCGATATTAAGGGCACTCATGGGACTGGGCCAAAGTGACCTGAATGGCAAAGTGACCTGAATGGTAAAGTGACCATATTTGCAGGACTAATGTTCTATGCTTTACTGTTGTGGGAATAATTTGGGACTGTCCCAGGGTAACCATAATGGCGAGGTGGGCATATGACCAAGATGACTGTAAAACAAGGTTTGACTATATATTATCATTAATATATAGAAATGTAGTTTCTGTGCATGGTAAAGAAGCAGGGAAACTGAAAGGAACTCTTCATTTTGCTCTATGAAGGCAGGCAATTATCCTAAGCTAGTTCTAGGCTCAATGTTACCCTTGTTTTTTTGCATCATTTCAACCCAGAGGATGTGGAGTTGTAACGTTGGTCATGTCTGTTTTTGCAGCTTTGTGTTCAGAAACTGCGGATCTTAATCGAAGATTCAGACCAGAACTGTAAGTACAGGTGTTTTTAAACTACCATAGGGATAAGGATAATGAAACTGGCCGTAGCAAATGACCGTGTTGAACGGGATGATACTATGTGAGTATGTGTACAACCATTGGCGTAGCACAATCATTGGGCAGGTGTGTGGGCCTGTTATTGATAGGCGTGTACTTAAATTTTTTTAAATTTAATGTTTCTCTTCCTTTCTGGGGATCAAGTTAACACTATTTGTGCTGGCATGTCGCTGATCATGGCCCTTACAGGTACACTTTAAGTCAAAGAGAAGTACTGTATTGTTTACACACGCTTCATTAATTATGTAAAACCCATTGTTATAATGTTCAAAGTTCATTGTGGCTCACACATGTAGTTCATGTCAGCTTCTAGTTTCTAGTAATTGCCAGCACTCGGCAACGTTCTATTAACTGACTAGTCTGTATATGTTGTGGTTACTACAATTTGATGAGGTATCATCCAACTAATCAGTCCAGTTAATGAGATGAGACCAACGTTAACGTGGTCATCCGAGTAACGAGGGATGCACAATCCCCAATGTTAAGAGCCAGGTTTTTGCGGCAAGCATATTGTGCGTGGGAGCCAGGTTTTGAACCCTGAACTGTGACATGTAAAGCAGATGTGTTAAACACTACACTACATGCTTGTATGTTGTGTTGAAATACCTGGAAACTTGCCTAGTTGTGATTTAGTATACCTTATTTGACCTAACTAGCTTAAAGTATGCAAACAAAATTTGCCCTTTGAAAAATGTCAAGGAATCTGTTCTTATAAGCGTACACCCAAATTTTTTCTCTACACGATAAGGTAACTGTTTAACGTTAGTGGTGTCGTTTGGTGACTAATGTAGAGTAACCGAAAAGTGGTATCAACTGTATAACACCAAATGGCGACACTTCAGTTCCACACTAGTCAAATTACAGTAATTATGGATCCCGCGGATTACAAAAGAGGGTGTACGCTAATTAGGGCATGTACACTTAATAGGTCAAATACAGTATTTACATTGTACCTTGAAATCCACCCCTACGTGTTGCAGTGAAGTACCTGGGTTTGTTGGCGATGTCGAAGATCCTGAAGACCCATCCAAAGAGCGTCCAGGCCCACAAGGATCTCGTGCTACAGTGTCTCGATGACAAGGATGAGTCGATCCGTCTGCGTGCCCTTGACCTTCTCTGTGGCATGGTTCGTTGGCAAAGCTAAATGTTCAGTCCAATGTTAAAGACATTTTTCTGTTTAAGGCAACCAGCTACGTACACTACGTTTTTTTTTACAGATGTTAGTTGTGTGATTACAGTTCAACTCATCTGTATATTAATAATCATTGTAAGCACCTATAGTAAGACATACCTGTCATGCGTAAATAGGTTTGAAGTTGGGTGACAAAATGTGCATCTGTGTAATGCCCTACAGAAAAAGTGTTAATGCTAGGTCACGATAGTATTTACCAGTTATCTATGACATTGTATTATGTGTGATGAGTTATTTTAAATCGGCTACTACATATTACATTAGGGTAATTATGAAAGAATGTTGTTAAATAAGTATTTGTTCTTTGCCACTATGGGGACACAAATATCAGATTATCTGGAACTAATATATGTTCACGACATACAGTTATGTCAACAATGTATACAAATGAAAACAGTGAAAAAAATATTGCACACTTTGGTGCACAACTTCCCCCCCATTTAGTCAGGCTATAAGTGGTTACCATGGTTACCAATAAGCAAATATTATAATTACTTAATAATAAGCAAATGAGTTTAAATTTATAATTTAGCCTTCATTTTACATGTGCGATATATGTTGAACATTTAGTAATGAATGATCTGTTAAAGAGTTGCTGAGATATGGGTATACAGGTATAGTTAGATTTTTTTTAACTGACTTCTTTACAACCATTACTTTATGTCCAAAAATTATTACTTGTTGTTCTCTCGCTTTCTCTTCTCCAATTGTCTGTTTCAATCACCTTAATCAGTACTTCATGACTGGAGATGTAAACATTGATTAGTTAGTGCAAGCCAGTATGACAAACTCTGAATAGATCACATTAACTCAATAGACTTACTCATGAGGGATGGGCTTCATCTGACAGGAAAAGATGCAGCAGTTCTGGGGGGGGTTTGAGTTTGTCAGAATCATTGATGAGGACCATTGATTATTTAAACTCGATGTGCAGTGCGGACACCTAGAGCCACCTCAAAGCAACTGTACAAACTTCTTAAGGAAATGTTCACCAGATATTTATAAAAATAAACGTCCGGTGCATAGTAAATAAGAGATTTAGCGAATTAGCATTGTTTAGCGTATATGACTCTCGTATAATTATTATCACAGAATCATGGGCACATAAAGACAAATAGTGTGGATGCTGAATGAGCACTAACAGGTTTTGTAATGTTTATGAAGGACAGGTGAGAGAGAATGGGAGGCAGAGTAATTTTATAAATTAAAGAACCTGTCCAGTCCTATGACGTAAAACTGAAAAGTGAAGCATATTGCAAGGAAACAATTTGGTATGCCATAGTTGCCAGAGAAAATCAACATTGACAATAGGATTAGTTTGTCATAGTCCAAAAATAGGACAAGAGGAATACGTAAAACTACAAAAGGAGGGGGGAATGTGTTATATATGGTTGATTTTCACAACCGACATATACTGTGGAAGTCATTAGAGAGTGCAGGTGGTGATGACCAACGGTTTCTAATACAGGAAAGATTCATCGATGGATGTAACACACTTTACCAGCATAAAGGTGCGTACCACACACTTGAGATGTGTCTTGTGGTGTTGAGCACCATTGTATTCCTCATAGCTAATCAACTACCTTCAGTGCTTTAAGAAATACTCACAAATAACAAGTTTATGTTACAAAATTGTCCATTTCTTACAATGATCATCCATTAAAGAGAGACAAAGTTGTAGTCGGTGATGCGCTGTGGCAGGTATCGAAGAAGAACTTGATGGAGATTGTCAAGAAACTGATGGTACACATGGACAAGGCAGAGGGTTCACACTACCGCGACGAACTCCTCGCGAAGATCATCGAGATCTGCAGCCAATCAAACTACCACTACATCACTAACTTCGAGTGGTAAGTTGGAGGCTTTCTGCATAACATTAAGATGTGTAATTATTTTGCCAGGCAGTAGAATTATTGGTCTCTGGACGCAAGGGCCAAATGTTGGTTACAAACTGTAGATGTGGTATTTTCCATAGTGGATCCTCCTCAATTCGATTTTTTTGCTAGTCTCGTTTCAAATTCATTTTGCAAAAAATCAAACCTACCTAATATCCACTGTAACATGCTAGCTCATTTGTGCAACTTTTATATGTAGTTTTTATGAAATCATCAGACAAACTATTACATTACAATGGAATGGAAGTCACACCCGTGATCGGCATTGACCCACGCAGTGTTTACAATTTTGGATATCCACTATTTTGAACCTTACCAGATCTTATGACGAAAGAAAAATTCTTTCAATGATTTGAAAAAAAATTGGCATTTTTTTATTACGTCAACTGCGGATGTTACATAAACTATTCACACACTACATATTTGGACATCAACGAATTGGATTTGCGACAGGTTCAATCAGTTGAGGATGAAGTTTTAAAATGTTTATTGGATTATAGAAAAGAGTCACTAGTTCTAATGTTTGGTTTGACTCTGGGAACAAAAAGGAGATCAATCAAATGTTGGGTATGTCCTTAGTAATGTCATGTGAAAGGTCTTTCGAAAATTGTGGAATTGGAAAGATACTGAAGCAACATGTTGAGAATAACAGTGAATGATTTAGAATGGTTTGTTCCTGTTATTTGTGCAACCAACTGCTGACAAGGAGGTAAAGAATAGGATGTAGCTAGCAAAGTTGAAAGCCAGTATACCCAGTCTACATCTACGGTATTCGACCTATTAAGCGTACATGTCCTAATTAGCATACACTCCCTTTTTTAATCAGCAGGATCCATAATTATTGTAATTTGACCAGTGAATAGTGTTGCCATCTGGTGTTAAACAGTTGACATCACTTTGCAGTTGTTCTACACTAGTTACCAAATGACACCACTGGTGTTAAACAGTTACCTTATTGTCTAGAGAGAAAATGTTTTGGTGTACTACGCTTATAAGAGCAGATTCCTTGAAATTTTTCCATGGCCCAATTTTTTTATCAAGCATACTGTACGCTTATTAGGCTGAATATGGTATGTCTACAAAGATAGAGATGTAAAGTGTGTTATGTATACAAAGATTAGAGATGTAAGGTGTGTTATGTCTACAAAGATTAGAGATGTAAGGTGTGTTATGTCTACAAAGAGAGATGTAAAGTGTGTTATGTGTACCAAGATTAGAGATGTAAGGTGTGTTATGTCTACAAAGATTAGAGATGTAAGGTGTGTTATGTGTACAGAGATTAGAGATGTAAGGTGTGTTATGCGTACAAAGATTAGAGATGTAAGGTGTGTTATGTCTAAAAAAAATTAGAGATGTAAGGTGTGTTATGCTGGTTGGTGTCTTTCACAGGTACGTCAGCATTCTGGTAGAATTAACTCGGATGGAAGGCACAAGGCACGGTAAACTGATTGCGTCTCAAATGCTTGATGTCGCAGTCAGAGTACAGGCAATCCGTCACTTTGCCGTTGCACAGATGGTGAGTGAGCACATCCTGATGTAACCGCCATTGATCAGGGCCGTAAAAGTGGCATTTGGCCAGGTGTTTTGTCTTTTGGAAGATAGTCATGTACTGCTCTAAGTTCAATGCCATTTTATCCACAATCATTTTCAAAAGACCACACACGAAATTGTAGATGGATAAATTGCTCAATAGGTACACACATACATACATAAAAATGTATTGCAGCTGTTCCTTCCACGTTAGACCATCAGTGTGCATAGATATGGGGACGTGCTTATTACTTTTCACATTGCCAGATATAACTAAGATTGTTACCTGCCAAGTATAATAATATTTGAAACAGGTTCACACCATAATAATGAGTTTACCATTGATATGAACCGCTGGATATAATGTGATATAATGTAAACATCAGTTGCATAGCCACAAGAACCCAATGTTATAGATCGCAATTGTACCCCATGCAGACGTGGTTCCACCTGTAGCAAACTAAGCGCCTACCAATTCGATCACAATTAAAATGTTCTGAAAACCCTGCAGTGGGCGTGTGTTAGCTGAAGTGCATTAACAGGGAAAGGTGGTAGATACATGTATACAGACATAACATGTGTCGATGTGATGTTTGCGCAGGCCGTGGTGCTGGAAAATGCCCACGCTTTGATCGACAACGCTCAGAGAAATGGCATCTGTGAAGTGCTGCATGCCGCGGTGTGGATCTGTGGAGAGTTCTCTGAGTAAGTGAATGTGTACTCACACTACGCCTTGCCGTTATAACTGCCATCTATGCAGACAAATCCTAGTAACAATCTTGGTCTGTTTCCACATATGGTTTGGCTCCACATTTGGCACAGATTTACCTTGGTGGTCAGTAACTGACATTTTAGAGAATGTTTTTCCCTTGTATGTTCCGACAGACCCACATAGATTGGTTTGTTCATTGAATGTACACAATCTGATTGTTTTTATTGTAAAATCATGTTAGATAGTATAAATTATATCTATTCAACATCTTGACAGCCCAAACGTGTTGTAACAGACCATATTTTTGTATATGATATAATGTGACCTGTATTACCTGTGTGTGACTATCAACCTTGACGGTCAATACATTCCCGAATAGTTATCAACAATTTCCAGTGCCTCTGGACAAAGTTTATTGCGGTCAGGCGTTCACGAGATCGTACGATGGGTGTATTGTTGGTACCAGTAAAATTTAATCTTAAAGATAACGGTCACTTTATTCAAAACAATTGTGGTTCATGAAACACATTTGGGCAGTCAAGATATTAGAATAGATAGTGTATATAACATGATTGTAAGATAAATACGAACAGACGTGGTACCTTTAAGTATCATTTTCATGAAAAAACATTTTAGCAAACAGAAAAGTCCCACTTTGGTTTTGCATGATCACCATTACCTAAACATTATCTAGGTGGTTGAGGGTAGCATTTTACTGTGACGTTGTATGAACATTACGTCTTTACAAATGCAACTCCTTCCCGCCCACGCAGACATCTGAGCGACCCACAGAATGTGCTTGAGTCGATGCTGCGTGCCAAGGTCACACAGTTGCCGGGTCACATCCAGAGCATCTATGTGCACAACACCATCAAGTTGTACGCACGCATCCTCATCACGGCCGAGGCACAGGACGATCTGCAGACAGTCACAGACACAACAGAGCTGCTCTTAGAAAAACTACCTATGTTTGTGCAGAGTGCCGACCTTGAAGTACAGGAACGGGTATGTATGCATTTACATTATTCAGAGGTATGTGTGTTGTAATGTTAAAGGGACACATAAGGCATGTTTTTGGGGCTATACACCTAAAAGAATTAATCAAAACTAACCATTTCCAACTACAATAAAACATTTCACGGCAGTGGTTAACTCAGAATTTGTTCTGAAAGTCAGAGAATCTGGTCATTTCACTGAATGACCGAGGGCTGACATGTTAACCAGCGTGACCAGTAAGCACATGCATAGTTGTATAAAATCAGGGTGACATACACTAAAGTGATGAATTAAGGGAATCTGGCATACACAGAACTAATGCAAAGTCTCAAACTAATGTGTTATTTTGCCAGAAAAAGGACTAGTTTAGTAAACTAAGGCCAAAATATGTTACATAAGTTGAGTTTAGATGCAAATAGCATGACCATATTGGCAAAAATAGGAATAGGTGTATACGAACATATATTGCCAGAACACCGCACTCGTGATGTAGTGCTATCTAACAGTATGGTGTGGCCCATGAAATTAAGATGCTTGTTCAAAAAGATTTTCCTAGTAAATCACTGGCATGATATTCTTAATTGTAGTTACAAATGGTTATGTTTTAGTAACTCATAGGTGCATAGGCCGAAAACCACGACTTTTGTTTCACTTTAATGTTGACTACTGACTGACTGTAAGAATATATAGCTGATGCCTGCCATTTCCATGATGTTTTTAAAAGGAACATTCCTTAATGGTTTCTGCTTGCTATTCTGCATTCAACCTGCATAAGTTGTAATAACCCTGACATGGTCATTAAAATAATAGTAATGTTATTTTGCAGTATATTTGCACATTTTGATTAAATGCATGGTTTAGTTACATAATTTTACATTTGTTCCTCGAATTAATTACAAATGACACAGTGTTGATGCTTATTTAAGAACTTGTTATGTGCAGTATGTGTAATTACAATATGTCCTCAACACTACATATTTGGACATCAACGAATTGGATTATAACCAAAGTAATTATCTACCTACTATTATTTCTACTATAATACATGATTTTGATTGCTTCACCCTTCATTCGTAGGCTTGCTGCCTACTACAACTCATTGCTTCACCCTTCATTCGCAGGCTTGCTGCCTATTACTACTCATTGCTTCACCCTTCATTTGTAGGCTTGCTGCCTATTACAACTCATTGCTTCACCCTTCATTCGCAGGCTTGCTGCCTATTACTACTCATTGCTTCACCCTTCATTCGCAGGTTTGCTGCCTACTACAACTCATTGCTTCACCCTTCATTCGCAGGCTTGCTGCCTACTACAACTCATTGCTTCACCCTTTGTTCGCAGACTTGCTGCCTACTACAACTCATTGCTTCACCCTTCATTCGCAGGCTTGCTGCCTATTACTACTCATTGCTTCACCCTTCATTCGTAGGCTTGCTGCCTATTACAACTCATTGCTTCACCCTTCATTCGCAGGCTTGCTGCCTATTACTACTCATTGCTTCACCCTTCATTCGCAGGCTTGCTGCCTACTACAACTCATTGCTTCACCCTTCATTCGCAGGCTTGCTGCCTATTACTACTCATTGCTTCACCCTTCATTCGCAGGCTTGCTGCCTACTACAACTCATTGCTTCACCCTTCATTCGCAGGCTTGCTGCCTACTACAACTCATTGCTTCACCCTTCATTCGCAGGCTTGCTGCCTACTACAACTCATTGCTTCACCCTTCATTCGCAGGCTTGCTGCCTACTACAACTCATTGCTTCACCCTTCATTCGCAGGTTTGCTGCCTATTACAACTCATTGCTTCACCCTTCATTCGCACGCTTGCTGCATACTACAACTAATTGCTGCACCCTTCATTCGCAGGCTTGCTGCCAACTACAACTCATTGCTTCACCCTTCATTCGCAGGCTTCCTGCCTACTACAACTCATTGCTTCACCCTTCATTCGCAGGCTTGCTGCATACCACAACTAATTGCTTCACCCTTCATTCGTAGGCTTGCTGCCTACTACAACTCATTGCTTCACCCTTCATTCGCAGGCTTACTGCCTATTACAACTCATTGTTTCACTCTTCATTCGCAGGATTCCTGTCTACTACAACTCACTGCTTCACCCTTCATTCGCAGGCTTCCTGCCTACTACAACTCATTGCTTCACCCTTCATTCGCAGGCTTACTGCCTATTACAACTCATTGCTTCACTCTTCATTCGCAGGATTCCTGTCTACTACAACTCACTGCTTCACCCTTCATTCGCAGGCTTCCTGCCTCCTACAACTCATTGCTTCACCCTTCATTCGCAGGCTTCCTGCATACTACAACTCATTGCTTCACCCTTCATTTGCAGGCTTGCTGCCTACTACAACTCACTGCTGCACCCTTCATTCGCAGGCTTGCTGCCTACGACAACTAATTGCTGCACCCTTCATTCGCAGGCTTCCTGCCTACTACAACTCATTGCTTCACCCTTCATTCGCAGGCTTCCTGCCTACTACAACTCATTGCTTCACCCTTCATTCGCAGGCTTCCTGCCTACTACAACTCACTGCTTCACCCTTCATTCGCATCCTTGCTGCCTACTACAACTCATTGCTTCACTCTTCATTCGCAGGCTTCCTGCCTACTACAACTCATTGCTTCACTCTTCATTCGCAGGCTTCCTGCCTACTACAACTCATTGCTTCACTCTTCATTCGCAGGCTTCCTGCCTACTACAACTCATTGCTTCACTCTTCATTCGCAGGCTTCCTGCCTACTACAACTCACTGCTTCACCCTTCATTCGCATCCTTGCTGCCTACTACAACTCATTGCTTCACTCTTCATTCGCAGGCTTCCTGCCTACTACAACTCATTGCTTCACCCTTCATTCGCATCCTTGCTGCCTACTACAACTCATTGCTTCACTCTTCATTCGCAGGCTTCCTGCCTACTACAACTCACTGCTTCACCCTTCATTCGCATCCTTGCTGCCTACTACAACTCATTGCTTCACTCTTCATTCGCAGGCTTCCTGCCTAGTGCCTACTACAACTCATTGCTTCATCCTTCATTCGCAGGCTTGCTGCCTACTACAACTCATCAAGTACGTCAACAAGGCAATTGAGAAAGGGGCAAAGGTTGCAGACGAGGTCGCCTTATTATTTGTGGGTGAACTGAACCCAGTCGCACCCAAGGCACAGAAGAAGGTGCCAGTTCCTGATGGGTAGGTTGGATATGTTGTAGGTTGGAGAAGTTCAAAGCATGTCATTGACATTGAGATATCTGTGGCAGTATGATTGTTTTATTTATTTAACAGCTGTGGAAAATTTGGCAATTTGTGTAAATTACATTTCAACTTGTTTTACAGTCAAATCGCTTCTTATTTTAGTTAACAACCATGTTGATTATTTTCCAAAACATTATCAATCACAGTTACACATGGTTCTTGAAAAAACATCTCGTGGTAATGCCATGACTGGGTTTTTTTAGTTAATCGCTGAGTTTCACCATCAGGCAGTTTATTCAGCAAAACTATGCACTGACAAATAGATTGATTTTTGCTTTTCACAACCAAGCACTTGTTTCACTTAGCTAATATTTGTTAATTTTCACAATAGCCAGTTGCTTCATTGCTTGATCATACTGTCATTAACTTGTTCATGAAACGTTAATTTCAAATAAAAATGTTCAGACTTTGTACCTTCAGTGACAATGACTGTTGGCAGCCAAATGGGTGAAGTGTTCATCTGTGCTTGTAGCCTTGACTTGGATGCTTGGATCAACGAACCACCGCCCGAGGAGGATGAGCTGGAAGAGGTCTTCGCCAAGACCAGTATCTTCCATACAATGGGCAGCGTCAGGTGAGAGGGACGCCGTTCACTTGTAGCTGGGCAGTTCCATGTCCAGTAAATCAACATGGTTGATTCATCTCTATTCTTATTGTGTTCCACATACACAGATTTATATTGGGTCTAGTCAACAAATAAACACATGCATGTGTCACAATATTTCCAATATGTCCTCGCATGTCACAGAAATTCGGACTTAACTTTCCAAATATGTCTGTTTTTCATTGTGTGCCCAGAATGCCCATAGAAGGGAACAAAGTTTATATATTTTTTTAGCCCAGCATAGCTAAGGTTGTCCAAAATGTACGTGGAATTGCCCAGTAGTGTAAACCAATCAAGTCGCTGATCCCCATGAGACAGCAAGGCTGTGTATCTTGAAAACCGGTTGTTCCATGTCATCGCTCATTGTCTGTGGGTAATCAGCTTTCTATGGCAATTAGAAACAGCAAGTTGACATTGAGTTTTTGGAAAGCTGAGAAATGCTTTCATTACAAAGGAATAGTGTAGTCAACATTTCAGACCAGAATAATTGTAATTGTTTTTGAATATTTTAGATGGAACTTTGAATTTAATTTAGTTATTTAGTTTTATCTACACTTTAAGTTTCAGCCACATACGTAATTACTTTTAATATTTTTGTAGGCCCACATATGAAAATGAAACCAAAGTGCGTGAAGTGTCGGAGGAAGAACTTGAGAAGGTACATATGTAATATGTGCACTTTCTATATTTTAAGCCAACTAACATATAACAAGTGATATAAAATTGTTTCTTTTGTGAGTGTTGCAGTATTTACATGTGAGAAAAAGCAGAGGTAGCAAAAATGTTTTGGATGTTGTTAAATTGTTTGCAGTGTGCTAGAAACATTATGCAACATAAAGAAATGTCTGCTTGATGTTGATATTATAATCGTGACACTGGTACATTTGCTCTGAATGTGCTGGAGCTGGGCTGTGTGGTAGAAACTAGGTTAACCATAATATCTTTCCAGGCAGCGCCTTAGTAACCCAACTGTAAACTTTACACATTTATAGTCTTGGAAAGCCATCCGTCATATTTTACTAAAGTACCATAAGTTATGCCTATTTTAAATAATTGTAATTTATTTAAATTTATTTAAAATAGGCATAACTAATTTAAAATTCATGTTACATGTTTAATGGTTGCCCTAGTTGAGAGTGGAAAGATGCGTTAGTTGAATACGATCCCAGAATGGTGGGAAATAAATGGAAGGAGGGCAAATTTAGTCTCAGCTGGATAGGGAATTGCAAAACAAATTATCTTTTTATTGTAGTTTTCTTACACTGGACATATGGCAAAACTTACTGCGATATGTTGCAAGCCTGTAGCATGCTAACTTTATTGACAGCAAGTGTTTGCTTTGACAGATGCGACAACAGAGAGAGATGGAACATATGAACAATCCCAATTACCTGAAGGGTGGCACAAGGTCCAAGGTAAGGGCCCAACTACCTACCTACCTATCCTCTTTGGCATCAGGCTGCAGTGCACTTTCTCCAGCTCATTCTGTCTTTGGCCACCTGTTTGGCTTCACTCCAAGATTTCTTCTGTCCCAGTTCTCTTTGTTCTTTTTTCCACAGTTTTTCACCTGGTTGTCTAGGTGATCCATTTACTACATGCATTCAGGTGTGCCTGACATTCACTGTCTCCACCCACAGCCCACTTCCTCCGTATCTAACCTGCCGCAACCTACTACAATGTCACAGATAGAATTTTTTTTATCTGGAAAATGGGAATTTTATTTTATCTACGGAAACTTGCCAACAGATTTTGTTTTTAATTTTAAATTGTGGATTGGCTTGAAATGACGTCCATATTTAGTTAAGTTTTTTCCAACTTGACAATATTATGAATATTTAATTTGTTTTTAAAAACAGATTTTAAAAATGTTTCTGTATTGTCAATAGTTATTTGGTCCTTAAATATGTTTTACTTATTGATAAATATTGATATGGTGAATGTTTTCACGTCCTATGTATTGATTTCATTTATCAAAATGCCAACATAAAAGTACTGTAAATTTGTGCATGTTGAGTCACTAGCTTGGCAAGTATTTACTTATTCTAGTGTCCCACCCTCAGTTGTTCTCAATCTTGACACCAAGACTATTTGTATTTTCTATTTGGGTGAATAAATGATTACATTATTATTGCAAATATTTATCAGGAAGTCTAGTTTATGATCATATTGTGGAGTATGTAAAACGAGTTAAGATTCGTGAATGATAGTTGGGCGCCTACGCTTGTTATCATATTTGCATGTAATGTGTGTAGGGAATTCACCACGAGGACCAGAACAACATGAGTGACGTGCCGATCTCACAGATAGACCTCTCCGTGCCACTGCATGTTCCAGGTACTGCCCAGTAGTGTATTTCAGAGCAAACTTCATCCCAGTCTAATTTGTAGTATCTTGTGTTCAGCCTGTTTCATTGCCAGGCTCCGTGGCATTTGTCGTCGCCTTGTCCTTTTGTGGGTTCAGGCTAAATAAATATACTTTGTTTCTTTCGTCAGAGAAAGTGGCATTGATTTCAGTGTGCACTTGCTAACCCCTCTTTGTGTTACTTACCCCTGGGTAGGTGTGCTAAAATTACCCATTTGTTGGTGTGTACTGCATGTCACCCATCAGAGACTTCTTATGTTAGTGAGAACTGTCAGAAACAAAATTCTCACCTGAATTTTGTGCTGTCGTGTTTCAAGGTATCTCATTCCTATTTGTAGCAGGTGTATCATAATTCTCACCTGTTACATTTGTAATTCTCAGCTGTATCATTATTTTTGCCTTGTCCATATTTACCATGATGCTCACCATGCACCACACACACCACATCATGCGCATGCCTGCATGCATGCACACACCGGGTACACCAACCAATGGTCGATACAAGAGATAAATTCAAATTCTCACCTGCCACAGGTGTGTCATGACACTAGCACCTGTTGCAGGTATGTCGATGTCAGACAAGTACCTGCAGCTGCAGCGTCAGCAGGAGTCAGAGAGACGGAGACGGAAGGAGAAGAAGTCGAAGAAGAAGAAGGGAAAGAAGAAGAAGGGGGACTCAAGCTCCGAATCTGAAGATGGTCTGTCCGCCGCCATCTCCGTCAACACAGAGTATGACATCCCAGAGGTGAGCATGACACCTGGTGGCGGTGTGGTAGGGTCTCAGACGTTCTGTCGAGAGTGCCATGGTTTGAATCCACCTGCTGCTGTTTTGAAACATGGGCATTTTCGTTCACCCCACATTGCCCGTTTATTCCACTGTTGGTTCCTTTTACCTGGTGTCTGTGCCAAGTTAAATATCCCGCACAGGGTAAATGTCCGTCGTGGGCTCACTAATTCTAACACTACAAAATCTTCAGCAAGTTGAAGGTGGTTGTTAACTTGAAGAAGATGGCAGTCCAACTTACATATATTATAATCATTAACTAGTATCTTTATTTAAGGTCCAGCTCTTAGCCCGACTAACTAATGATCTCACATGTTTGCAGGGAGCCAATGTGTCAGACGATGATGACTTCAAGGGTTCTAAGGACGACCCACACAGACTTCTCAACATTAACCTGGACGAGTGAGTCAACTGTTACATTCTGTTCTCCTACTCTGAGCCCCCAGCAGACAGGTTTGAGGCGTGTAGATTCAGGGTGACAGACCATTCTTTAAAATGGTCTTTAGTTTGTGTTTGTGTAGTAGGTGCAGCAATAATGAGGACTGGGGTTCGAATCCTCTTTCCACCTTTCTCAGTGTATGGGTAGTTGCACTCACACCAAGTTGCCTCAGCAGTGCATCTGACACACTACGCCAACCCCTCGTGACTGTTGCCTCTGTTCCAGGCCGCTGCGAGACGAGGAGATACTGCCTGTGCACACGTACTCCACTCTGCCGTCTCCGATGGGCATCAAGGCAACCCCAGAGGCAGTGGCAGCCGCAACGCCAGAGAAAAAACACAGGAAGGAACGAGAGAAGAAACACAGAAAAGACAAGAAGGAGAGGAAGGTGGGAGAGGGGAAATGGGCTCAAGCAGTGCAGTATTTTCTATGGTTTTTTGGTGGGAAGAAAAATTTATTTTAGATGTTGCATTTCGAGGTAGACAGTGCAACGTGTGGTTTGAATCTGCAGGAAAACAGCTGAATGTTATAGTAGAAAGACGCATTTGAAGGAGTTGTGTCTCTCAGGAATTCAACAGTAATGCAAAAACCATGACAGTAAATATATATATATATATCTTGGTGGATAAAGTCATCCGGCCTCCAACAAATTGGTAAATTAGCGTTTGGGATAAATAAATATTGGATGAATAAATCTGTCTGTAAATTAGAATTTTGGGTGAATTTTAAATTGAATCTTTTGAATACATTATTAATTAGGTAGGTAAGTGTCAGAAATAGGTTCGGCACCTCCCAGAAATTCTTTGAATTTCATATTTGCATATCGGCTAAAGTACTATTTCTATATGCAGCATGCAAGAACAACTAATTTCTTGTGCTGGTTTCAATGTGGTTGACTCAGGGAGAGAGAGGGAGAGGGAGAGGGAGCAGGGAAAGGGAGAGGTGAGGCAGTGAATGAGAGAGATATCACTATATTGGCTGCTGTTGCTTTACAGCACGAGAAGAAGAGTAAGAAGGGTCACCGTCACCACTCCAAGGACAGTCCAAGTCTTCTCATTGCTACGGCCGATGATGCCGACCAGCCGGTCACTACAGATGACCTACCTGTGACCTCTGACACGAATCATGTCGCAGAGAAGGTAAACTTGTCAGCAGACTAAATAAAAATATTTATTATTCTTACATAAACAGGCCAGTGACTTAATCTTTTGAAATGCAAGTATTGACCTAGTCGTATTGTTGACGGTTATGGTAGCATTCTTTATATTTTAAGATGGTGTACATAGTTGTTGTGCCTCTAAGCCTGTGCTGCGGTACATTTTGGATCATGTTTGAACTTTTATAATTTAGCCATTCCATGTCCTGCTTTTGACGTATTCTACTATATTTTACTACTCCAAAAGTGGGCCATGTCTGACCTACCTTCTTACTCCAGGGGTGTTTATTTGGTCGCATTAGTACGGGAAAATGTGCATCAATAACAAGTACGGGAAAATATGTATCAATAACAAATATGGGAAAATGTGTATCAATAACAAGTACAGGAAAATGTGTATCAATAACAAGTACGGGAAAATGTGTATCAATAACAAGTACGGGAAAATGTGTATCAATAACAAGCTTACAGGTCCCTCCTCAATAAAATGTTTGTGCTTGTCTCATTTTAGAATCATTTTGTGAAAAGGTAAACCTATCCACTACGACATGCCAGCTGTTTTGTGCAAATGTGTAATTTAGTTTTGATGAAATCATCGGACAAATAAAAAAATATTTTTTACCGGATCCAGTTAAAATACTGTGATAAAAGGCCATAAATGGTCCAGCTCTGTACAATAACATACTGTTGCAAGTTACCCTAACTAACGATCAAAGTACATTTTTTTATAATTACTACAAAAGTATGCACACTTTTATGAAACCAACTGTACAAATTACTTAGACTATTCACACACTACAGATTACTTAGACTATTCACACACTACAGATTTCCGATCGGCTAAATTGTTTGAGGAGAGCAGTTTAAGAGATGTTACTTTGCACAGATGGATGATATGGACTTCTGGCTGTCTGGGTCGACCCAAGACGTCCAGTCGCCATCCTCCACGGCCGGGGAGCTGTCACCCCCAGCGCAGGCGACCCCCACCGCCCCTCGCACGCCCGAGAAGCACGCCAACGACGATGAGGAAGAAGAGGTCAGTGGCATAATGTGAACTCGCATCTCTAGTTGGTCGTTTCTACATGCGTAGTGATTTTTGCCTTTGCTTCTAAGAAAATGATAGCAGTCTGTGACTATCTGAACGGTTGTATCAGTCAATTGTCATTGCTATGTTGATATTTCTCAGCAGTTCATTTAATATTTGTTACCCCTTGGTCTATCTCTCCATTGTCTTTAGCAGCATTTTCCCAGGTGTAGGCTTGGATGCATCTGGCTATGAGGTGTCTGTAGCATGTTTGCTGATTACCATGATGTCATTTCCATAAATGTGTAAGGTTCTGATGTTGTAATTAACAGGTTGCATTGTCTGATATTTGAAATATGACAAGCAAGGTTTCAGTCATAACCTGTCATAACTGGATAAGAAATGGCAGCCTTTTTTAAACTGCTATAGGATCAACACATTTTCCCATACTCTCGATGTGTATTATTTAGTTTTCTAGCCAGAATAGCATGTTATGACATATATTTAATTATGGTCACAGTCATTAAATTATTTGCTTAAACATAAAAATGCACTGTAATTGTAACAGCAAGATTTTTCATCGCCCCTGTACTGGCCTCTTCCTTTGCAGCCTTCCAGGCGGAAGAGTAAGAAGGAGAAACGTGACAAGAAGGAGAAAAGGTCGAAGAAGAAGAAGAAGAGTGAATATATAGAGGCGGATGGTATCACTACGCCCTCGAAGGAGGCGGCCACACCAGCTACATACAAAATGCCGGTCAGTTTCTGCAGCACGTTATTTTAGACATATGAGTGATAATGGTTGACAGATGTAACGTCTTATGAAATTGAGGCTGTGTGTAAAAGAAAAATAAGAAAATAATGCAGCATTAATCTTATCGTATTGCCTGATGACAAAATCGATAATTGTTATAAATTTCTTGTATTTATTTACTGTGAATGTATGCATAGTTTTAGTATTTTTTTAGAGGATCGTGGAGGATTAAATTAAACGAATTATGTATATGTGAATGTATTTTGAAATGTTTAGTCATTCCTTCTATTGCAGCCGATGTCTAGCTACAGATTGTTGGCCGAAGATGCATCTCTTAAAATGGTTAGTATAGACTTAAAATGCTGATTTCTAGTCCACTAATGTATGTATCTGATACTGGAAATTAAAGCTATAAAAGCATGGACTGTTGATAAGTAACCTGAAATAGATTGGCAGTGATAATGTGTCCGTGTAATATATAAATAAATGACATGTTTGTACATTTTGCAAGCTACTGCCATCTACAAATCTACTTTACTGTTTAGCCGCCTAACTTTTTGCATTCTGATATGGTGCTTCGCAGACTCCAGGGGTCTGTAGTAGAACAACAAATTGTTTGTTTCAGACGTATGAGACTCGGGTGAGCCTCGAGCATAGCAATCAGGTTGTGACGTCCATCATCTTCTCTAACCTCACCGCCAGCCACTTGAAGGACCTTAACTTCAACACCCTTGACTCTCTCAACTCCAAGCTCCTCCGTAGCAGTGTAAGTAGACACTTGTCTTATTCCACTTCAAAATCCTCAAGTCTCTCAACTCCAAGCTTGTCCATAGCAGTGTAAGTAGACACTTGTCTTATTCCACTTCAACATCCTCGAGTCTCTCAACTCCAAGCTCTCCCGTAGCAGTGTAAGTAGACACTTGTCTTATTCCACTTCAACATCCTCGAGTCTCTCAACTTCAAGCTTGTTCATAGCAGTGTAAGTAGACACTTGTCTTATTCCACTTCAAAATCCTCGAGTCTCTCAACTCCAAGCTTGACCATAGCAGTGTAAGTAGACACTTGTCTTATTCCACTTCAAAATCCTCGAGTCTCTCAACTCCAAGCTTGTCCATAGCAGTGTAAGTAGACACTTGTCTTATTCCACATCAACATTCTCGAGTCTCTCAACTCCAAGCTTGTCCATAGCAGTGTAAGTAGACACTTGTCTTATTCCACTTCAACATCCTCGAGTCTCTCAACTCCAAGCTTGAGCATAGCAGTGTAAGTAGACACTTGTCTTATTCCACTTCAACATCCTCGAGTCTCTCAACTCCAAGCTCGCCCATAGCAGTGTAAGTAGACACTTGTCTTATTCCACTTCAACATCCTCGAGTCTCTCAACTCCAAGCTTGTCCATAGCAGTGTAAGTAGACACTTGTCTTATTCCACTTCAAAATCCTCGAGTCTCTCAACTCCAAGCTCTCCCGTAGCAGTGTAAGTAGACACTTGTCTTATTCCACTTCAAAATCCTTGACTATCTCAACTCCAAGATCTCCCGTAGCACTGTGAGTAGACACTTGTCTTATTCCAATTCAACATCCTTGACTATCTCAACTCCAAGATCTCCCGTAGCAGTGTAAGTATGTTGTATCTTCTTCTTTGATGTCGGTCGGTCGGTCGGTCGGTCGGTCGGTCGGTCGGTCGGTCGGTCGGTCGGTCGGTCGGTCGGTCGGTCGGTCGGTCGGTCGGTCGGTCGGTCGGTCGGTCGGTCGGTCGGTCGGTCGGTCGGTCGGTCGGTCGGTCGGTCGGTCGGTCGGTCGGTCGGTCGGTCGGTCGGTCGGTCGGTCGGTCGGTCGGTCGGTCGGTCGGTCGGTCGGTCGGTCGGTCGGTCGGTCGGTCGGTCGGTCGGTCGGTCGGTCGGTCGGTCGGTCGGTCGGTCGGTCGGTCGGTCGGTCGGTCGGTCGGTCGGTCGGTCGGTCGGTCGGTCGGTCACTGTAATACTTGACACAGATCTAAAATCAGTTTTTAAATGTTATGGTTGATGAATACATGTCCTGTTTGCACAATCTATAGCACCACTTGTCTATTATGGCATTGTTTTGCAAAATGGCATGGGTGCAATTTATTACCAATTTTTTTAATGAACAGTAGTTGCACATGCCTGTTGAAAATAGCTGAATTGCAGTTAATAAAGTGGCAACTCCACAGACAAATGGGTCATTTGCAGGTGTTTTGCCATTAGGTTCCGAGTCTCGTTGTTCACAGAGTTTTACTTCATGATAAGTTTGGATATTCTGAATAACTTTGTTGTGTTATGTTCATGTTGCTAGGGAGATGATGGCGTGAAAGTGCCGTTCATCCTTCTGCCAAACGCCGAGAACGAGGGCCAGTTCGCCTTCACAGTATCCAGCATCAACATGCCACAGAAGCTTAAGGGAACCCTTATGTACATTGTCAAAGTGAGTGCAGTGCTCTTTGGCTAGGCAACTTGCGGGATACTCAATGCAGTACAATATATTGCATTTACATTATCTTAATCGAGTTAGCCAATTTAGACTTAGGAAAACAATTTTTTATTATCTCTGTGTTGGAGAGCTGGTTCACTTGGTCATGCAGAACTAACCGGATGCGTTTCAGGGTCTGATGCTAGTTGACGAATATACAATAAAATGCTAAAAGCTTAAAGTTGCTGTTCTTGCGTAGTTTAGTATCCAGTGCTCAGACATGTTAAATATCCCGGATTCACCGGGAGACTCCTGGAAATGTCCCAGTCTCCCACACGGCATCTCCAGTGAAACAAAACATATCTTTGGTTGGCCTCAGTTACCAAAAGATCGCCAATCCCTCCTTTTACTCACGCCCACAACAACAGCAGGGGTTATTTCAATGAAGTTTTGTGCAGACTGGACACCAGAGGCTTGACTAAATATTATCCATGTGTCTTGCTTGTTGCATTGGTTATGATATGCGTTAAACGAATGGTCCCCATTATCGCTCATCGGTGTGCAATTCATTAAATATCCATTCAAATAATGCCCATCAATATATCTCCACTTTATACATGTTTTATTTAATAAAAGTTGCCTCCATCACCCAGGATCACAAATGCCTCCATGAGGTACCACCCCCGTCACCCAGGATCACAAACTTTGAAGAAAAGAATTATTTAGTTCTAGCCCTGTTAGTAAACATTATGTTAGTTGCGTGTGTAATAGTAGAATATGTAGGCTACTACCAGTCAGGTAAGGGATTTTTGTTGTATGGTAACGTATGTCATGTATAGAACAAGCATTTTGTTTTATCCGTAGACCACTATAATAAACATGTTTTATAATTATACCAGCCTACAAAGAATTCTACTGCCAAGATGTTGATATTAACATGTCAGTGAGCCATGTAACATTGCATGTGCAATGTATTTGGAACTAAAGCTTATTTAGTGGTAATTTTTATGTGTGATGAGGATGCGAAATACTCTGATTAAATTAATTATTATCTAATACCTTAAGACCCTCCGATTTATGCACAATTCTCCGAGACCCTCAGATTTACACATAAATCTCCTGCAATTGCATTTCTGAAACTTGACATGTTTGAGTGCTTCGGAGTAATAGGACACACAAACTTTGTCTGTTTCATCCTCTGGTAGACCTGATCATTCGAACACTTGAATGTCTGGGAAATAATCAGTATTGTTCATTCACGTCACTGTAATTTTTAAGAAATTGTTTAATACATCCAAGTGAACATATTAAATATGCTACCATGTGAACATATTTAAATATGCTACCATGTGAGCATATTTAATATGCTAACATGTGAACATATTTAAATATGCTACCATGTGAACATATTTAATATGCTACCATGTGAACATATTTAAATATGCCACCATGTGCAAAATATACCACCAACTGATGAGGGCTGCTACTATACATCTATTGTATGAGTATGATAAGATTTTGGATATTAGATGAGTGCAGTATATGTGCAAAATCTAAATAAAACATTGACGACCACGTAATTTACTGAGATGCAGATCAGTTTACAAAGTGGATTGAATTGCCTTCTAGCCAGCTACTCGGGGCAGGGAAACATCCAGGTATATTCCAAGTGGGTGTATTTTAATGTTGGTCACCCGACAACGAGTAGTTTTATCGGGCTGTGTTGTTGCAATGTGTTCTTTTTGTCTGTTGACGAATGTGTTTGTGCTTGTAGAATGAAGAAGGCGCGACGCAAGAGAAGATTGACTTCAAACTGAGTTTGCCCTGCGTCTCCTACTTGGTTGGGGTACCGTGTGATGGGTGCGTAGTGCGTACATTGTGTCATGTGGTCATTTGTGGCAAATACTTTCTAGACAGTGGCCAACCCTGAGTGGTGCGCCCCTGGAAGACTGGCAACATGCTTAACAAATATGTTATGTTTTTTGGAAGAAATCACTAAGTGGATAGACGTGGGATCGCCAGTAGATATTATCTACTTAGATTTTCAGAAAGCTTTTGACAAAGTGCCACATCAAAGATTACCACTTAAATTAAAAGCCCATGGTATCGGGGATAGCATAACTGACTGGATAGAACAAAGGCTGACTGACAGAAGACGAGTTGTAGTAGATGGAGAAGTTTCAAATTGGTTTTGAGTGGGGTACCTCAAGGAACAGTATTAGGACCTATATTATTCTTAATATGTATCAATAACTTGGACGACAGTATAACAAGTAACGTACTGAAAATGTGGATGACACAAAACTGTTTAGAAAGGTTAATACTGATGCATGGTGATAAACAACATTTACAAAACGATCTAGACAGATTAGTGAAATGGTCTGAGAAATGGCAGATGTTGTTCAATTTTGGGAAATGTAAATGCCTACATACAGGACATGGGAACTTGAATGTAAACTGTAAAATGGGAGATACTGTTCTGGGTACTACTGTAAAAGAAAAGGACTTAGGAGTTACAATCAGCGCTGATATGAAAGTTTCAGAGCAGTGTGGTATTGCAGCTTCAAAGGGTAATCAAATTGTTGGATTGATTAGAAGAAACATAACATACAAGGGAAAAAAGTTAATTATACCTCTTTATAAAGCAATAGTTAGACCTCATTTAGAATACTGTATACAAGCATGGAGACCATATCGTAAGAAGGATATAGATACACTTGAACGCATACAAAGGAGAGCAACTAAAATGATTCCAGAACTGAGAGACCTTAGTTATGAAGAATGCCTGAAAGAATGTGGTTTTACAACTAGAGACGAGGAGGTTAAGAGGAGATCAGATTGAAGTTTTTAAGATATTGAATGGGTATGAAAATATTGATAGAAATATGTTTTTCTCACTCAAGAAGGATAGCAGAACTAGAGGACATGAGGTAAAATTAGTAAAGGATCAATGTAGAATGGACATCAGGAAGCACTCGTTCTCACAGAGGACAATAAATGAATGGAACAAATTGTCTACAGATTGTGTAACTGCTAGCAGCGTGAATATGTTTAAAAACAAGGTTGACACATCTCAGGAGGGCGGGTTATAAGTAGATGAACATTGTTGGACTCTCGATAAGCCAATGGCTTCCTTGTCCACTTGCCATCTGGGCCTTTGGCTTGGATGGCAAATCTTTTTAAACATAAATCTGTAAGACCTGCAAATCAACACATGATTATCTACATCCACTGGTTCATCATGCGTTCTCAAAAGGAGCTTGCTGTGCAAACTGGGATATGTTGATTGGATCTTACAAGACTTTGCTGCAGTTGACTGCACACAACTGAGATATTTGCCAGAGTTGCTCTTCGGACATGATTTGAGCTGAAGATATGTTATTCACATGCCTCTCCCTAACTCATAATAAAAAGCCTTGTTAATAATGCATATAACCTTATAACGGAATATCTGATACATTCATAAGATATGCAGTAAAAATTGATATAAATACTTCTGGTGTATCCTTTTACAGTGCTCTTTACTTTTGACAACTGAAAACACTGACATCCTCGGTATTAGTCTTACTGAATGTCTTTGTTGTTTACAGCGACGCCTTCACCAAGTTACTTGGCAGTGGCAACCTGGAGCACAAATCATCCATGCAGGCCATGGTGTCCGAGACGGATCTTGCTCCGATTCTTGCAAAAATCTGCTTCCTCGCACACTTCAGCGGTAAGTCAACACTTGTCATCCACGTGTCTGTCCAGTGGGGTCATATTTAAATTTCAGTTGATCTAAGGGACTACCTCACAACCTCCGTGTACCACTACATGAAATTGGTATCGTTAGGGGTATAGCAGCTGTTTCGTTTGGCGTTTTACATCAGTGTTTTTCCGAAAACATTTCCTTTCACAGTTCTTAATCATGGTTTCTGTCACAGTTCAGCCTTTATATAACGAATGAATGACAACAGTAGTTATGGCCTCTGGGATATTGGCAGTTGTCCGCCACAGATGGTCAACAATAATGGAAAGTCGGGCGATTAATCCTTGTTGACAATACAATCCATCATTGTTAATTTGTAGCACCAGTAATGCTAGATACGGTGGTGCCTTCGAGTTGCTAGTGAAACATATTGTCATTTTGCAGGTGTTCGCTGACATGTTAGATGCCGTTGAAACATTTACATCATGACATAAAAAATTACAATTTCTTAAACAACCTGTCGCTGCTTTAGTTGCACATCTCTGTCTGTCATTCGCTAAGTTTTGACTGACTGTTTCGTGTGTTTGTGCCTGCAGTGGTCGAGCAGATCGGCAACACGGCGTCTCTGTACAGCCGCAGCATCCAGAGCCACCATCTGTGTCTACTAGTCAAACTGCAGGTATGGGGGCTTACTCTGCTCACCTCTGTGTGTCTTGGTTGGTCTCTCAGCAGTAGTGTATCTAGGATCTCGCAAAGGTAGAAGCCAAAAAAGAGGGCCAGCTTAGTCACCCATTAGTTTACCATGCTACCATTTAGTGGTGCAATAGATTGCATATAAAGGTAAAACATTTAAACCAAAGGAGGGTCAATGCCCCCCACACCTAAATAATATGCAGTCTGAATGGTGTATCAGCACTCTAGTAAAATAAAGATTGTATTTAGTATAAGCTTCCATCGTCTGTGGTACAGATGTCTAATTCAGAATCTTGCTAGTAGCTGTGTAAGAAAGGTATGTGGGGGGGGTAAACATGTCAGATCCTTAGGTAAAATACCTGTTTTAGCATTATCCGCTCATTGTGTCAATTCTAGCAGCGTGAATCTGTTTTTTAAATAGATATAATTATACATATGACAAATACAACAGTAGGACGGGTTACACATAGATGAATAATTGTTGGACTCTCGACAAGCCGATGGCTTCCTTGTCCCCTTGACCTTGCCCTCTGGGTTTATGCTTTGGATGGCAATCTTATTAATTGTTGTTTCAACGACACACAAAGTCGATAATTATATATATATATATACATATATATATATATATATATATGGTGTGTGATATAACGCTTACGCTAAACTACCATGCTGTCCGTATAATAATCGACAACTTTCGTTCATACGATTTCATAAAAAGTAATAAAAATAGTGTTGTCAGTATTTTGGTGTCACAACAACGTTGGCACCACTGAACTTAACGTCAACATTCTTTCTTTTCAGCCAAACACCCTGAACTTTGATGGCAAGAGCAATGATGAATCACTTTTGTCAAACGTCCTAGATGACATCCGAGGTATCCTCACAACATAATGACTTTATGATGATGATGATTACAGCCGGTCTGCTAAAAGTTGCTGTCGCCATTCATCAGATGCTATATATGACATTATATGTGGAGGCATATTAATTTTTGTAGACCAAAGATGACACTGCCCAAATCGGTGTCGCAACCACACTGTTGATGCATTACTCTCCATCTGCATGCAACTCAAGACAGGTCCACCAGGTGGCCAAAGTTGAGTGCTGTTATAAGTGCAGTAATGTGAGATCGACAAGTCTGTTATACTATATGGACCGAGCCTCAACGATTCACAAAAATCCAACATGTCAACTTTGAAAACACATTGTAGCCATCATTGAAGGTGGTTTGCCTGCACGTGTACTTGTTTACATCCGATTATGTGTGTTATTTATCTATTGAATGTTTGCCAACTCTGATATTTCAGATTAATCAATACCGCAGCCTGGGTATTTGACACTATGGCCAGTTCAGAGTTTTGACAGCAGCAACTGAGCAATGGTGATACGATGTACAAAGGGAATTAGGTCGGTAGTCAAACTCATTTGCGTTGCTAGTTGTCAACAAGTCGCAGTTTCCGACATGTCCTTAGTGTGCTGACCTGCGACAGTAAGGTAGTATCCTGAAGCTAGTCTATTGCATTTAGTCATTGAAAATTTGTTTTGGTCACATCGTTTTGGTCATATCATGTCCTTACCAAGGTAAATGGACAATTTAGATGCATCTTCAAACTTTTTGAAATGTGTGCACAGACAGGAATTTTGTAGCATGATGCAACAATTTGTGCTGGTGCCCCAAAGTTTTTTTCTCAAAAATATCTCAAACTGTTGGCAAGTAGGTAGAGGTGAATTGGCTTATTGGCGATATATGTACACAACTGACCTTTCCAAACAGAAGGTACTAACGTAATGTATATACAAGATAATTCTTACAATTCTGGATTATCATAGTAGAGTAATCACTGTGTTCACTGCTGTTTAATGGTCCAGAAAAGTACTTCATGTGTTGTTAAAATAACAAAATTAATTGTATAGTACCAGGATAACAGCCCACAGAATGGACATTATGTATGTATGTACGACATAATTGTGTGAGAGGCTTTGTGTTTGGGTAGATATTAGGTAATGTTAGCTTTGATGCATGCCCAGTGCAGGTTTCGACAATTAATAACAGGTGTTGTTAACTGTTGTTAGTATTATTCATCAATTACAAACAAGACATAATGTTACACCCCAGTTATCGCTTGTGGCATATCAGACCGGTATCGTGCAGAGGTGGTTGCTTACTGGCAACAGGATGAACCGGAGACCATCATCTGTGTGTTCAAACACACACACACACACAGGGTATCGTAGGGAGTTATTCAAATTTCTTCAGGAGATATCTAGTTATTTCTAGAATGTTAAATGACTAAATTAACTATTTTATCTGTGGCCCAGCAAGTTGTGGTTCCTCCCAGAGATTAACACTTGTAATTTGTGCTGAAATCGGGTTGTTTTTAAACATTTAGTTCTTTGAATGTCCATGGGAGAAATGTTGAGGATTTGTGTAGGAGGCATGTTAGCAGGTTGCTGTCTCGTCTGTGGGATTTACTTACAGCTCCCTTGTTTAATGAGGACATCTGCCATTCTAGCTACATGGTGGTAGTTTACGTAGGTATATACCACGACACAGAAAAACATGTACATGTACAACTGTTTAGTACTACGATGTTGCTAATCAGCTTTAGTGGTTTAATGGTGACGAGCACAGTACTGTTCATTCACCAGTAGAGGGCATGTCTGTCAATGTATATTCTCTGTTGAACGTGTCGAGGTTGCCATGACACTGTTGCCATGTGATGCAAATTGTGCAACATTCCTGTGAACATACCCTGGGTAATAAAGTTTCTGAGAAATATCATGGTACTTAATTATTGTTGCTGTTGGTGCATAGGTGGTAGCATATATCAGAAAGTACACATTGGAAAACCAGTATAAAATCACACTTGGGCAATTGGAACGTGTGTGGTAAATTTGACACAGAATAAATAACTTTTTACTATACAGTTACAAAAAAATTATATTTGTTATCTGTGCAACTGAAAGCAGTATCGAGAAATAACTTTTACACAAGTTGATTAGATACACCGTGATAATTTTACTGCAGAAAGAAGTTTGCAAACTGTATTCAAGCAGCCCCATTGAATCAAAACATAGTAATAATTATAGTATTTATGCATCGTTTGGCTGCGATTGTTAAAATGGCAATAGCATGACATTCGATTAAAGTAGCTCAGCTGCAGTTCATCTATATGCATCATGTCCATTTTGTGAACATAGTCTGTGTGGAAATGGCAGAACTTCGGTTCTCAAAAATTTATTTCATGTCTGCACTAACTTTCTACAGAACTGACACCTTCATCTACCTGGAAGATGTGCTTTGTAAGCCATTTACAAGCAATTTATTGAGCATCATCTGATCATGCCACATGGTACCCTCAGCATGAGCATATTTATGAATAACAGAAGAATTGCATTAGACTTCTTACGTGATGCATTAACATAATAAATTTCACTAGTTTCTGTTTGAAATGCCTTCTGATGTATAGAAAGATAAAAATATCATCATCAAATTGTGCACACATTTTAAACAGGCTCATCTGTGGTATACCATAGGGTATATTGCATGTAAATGGTAGCATTCAAAGACAATCTGCATTATGACCACTGCATTTAATAAGATGACATGCACGCACACACACAGTTGCATATAACATTTTATGTACAAAACATCAGTGCAGAGAGGGAGCCAAAGATGTGGTTTGAATATTATATGCAAAGATTAAAAACACTTCACTTGTGCATTAAATGTCCTTCCTCAATTCAATGTTTTGTGCATCTTATTTTTAGTCACTTCGCAAAAAATAAAACCCATTTACTGCCATCTACTATCCAGTACAACAGGCAAGTTAGTTTGTGCAAATGCGCTTATGTTTCATGAAATCTTCAGACAAAACAATAAATTATTTTTTACTGGCTTCAGTCAAAATTCTGCTAAAGATTAGCTCCACCTCCATAAGTCATAACAAGGTTATTGACACTTTCACAAGTTACCTCATCTAACGATCAACATAATTTTTTGTGAAGATTTAAACTACTCACGCACTACACATTTGAACATCAATAAACCTGACTTTCAATGGGTTAAATGAATCAAATTGTTTAGCATTATTTCTGCACACCCATCATTGGCTGCCTCCACAATACACTGCATGGAGAATGAACAAGACAAAAACACTAACACCTACTGATAAATACAATCAAACAAGAGCATTGTACTGTATAACGACCAATACTGAAATGATGCTGGCTGGTTTCATGGATTTGACCACAACATACCTAAAACAGTACAGACACCATAGAGATTCACTTGTGCCAGAAAATATTTAGTTGCCTTGCTGAAAAACTCGACATGCTAATATAATGTGAAATTTGTGTTCAATATACAATCAAGCCACAGGAAGCCTTATATTGTTATTTTTTTAAATTATACAAATAGGACATTAAACTCAACTGCTATAACTTCATTGTGTCAAAGACAAATAATAAAAATGCTGTTACGTCAAGGCTCGTTTGTGACTGGCCCATGCACTGAGGCAGATGCCCCGAGTTGAGACAAGTCAAATCTCAAGAAAAATGCTTGTTTGACACAACGAAGTCTTACTGTAGTACTACTACTAGCTAGAATTCAAACCAGGTATTGTGATAAATTTCAATATGCATGGTTAACTTGATGTTCAAACAATGCTGGTATGCCAAAACCAGTTGAATGGAATTTCAGTTAGCATCACTGGCAGTTAGGTGGGTCACACTCTAAAATGAAGACTCTGCAAGGCCGAGTTTGATCCCACAACTTTATAACTCCATAAGACTAAGGGTGAAAATGTTCTCAGCTGAAGGATTTACTTCTAGGTTTTGCTCATTCTTGAAAAGCAAACTGAAACTGGTCCCATATCACGCATCATAATTCTGCAAACTGCACCATCAGTAACTTACAACAGGAGTTGGGCTTGTAAAATATATAAGCAGTTATGTTTAAGAGGCTGCTTTCACTGCAAGTCCAATCACAATCTTATCAATTCCAGTCCAGACGCGAGGTTCTGCTATGTAATGATTATAACTTAGAGGCAAACCTGCTGCGAAAGCGTAAAAGGCAACTAGAGAAACGAGGCATCATTTGACCAGTGGGCGAGTGCGATCCTCGTCTTGGCACGAGCGTGACTTGTATTTCTGAACCTCGGCCAGATACTGAGACCACGCATCAGTCTTAACTGCAGCCTACAAACACAAAACTTACACAATGTTCAACCCAGCGGAGACAGCTCTGACAAGTCCCGTCCCTCTGCCACGACAAGTCCCGTCCCTCTGCCACGACGAGTCCCTGTCCCTCTGCCACGACGACCCCCGTCCCTCTGCCATGATGACCCCCGTCCCTCTGCCACGAAGAGCCCCATCCCTCGGCCACAAGCCCCGTCCCTGTGCCACAACAAGCCCCAACTCCTGATCTTCTGAATGTCATTAGATGTCTTTGAAGTACAAGGGCTGCATTAATGTTGTGGATAATTAATAATTTAGCCGGGGGCGATTCCATGTCAGACCAATCAGTTTTGAAATTTTTTTGCCTACCCATCTGCAGATTTTTTTGTATGTCAGTTGGAACTTGACTCAAATCAGGGCAATTTTTTTGTTTAAGAAGTTTTTGAGTTAATGCCCCTTTTTAAAAACTTCCAACCCACAAATTCAGTAATAATTTTGCTATAGTTATTTAACTGCATTGAGTGGACAAGCAATCTTGAAAATATCCTGAGAAAATCAGAATGGACACGCGTAGGGTTTATATGATAAAATTAGTCCACTTGTATGAAGCATTTATTGTAAATCAAATCTTTGTTATTCAATGGTCATACAGTGAACCAAATGTGCTTGCATACCCGTTTCTTTTCCAATACTCAGTTGCCTCATTTGCTGTCCACAATATGCAGTTAAACTTAGGACATATTAACCTCTCCTACTACTGGCAACTGCCTAGTCGTGTTCCTCAATTTCCTACCTCATCCTCCTCTTTCACCTTTGCTTTCTTCACAGCACCCGTTTTGAGCACCGGGGCACTTCCACGGCGTTTACCCACCTGACAAGAGACTAAGATACGTTAGCCAACATTCCACAAACTCTGCGCCCAGTGGCAACAGAGAAAAACACTCTAGTGCCGTAGCGGTGGTGCAAGCAACTATAACATTCTCAATACAAAATACAATTTTCCTGCAGAACTGCCAAATGAGAAACAATCTGGGTAATAGGTGAATCAGAATCAACTCATTATATACTTTCAAAAAAGACATGAACAACTGAGAACCATTCTTCAGAAGAAAACAGCCGTGCCTCTAGAGTTTGCTCTTTCCAGTATTGTATATAAATGGGGCCCAAACAAATGAAGCTGTCTTCTTCATGTAAAATAAATTTAGAATATTATTATACTTGCTCAGTTGGTTTCTGAACAAATTTTTTCATATTCAGACGAGTGGAATCAAACTAAGTTTAACAACAGTTTCACGGTATCTTCACTTAAAGCTCCTTCCGCAAATGGTTTAGCCCATCGCAAATCCGGTTCATTTATATCCAGATCCATGTGTAGTGTTTGACTAGTTTAAGTAACGTACCCAGTCTGTTTAATAAAGAAATGCCTATTTTATTTCAAATCATCAAAAGAATTGACTTCAGTCGTTAGATCTGTTAAGGACCAAGAGTGGATATCGAAAATTGCAAACATTGTGCGACTCAACGCCAGTCACATGACAAACATACAAAATTTCATCAAGGGTAAAATTAAGATTTTACAGCATTTCGATTTTCACGTCACTTAAATGCCTGAACAAGCATCAAGTAATTTAATAGTGTCTCATAATTTCACAAAAACTACATACAAAAGTTGCACAAACGAGCTAGCATGTTGCACTGGATATTAGGTAGGTTTTCTTTTTTGCAAATCAACTTGAAATTAGACTAGTAAAAAAATCGAATTGACGATGCACCTTTAACGCAGTGTCAGTGGTGCTTATTAGGATAACTCAGGAAAGCCTGATATTGGATGAAGTTCAGGCTTCTTCATTATGTCACTGTTAAGCTATTTTTAGTGAGCCAAGGCCTATGACTGAATGTGCCTTGACCCTGCCTGGGCTGGGCATGGCAGTCCAGTTTTGGGAGACTTGACGGGATTGCAGTTTTTACCATGATGAAGCTAAGTTAATTAAGTAAAACACTGCTTTGCGTAGAAATAGCCTTACAAAAAACGAATAGTTCAATTTCTTCTCATGTGTAAGAGTCCGTTTGTTTGTGCTTTCTGATGAACTGGACGCCTGTAGTTTCTCCGTGGAGTGAGATTCATTCGGAGTTGCAGTCAGTGATGACGTCCCTGATTTAGGAGATTCTGTGTATTTCAGTTGCTGCTTTCCCGACTCATCTTGACGCCGTTTTTCTTCCATCTGCTTTTTGAACATTTCCATAAAACTTCCATCGTTATTAAATTTGTTTCCTGAACTGGGTGGTAACGTAGAATTTTTAGATTCTTTGCATCGACTTTTCTTCACGTCATTAACATCCGCCATTTTGTGTACAAGTACAAGGACAATTTGATTGGTTGACGGTTTTTGCCTCGTTTAGCAAATCATTCGAAAGGTGGCGCCACTTTCTACCAAACGATTGGAAATTTGCCATTAAAACAGCTATGGCTACGCTCAATGTTTGTCAATGAAATGTGGCACATTGCCATTGACATATTTTTAGTTGTTGATTTCAAACACGTCAAAAACTTTTACATTTTACCAATCTTTATCAGCCTAAGTTGCATAAATTGGCATGCTTTTCATGGAAGTTAAATAATTCAATTACTTAAACAATTATTTTGTTCTGACTGTCGTGTGTAATGTTGCGAACGGAACCTGGGAAATCAACCAAACAGATGTGTCTACAATTTTTGTAGACGAACAACAAATTAATTAATTAATTATTGAATAAGATTAGTAAATTAATAAAACGAAGCTCAACAATAAATCTATAACATATATGTATCATTTGTGTACACAAAACAATAAATTAATCAATTCATTAAATAATTGGAAAAGATAAATTAATTAACAAGACAACATAATTATATTGTACATGCATGCATACAAGCATTCATACGCGTGCACGCACGCACGCACGCACGCACGCACGCACGCACGCACACCCACACTCACAAACCCTCTTATAAGGCCATCCCTTCCGCAAAGGTGAAATGGCCTTATAAGAGGAGTGGCCTTTGAGAGGGGGGAAATCGTATTGCCAGCCTCATTTCCTTATATGGCACGGTGGCCTCTGGTGAGGAGGTGGCCTCTTATTATAGGGCCCTTACAAGAGGGGGTCACTGCACATATATTAACTACAGTAGATTAATTGTGTATGTGATGTATTTACCAAATAGCTTGAATAATTGTTTGCTTAAATGTGTAAAATATTTTATACAAATTCATGTTTTTTCATTCATGCCACTACCTATTGTAATGATAATTCAATCAATTCTAACTTGAACTTGTGTGAACATATTGAAAACATCCATACCAACAGGGTAGAGTTGTGCTAACACCTGTGCATCACAGCGATGAACTCGTCTTGCAGAGATCCATAAAGGGGACAGACCACAGTAGAGAATTGCATTGGTGGCCATGTTAACGTTTTGTCTGATTATAAGAAAACGTGACGATAAAAAATTCTGAAAATTTTCCACAGCAACTGCCATCATCTCAGTGGCCCATAGCAGAACAATTCCAATAAATCCCTCCGCCTGTTAAACTCTCAAAGACACGCACCATTTCACAGCCAATTACTACTACAAACAAACCTCTGAATATGCCTGCTCAATTGCACTTATGTCACATCATATGATTTCTTTAAATTCACATATCGCAATTTAGTACGCCCTACATTCGTGTGAAACAATAAACAAGAAGGTCAACTGAGGTCTTACCCCTAAACTCGGTGCGATTGACACCATGGCTGTGATCAGGCTTTCGAGCGTCCAGTGTGGGAGAAATTAGAGAAGATCGCCACTGCTGTAATTTATTAGAATAGACTATCACTTTGCATATACCTTTGTGATTAACACATTAAGTACTCGACTGTTTACAGCGGTTTTGGGTTAATGGCCTGCATCAAGGCAGCCACACCATTTATCTCCCCGGCCATATTCACACACCATGCATATAGTACGTCGTGGTGGCGCATCTTTCAGATGTCCAAGCCGGGCGACTTGACTGGTTCAGCGTTGTTTACGTGTGTAACTCCGGAGCAACAGAAGAAATCGAAACTCAAATAATTCCTCGTGGATCTTCTGCTTTTCATGTTTGAGGACACTTGATGAATATAACAAATCCCTCCAAAATATAGGTCTGTAATTATTCAGGACTGTTCTATCGGGGCTCGGTTTCTTCAGTACTTGCCAGACATGCGCTCCCTTTATGGCAGCAGGCAATATACGTTAATCATTGCCGTGAATAAATGGATGTATGCAATGTGGAACAGTTTTAGAATATGATGTTTTACGTATAGATATGGGGCAATGTCTGAAGTCCCCGAATGGCCCACATTTGTTTGTATATAAATATATTTAATTTCTACCAAATATGGTAGGTAATAAATGTCCAGATAGAAAGTCTAGCTATTTTCAATCTATCCGGTTTTGGTGTTGTCGTATTGCGTAAAGGTCCCGGGGGGGGGTACTGCCATGCCAAAGCGGTGGGGGTGTGCCACCGGAGCCCCATGGAGCACATGGAGAGAGAGAGAAATCAAGAAATTTATGGTCACCAAGAGAGAATTATTGAACAATTTATCTAATATCTATAAGTGTAAGGTAAGCCCGGGCGGAACGTTTTTATTGAGAAATTTCTTCTTCGATGAAAGAGAGAATTATCAGATTTAATTGGGGCACAAAGAGAGAAAATTTACATTTTTTCTTCGGACAGTGGAGAAAAATGGGCAAAAACAGGGGCATTTGCGCGGCACATACATGTATACCTCAGAATAGGGAGTACCCCCCCCCCAGGGTAAAGGTACAATCTCATGCGCACAGTCTCCGAGAAGCCTGGTCGCACAGTGCTTGACGGATAAATGCTCACGAAGAAGCGGCGTATGCCAATCGGCCGGATATTTACCGTACCTACGTAACGGCACTGACACATTTGCGAGTATCTCTGCGTGCGTTCGTCAGTAGTTTCCTAGGATTCCGTTCATATTTACCAACAAAGTAAGTCATGTAAGCAATGTGCATGAATTTTGTATGTAATATTAATTGTGACAGGTGCATCTAATACATTTAATTGTTTAGGCCTGCATATAGTTTTTGTTTTTGCTGATGTAATAATAACATAATCTGTTAGTTGTTCATTAATGGTAGAGTTTTCAATTGTTATTGACCGGCTTCAACAATTATAATTATGTGTATATAGGGATCTGTATGTGTTCAACGATGAGGTTAACACAACAATTAAATGACTATGAGCCAAATTAAATTACTACAAGCCAATCACATCTTAACATCCTAATGTGCTGGATGTGTGCAACTTTTGTATGTAGTTTTTGTGAAATCATGAGACACACTATTAAATTACTTACTGCTTGTTCAAGCAGTAAGTGAAGCGAAAATCGAAATGCTGGAAAATCACGATATTTACCCGTGGTGAAATTTCGTAACTTTGGCATGTGATCGGCTAGACGATTGAAGTCACGCCCATGATCGGCATCGACTCGCACAATGTTTATCATTTTGGATGTCCACTATTTTGATCCTTACCATATCTAACGACTGAAGTAAATTCTTTTGATGATTTGAAAGAAAATAGGCATTTTTTTATTAAACAGACTGCGCACATTACTTAAACTAGTCACACACAACACATCTGGACATAAATGAACTGGATTCGTGATGGACTGAACCATTTGAGGAAGCAGCTTTAATCACAAACACCAAAAGTTATGAAAAAACAAACACACATACTTTTAACTGACATGTTCTGACCGTTGTGATAAATGGCACCTATAGTATGTTAATCGTGTTCATGTTCAATCAATGGGTGGCAACAAGTGACTGTCGCTACTGTAGCTTCCTGGGAAACATGGTTGGGTCAACTAACGCAGTGGCTAAGCTGACACTGCCTTCTAATATGCTTGCACGCAGAGGCATACGGCCTACACATGAGTTGACGCACATTTCATCATTTCTCCTCTCGCTGTATTCTTATGTTGCATTTCAATAATTAAAAACAACGAATACGTGCACATGTTAACAAACAAGCTTTATTTATTTTATATAAAGACATTTCAATTTCATTTCATTATAAAAAAACATTTATATATAAAAAATTTTTATTGTGGATTGATCTATGTTGCATTTTAAAATTTAATATATGAGCTTGTACAATAAATTCACAAAACAACAACAGAACGGTAGGCTATATAGCGGGCCTGAATGTTCTTGCCGGATCAGTATAATGTCGTCTACCCGTGTACATGATTCCGTGCCAAAATATAGCCACAGTTTTGGTGGAATTGGGATATGCACATTCACAGAAGGCAAATTACATCACTTTCTTGGTAACCACCTTCCGTTGTGGCGACATAGTGATCTAAGGATGTCTTGAGAAAGGCGAACGTTGGCCGATCGTCGGGCGCGGCTTGCCAACACTGCATCATGATGTCGTAGATGTAGTCGGGACATTTGTCTCCAGATGCAACCGGCTTCGGCATGCGATATCCAGCTCTCAACCGCTCCATGCAGACGTGGCTGGTCATACCTATGGTAATCAAGACACCGGGTTACATGGATTTGGTATTCATGTACACATTGTATAGTTAAATGAGTTCTACATGATTGGAAAAATGGCTCCAAATAGGGGAATCAAGATAATGTGCTACGTGAAAAGAAATGCACACTGACAAATTGCTACATATTATGTCACCTGAATAGGAGGTTTATATGAGTATTTTGTTCTAAAGTTAAATCATTTGCTTTAAAGTTGTGATGTCTGAAATTGGGACACTGCAAATGTCGTTGGTCAATCTTACAACGTTATGTAAAAAGAGCAAAAACGGATGATTTGTCGACATGTAACTGGAGTTACAACATATTTTGCTGCAACGTTACCTGCAAGAGTTGCATATACAAATCGTTAAGTGTTGTAGTGAAATCTGATCGAGTATGAGCAAGAATAATTCCTCTGACTTTGTAAAACAATGATGCTATTATGTTCGATAAATTAAGGTTTGCTTCTTTTACTTTTACGATTTCAAACAAGTGGCCCAGTCCTCCCATGTGGTGGCCCAGTCCTCCCATGTGGTGGCCCAGTCCTCCCACGTGATGGCCCAGTCATCCCATGTGGTGGCCCAGTCCTCCCATGTGGTGGCCCAGTCCTCCCATGTGGTGACCCAGTCGTCCCACGTGGTGACCCAGTCCTCCCATGTGGTGGCCCAGTCGTCCCATGTGGTGACCCAGTCGTCCCACGTGGTGGCCCAGTCCTCCCATGTGGTGGCCCAGTCCTCCCATGTGGTGGCCCAGTCGTCCCACGTGGTGACCCAGTCCTCCCATGTGGTGGCCCAGTCCTCCCATGTGGTGGCCCAGTCCTCCCACGCGGTGACCCAGTCGTCCCACGTGGTGACCCAGTCCTCCCATGTGGTGGCCCAGTCCTCCCACGTGGTGACCCAGTCGTCCCACGTGGTGACCCAGTCCTCCCATGTGGTGGCCCAGTCCTCCCACGTGGTGGCCCAGTCCTCCCATGTGGTGGCCCAGTCCTCCCATGTGGTGACCCAGTCGTCCCACGTGGTGACCCAGTCCTCCCATGTGGTGGCCCAGTCCTCCCATGTGGTGGCCCAGTCCTCCCACGTGGTGGCCCAGTCCTCCCATGTGGTGGCCCAGTCCTCCCATGTGGTGACCCAGTCGTCCCACGTGGTGACCCAGTCCTCCCATGTGGTGGCCCAGTTCTCCCATGTGGTGGCCCAGTCCTCCCACGTGATGGCCCAGTCCTCCCATGTGGTGGCCCAGTCCTCCCATGTGGTGACCCAGTCGTCCCACGTGGTGACCCAGTCCTCCCCACATTGTGAGGGCAAAGCTTATGTATATGTACGGTTATTTTGTTTTGATTATTTTGTGTTTAGATGTTGACTTTATAACCAATCACTGGCTTTCATTTATACCCAAACCTTTGTATCTCAGATCAAACAATTAGACCTTGTGGCCCAAAAGATTAAATGTGGCCGACTCTTATCTCCTACTTATTGCTTCTTGTAATTGTCTTGTAGTTGTCTTCATGTCCATACAGATTAAACCGTGATTTCACTTTTCCCTGTACATTTAGAAGTTTTTAATAACTTTTTGGTGTTTTTTATATATATTGACCCTGAACAAAAGTATGCTAGGAATTCATATATAACACCCTGATGTGACGTTGTGTCTTTTGTTATGTTTGAGCTATAAAAGGTGCAATTGATGCTGTTTATGTAAAGTTTTTGTGTCAGTTTCGTTTTGTGTGATGAGAACAGGATTTTGACTGGAACAGGTTCGACAGGAACAGAGTTGTTTTCTGTGATTCTCATATGAAATTTGGACGATATAAACAGTGACTTAGTTATAATGTGCTACAGGAACATATTTTCGGTCAACAGGGACATATTGTTTTCCTCGGGTTATTCATAAGAAATATTTTAAACACGCTGTCTTTATCGATATTTGTCATAGATGTGCAATTCGTTCAATGATTAAAAAAAGTACCACTCTATAATAAAACCGACTGTACATATTACTAAAACTATTCACGCACCACATATATCTGAATATAAACGATTCCAATTTGCGTTGGGCAAAAAGTTCCCATAAATGAATTGAGCACAGGGTTTTGATTACTCCTGTGAATCTAGATGAACAAAAACTGGTAAGATATCTAGGCAATCAGTGGACAGTAATCGGATGAAGCCATCATATTGAAACCATGTTCACAGATCATAGCAACGCTTCAGAAAGAAATGTGAATTTCATTTATTTCATGCATGTAGGCGTCGGAACCGGGGAGCGAGGCCCCTAATATGTTCGCAGCCATCAAATATGCAACAGCGTCCGACACCTATGATGCGCATTGCCTATTTACAATTGGAATGAATGATTACCGCTACGTTGTACTTGCATGACTGTTTATGTAAACATGTTAAAACTGTCTTCCCATATCACTATGTACAGCGTGTAATACTCCCACGTTGTACCTAAAACATGGGCAGTGTACGAAGACCAGGATTGGAAGCAAGTTAACGTTAACATTACTTCTTGTTATTTTCAGTCAGTGCAAAAATACATTGTATGATAAAATAGATAAACTCTCTGCATGCTACAAAATTGCACATGCACAATACTAAATCAACATATAACAGGTTGCAAACCAGTTTAGACATTATGCGCTCTGGTTGCATCACAATAGTATAATATTATATGCAAATTCATCATCTAAAACACAGTTAAAAAATTTGGTTGCATGAAAGTGCATAGAAACGACGATACAGATTGTGACATCGGAAGCCTCTATAAGCTACCACAACTCACTCTTCTGAAGAGCCTCTCACATGCCATATAATGGGAAATTTGGTTGACCCAATTTCATAAGTATTCTAGAGCACAGGGTTCTACTCAAAGTTCCCTCTTGGGAACCACAATTTGCTACTGTCTTGGGGCAGTGGCTTACAATCGCCTTAAAAAGTGAAAATAACATACATACAAAAAGTGCCAAATTTGTTAAAATGGTCATTTGTCACGCCATCTAGTGAGAACAGTCAGAATCGATGAGCAAACCAGAAATGTAAGTCTGTATTTCGGACAGTGCAAACCTAGGTACATGATATTCACATTAATATCTATACACTGCGGTTGTTCTTGTGATGCCTTCAATAAAGTTACTCGTACTAATGTACAATACTTAATGCATGCACAATGTGCTGCATTTAGGCATAACATGCAACTATGGAAACTATGCTACTAAAACTAAGGAAAAAGGTCTGCATTAAATAGTAACAACATTAACATCTTAATAATAGTTGTTGACATTGAAATTTTTTCTTGCATTAAATACAGGCCGAAGTTGCTCAGATCAAACTCCACTCATAATTCATGTGAAAAATTAGATACTATACATACGGTACATTAGACAACTTTAAATTTAAGTCGGGATGAACGAACTAACAAGTTTGCATATTTTTAAACAGTGTCACAATGCTTGTCTTTTCTACCACTGTCACTCTGGCTTCGCAGAAAACATACGTTTTACAGCACGAGGCTTTTAAAGCCAGGCACACTATCATGCAGTAGAACATGTATATTTTGCAGTGTGTCATGTCAGATGGTTAATGTAATTCTAATGTAGATGAATGATCAAATGGCTTTTGATCTCCAACATATGCATCAATCTTTGCAGTTATCTAGTGATGGGGTGTGGTATGGTTCTTAACCTCCCATCTCACACCTGTTTGTGGGGCCAATTTCCCATCTCCCGCTATTTTTGAGAGTTCACCTCCCATTAATTGCACCTCCCACCTATTTTTTTAGTCCAACCTCCCAACCTGGTTTTTTGGAAACTTATACTATGACGTCTCATTTATTGGCATGGTAGCTAGGAAATCTAAATTATTCTACAAGTCATATTAAATTAGTGGGCTGATTTTATTTTAAGGGTTACTACACCTGAAGAGACTACCTACACATGCATTAGAGGTGAACGGAATGTTTAAGGAATTTTTGATCAATACGATATGCTCGCATCTATACACGAATAAAACAGGTCACATGATAACTGAACGGCAAGACTTCTTAGTCTTTTTCTAAGATGTATTATATGTACAAACCAACAAGACATGCACATAAGTATTTGCTACAGAGAAATCAAGACACTGCCTTATCCGATAATGTCTTAAAACTTTGAACTGCTGCAAACAATTTCCTCTTTGCAACAAATGTCTTTGCAGCGCCTATATATACAAATGAAGAAACACAGGCGTGAGTGTGCGTGCGTGCAAAATGCTAAAATACATAATTAGCTTTTGTTTCACCAAATGTTTCATATTTTGACATTGGACAATATGTTGTACCCTGGCTATAGATGGAGCCGTCCATTTGTTTCGATTTCATGTCGATGTAAAGTTTGTCATACATATCCTAGCCTTGAATACTGGATTTTACTGGTGGAAATTTCATGATGGCATAAAAAGTGATATAAATGAAGCATATCAGCACCTTGTAGCACCTCGATACTTACCCAGTCATCTAACAATTACTACAAGATGCAACACATTTACATAATGTGACACATCTGTAGCTTCTCTGAAACGGTACTTCACGCAGTTCTTGAAGCTTAGTGGCTGCAAATACTTCACCCTTCTCCCATTATCTTTGTGTTGTGTTGCACAGTGACATAAAATTGTCATTATTAAATGATCCAGATACATACTCATTTACGAAACTTATACTATGGTGCCTCGTTTATTGGCATGGTAGCCAAAAAATCTATGTCATGATAAATCAATTGGCTTCCCGATGGCTTGTTCTACTTAACAGGGATACTTCACCTGAAAAAGAACTTACACATGCATTAGAGGTGATGTTGTAAGGAACTCTTGTAGCAGAGATCAATACATTATTGGATATGCTTGCATCAATTAATACATACTGACACCTTACAATATCTGTGAAAGCATCATATATAAAAATGACACAACCAGTTCACTGTATACAGATGCAACATTGTTGCAGGGTTGTTGTCATGCTTCAGCGATTTTGTTCAGTACTACGCCAACCGCAAGACGGGCTAAGCCAGTTAACTTCTCCACAATGATCGTATAAATCCACCTAAATGCATCGACTGCATAATGATGTGCCGATTCTTTGAGTAAAATTGATTGTCACACATGAGAGCTCATCAATACGTCTCCCTGTACGGCGAATCAGCCGCCACCAGGTAGTCGTCGAAGAACGAATAGAGATACTCGAAGGATGGCCGATTATCGGGCCGGCGGTCCCAGCACTTCTGCATTGTCTCATAGATGGGCTCTGGACAATTGATGCCCTCGCCGATTGGCCGTGGCATGCGGTAACCCTGGTCGACACGGTTGAGTACTTCCTGTCCGGTCATGCCTGGCCGGACACAGAGACACAGAAGATAGGCAGAGGCAAGAGATGCGATTATAGGATTCGGCATAACTGAGGTATACGAGCAGGCAAGGTTCATGCATGAGAAATTATGTCTAAAAACATTGAGCTGAGGGATCATGAAGGATTTTTCAGCTGGGGTTATTGTGCTGATGGTTAGACTAAATCTATGGAAAATTCTGAGCTGTTTATGGCACAAGGTAATGGATATCGTCATGCACAAACGTTACTTTGTTTTAACTGCCGCCCAAGGTAAAGATGGTGTTCCAGGTCATGTTTAGACAAGAAAACCATTGGTTTATACAGAAAAATTGGGTCATGGAAACATGTCAAGGAATCTGGTCTTATATGCGTACTCCAAAAAATTTTGCTCGAGCCAATAAGGTAACTGGTTAACACTAGTGGTGTCATTTGGTGACTAGTGTAAAACAACTGAAAAGTTTTGCCAATTGTTTAACACCAGGTGGCATCACTTCAGTTGTTCCACACTAGTCAAATTACAATTATGGATCCTGCTGATTAAAAAGGAGGGGTAATTAGGGCAGGTACGTTTAATAAGTTGAATACAGTATTTAAACTGGTATCTTTTATGCAGTCAGTGGATAATTTGTAATATTAATTTACTACCAAAGGCATTAGCTACCTTAATTGATTCTTCGACCTAAAACTGCAGATCCATGACAGGGTAAAGCAGTGTTTGTTTGAGGCTTATAAATGACGTTCTTTCATGCATGAAGCTTTGTGAATGCTCATAAATGCCGAACATAATCAGAAGTGATAAAATGCCAGTTTGAGGACAGAAAACATCACACCATCATGTGCTGCTTCCACATGTTTGCACTTGGCAATACTGAAGCATATGTATGTTTCAGTATAGACAGTAATTAAAAATTTTCCACAAACAGAAATGTATATTTGCATGAATGCATGTAAGTCAGCATTCAAAATATGCATTCACATACTATATAGTACAGTTGTATGGCAATGTGAACAATTATTTGGTAATTACAAAGACTGAAATACCAAATACTTTGAACAAGAAACAGAGTGCGATAGATAAAAGTGAAAACATTACAGAATTGACTCCGATCAATTAAGTTGATTGACACCAACTCCAAAATTACAATTTTTTATACAGAAAGATGTAAAAACATTTTCAGCGATGGCTCGACTGGCACCAATTTGTACGTTATTTTCATGTGGCTTACATACCTGGATAAGGCACACGTCCATAAGTGGTAATCTCATACAGAAGCACACCAAACGACCAGACATCAGACTTTGTCGAAAACTTCCTCTCAAATGCTGCCTCTGGTGCCGTCCATTTGATCGGAAACTTTGTTGCTACAAGCCAAAGATGAGTTATTTGAATAAAGAATTAATCGTAAGAACAACGCACAAGTTGATTAACTGTTATTCCATTTACAGTGCATCTTTACAAATATCTTGCTTGATGACAACTTGTTTGAAGTGTAAATGCTTCACTTCCAGTCATGGCTCGATACACTGTCAGATCTACTACAAACTTCAAAACTTGTTTCTACAAATGAATATATTGAAGTACCGTATAAAACCAAAATTTTGCCTGGCAGAATTTCTTGCAAATTGTTTATTTGTGTGAATTTCTCCTCCAACAAATATAAAATTGGCAAATGTAGATGTTAAAAAAAACATTTTCCATGTAAATTTCCTCCAGCAAAAATACCGTGTTTTACTGTAACTGAACATTATAGGTGTTTCTCCAATATGGCAGTTCTTCTTACAAGAACCAAAATACAAAGCAGTTATATCGACAGCATCTATCAGACCTCAAATTCAAATATTTAGGCTTGACAATAACAAGCAACTCTTTATGTACGGCGGAAATTAAAACTCAGATTGCTGCAGCAACGTCATTAAACTAAACAAAAATAATGAAGGTGTGGAATGACAAAATGTTATCAAATAAAATCAGGATTGATCTACTGTGTACCACACGTCATGTCCATTTATTGATGTCATTGTGAAACCTGGATTATAATAGCAGTAATTTATACGAAAGACATTAAAATTGCTATGATACAGGATAATCTTTCAAATTCATTGCTCTAAATATCCGATGATACTGTCAGAACTCAGAAGAAAAAAATTGACACACACAGGTCAATATGACGAACTGTCCACCAGGAATAGCAGGAAACTCCACTAGAGAGAATATATATATATATAAATATATATATATATATATTATAAACAGATGGAAGGGCAGTTTAACAAATGCTGTCATGAAAGGTGTAACCAAAGGTAAAATAAAAAGTAGCAGTAAAGCTAAATCCTTTAAAACCACTTTAATTTAAGTTTGATAACGAGCTTGAATGAACACACCTTCATTTGCCAGATACACATTGTCAGTTGGTTCCTTCGTGTCGAATTCTGTAAATCGAGCAAGGCCGAAGTCAGCGACCTTTACAATGTTGTTTTCTCCTACCAAGATGTTGGCTGCACGTAGATCTCGATGGATAAAACACTTCTTCTCTAAGTAGGCCATACCATCGGCAATCTACAACAGGTGACATGCATGCATAGCATCCCCACTTATATAAAAAACTATACCATTCACAGACAATCAACATTAAAATCCATGTACAATGAAACCTCATCAATCCATTCTTCTTTTTTGTGAACAAATCTCATCAGTCCGTTCTTTTTTGTGAACAAAGCTCATCAGTCCATTCTTCTTTTTTGTGAACAAACCTCATCAGACTGTTCTTCTTTTTTGTGAACAAAGCTCATCAGACCGTTCTTCTTTTTTTGTGAACAAATCTCATCAGTCTGTTCTTTTTTTCTGTGAACAAATCTCATCAGTCCATTCTTCCTTTTTGTGAACAAACCTCATCAGTCAGTTCTTTTTGGTGAACAAATCTCATCAGTCCATTCTCCTTTTCTGTAAACCAATCTCATCAGTCTGTTCTTCTTTTTTTGTGAACAAATCTTGGCACACTGTAAATTGCTTCATTATTCTGTATTCACCAATCTGCACACTTCGATAATCCCGCCCAAATGTGTTTTAATGAGCCAAAATATGTTAAATATAATTTGACTGTTATCTGTCATTCAGCAGGCAATGTAAACACGACATTTAAGTCGAAACATTCCAATTAAACGGAAAACAATCAAATTATATTAACACACTGTGGCTCATTAAAACACATTTGGGTAGTCAAGGCGTAGTTTATACTATATAACATGATTTTATTACTCTGAAACGGTAAATAAGAGTGAAAACAATGGAAGTCCATTTTTGGATATGTGTCTGTTACACTAACTTCTAACACACAAAACTGGACTTAGCATTCTGATTCCTAGACAGATATACTGTTGAAAAATCAAAACAATGTACGTCAATTCACTTGCATTAGAAGTCGGTGTAATAGACTCGTATCCAAACAACCTCATGGTGCAACTAAAAATGTTCTTCCATTGTTTTCACTCTTCAACAATGATATTTTCCATAGTAGTTCCGAGCTGACACGGGCCAGTATACACACCTGCGCAGCCATGTCGACTAGGTCCATAAGATGCACCGACTGACTGGCTTCCCGTAGGTAGTCGAGCAGTGCACCGTTAATCATCAGCTCAGTGATGATGTAGAGGGGTTCGCTCTGTGTGCACACGCCCATCAGTTGCACGAGTTTCCGATGGGACAGTTTGTGCATAATCTTTGCCTCGTCAAGGAAGGCCTCGTGGGACATCTGACCTTCCTTCATCGTCTTGACTGCAACGTCCACTTGGTTGCACCACTTGCCTGCAGGGGCAGCATGAAAGGGAATGACAGTATGAGCTCAGATGGACAAAAATTGTGATGTGGGCTGATAAGATACAAGACCTGTTACCATGACTAATTCAATACAAAATCACAAGAATTTTTTTGGCAAACACCATCTAGAAGCCATATATTTATTTGTTGATCAAACTGTATCATTTGATTAAAGAAGCATATCATTTAGCATTAGCTTAGGGCCTAGTCTGATTAAATTAAGTTTAAGATCTTTCTTTAACAATTCCAGTTTTGAAGACCTTTTCACAAGATTCAATTTAAGACAAACTATGAAATTATATTTGACTGATCTAAATCAAAATTCATCATAAAAAGGTGTAAAGTAACTCTGCCTCTATATACTATATATAATATAAGGATATCCACACTTTGGCAAGTTACCCAATTTTACATCCTTTGAAGTCGATTCTTTCAATAATTTTAAGAAAAGTACAAATTCTTTTATAAAACCGACTGCACATATTACTTAAACTATTCATACACTACAGATCTGAACATGAACAAACTTGATTTCTGATGAGTTAAATCAATACTGGAGGGAGTTTTAACACAGGTTGCCACTGTGAAGGTTTCAAACAAATCCGATATCTTTAAGGGAAGACACTCCAGCTGAAATGGCACTTTTTGACAAAAATACTCAAAATGTGTTTCCACTGTATTTTGATAGCTTTGAGTTTGTATATTTATTATCTATAAAGTTCACTTTTATAGCAGTTACATACCTCTATATCACTTTTAGTCATGGATAAAGCATGCTTCTTTCAAGTAATAAATTCTGTTTGCAAACGGGCATTTGCAAAAAACTGTGTTTTCTAATTTGGAAACATCATATCTCTGGTAATAATGAAGCTACACCAATGAAGTTTTGATTCATGTGCTCCTTATTATCTTCTTTATGCGACTACGAAGATATATATATATTTTTAATGTATAATTTTAGTGTAGCCATTAGTAGTCATAATGTAAAATGTTGTTTTTATTAAAAAAATGTATACACATTTAAAAGAAATATGAAGTAATGGCAATACATTAAATGTCTTCGTCGTTGCATAGCATGAAACATTGTAAATAAGAAACTAAAAGAATTACATTGTTGTCTGATTTATTGGAGAAGTTACAGTGTTTCCAAACTATGCTACATTTGTCATATTTGGCGGGCTTCTTTGTTGCCATGGGATTAGGTCTGGCAGAAAAATTTCCAGTATATTTTTTACTCAGTTAGACCCACTCCACAGCTTGGGTGGGCTAAAAACAATTGCATTAGCTATGCAATAAAAAATCCTATCCATCTGGGGTGTCTCCCATAAAATAAAGCAAAAAAATATGGCATGTTCACAAAACATTAACGCACCAGCGAAAACCTCTCCAAACTGTCCAGCACCAAGTTTCCTTTGGAGTTTGATCTGATTGCGATCAACCTCGATGTCCTTGAATGGGATTGGTTGTGGCTCCCGTGGACATGGCCTGTTTAATCTGCAGCACAGGCCATCTGAACCGTCTGAAAGAAAACATGGCAAATGCGTAAATTTATGGAGTGCACCAAAGAAAGTAGAGGCAATGAAACAGCCAGGCCACAGGAAAAGGGGCCAGACCGCAACTAAGATGGAAAGACTGTGTAAAGAGGGATGTAAGAAGGCATAGGAGGATGACAAGTGGAGGGAGAAGGTTGCTGATAGGGAGAGGTGGAAAGGGATAACAGCCGGGGCATTTTGTTAAACTGGCAATTGATAAAAGAGTACATGGGAAAGACAAAGGGGAAGAAAGAGAAAATAACAGGTTTCCTGGACAGACTGAAGGATGAATGGGCAGAAGACAAACGTATTGTGCCAGCAACGGTCATAAAAAACAAGACTATTCCCATCATGCTTTGCTGATTTAGCTTACTGAATTGTAACGTACCTGAGTAATGGCTTATTAAGTCGATCACTGTTGGAAAACGGTTCCGTGGACTGATGTAGCAGTCACCGTTGTCTGTGCGCCGGATGCGGTAGTGCTTGATTATGCGTTGTCTCCTCTCCTCATCGTAGTCTTGTATCGACAGTGCATACGACTTCTTGTCTGGGGAAGAGATTATCACTGTTATGGATGTTGGCTTGAAACATGTAAAAAATCAATAATGTTCTCATACATGTACTGCATCTTTGTAATAGCTAGTACTTTGAAACGTCTAAAGTATTATTAATTTATTATTATTATGCATTTTTCACGTGCCATGCATCCAGGTTAAAAACTGCTGAAAGGCACTAATAAGATAATACTAAGTTAATTTAAAATAAGTTGAAAAGTTAAAATTAAAAATGTGTTTAAGACACAAAAAATAAACATAAGTAAAATAAAAACAACTAAATTAAGTTGATCAATTAGAGAAACATATCAGTTAAGCAGATAAGTTAAATAGAAGCGTCCAAAAAGTTAAATAAATAATACGATAAATAATTGAAATGTCCAAAAGTAACCATGGGAGGCAAATCAAGGCAAAACTAGAACATTTGTGATTTGTCAAGCCCTGAAATCGCCACAGATGGTCGGTTGAGCAGTACAAATTATCAGACAAGGTCATGTCTAATTATTTACCCTACTCTACCAGCCATCCAGGACTACTAGATCTGAACATGTTCCATGTTATATTTATTACACTCACCTAACTGATCTGAGCAAATTCAAAGTTGGGGACTATGTTCTCTATTGCCACAGTCAGTTGTTTACATTGTGGCTGCTGTTCCATTTACTTACTCCACTCCTGACATTACAGTACTGTTGTTACTGCAGGAAGAGTGGGGGGATGTACGCAGAGAAGAATGGCAACCATAGCGCAGTGTACTGACAAGGTTGGGGTCCACAAAACTGCAACTCTTCCCAGCTTTTCTCAGTAACTTTTAAACTTCCTGTCCACATTGATTGTTTGTCGTTTGGCATTTGATGCAATTTTTGAAGTCAATGTTCGTCTGCCATTGTACAAGTGATGAATGTGTCAAAAATATAAACAAACAGTTTCGTCATAATCAAGCATTTTTTATCTATGTGTAGCCCACCCTTGTCCGATATCTAAAAATTTGTTTTTACTCATACCGTATGCAGTCTAATAAGCGCACAGTTCGCTTGAAACAAAATTGGTCCATGGAAAATGTCAAGGAACCTGTTCTTATAAGCAAACATCCAAACTTTTTCTCTATACAATAAGGTAACTGTTTAATACTACTGGTGTCATTTGTTGACAAGTACAGAACAACTGAAAAGTGGTGGCAACTATTTAACATCAGATGGCGAAACTTTTCAGTTCTTCCACACTAGTCAAACTACAGTATACGCTTAATAGGTTGAATATGGTACGAAATCATGAAATCATAATTTCACCCTGTAATGGAGTAGACCATATTGCCTGCATGTGTAATGAAGCTAATTTTGATTTACAGAAGACTTATTTGGAGTGCCAACAAATGCATAATGCCCCGAGAAGCACTGCGTTCGTTGTGAACATGATGCATTGCTAAATAAACACTTCCTTCCAAATCTGAATTTCATTATATGTGTACAGAAAATACTCACACTGCAAATGTTTTTCAACAGGCTGATAATGTGCCCCATACACATGGGTGTCAACATCTGTGCACAAAAAAGCAGGAAACTCCCTCCTCTACTTTGTCGAGTTTTTGCAGTTTTTCATCGGTTTTTAACATAATTTTTGACAGGTTCTCGCTTGCGGTTAATGCACGCATGTGAAAATGTAAAATCACTCAAAACCAAAGAAAAATGTGCCTAAAAATTCAGACCTGGGGCAGAAGTACTCGGTACTCGTATAACTTATGGGTCGTGTACTCGTACTCAATGTACTCATATTTTACAAGTACATTATCAGTACATCTGAGTACTTTCTCAATATATGTTGTGAACATTTATTTATTTGTAGTTTCCTTTCCTGAAGTATTTGAATGTTCAACTATTTTTTTTAATACTTTGTTATTTCTGATTGATTACCCCCCTTACCATCCACACACATAGTACACCCCATTCTCCAATAACCATGACTACGATACCCAAAAAAGGCAACATGCAGCATCTTTTCCCAGCCAGAAACACCCAGTTAAGTAAACAATTGTAGGCTACTAGTTCGGGCCATAATCCATTTGTTTAATTAAACCACCAGGATGTCCATAAAGAGCCATTCCTCAGCTAACTGGTGGGTTAGCTGATGAATGGCTCTTTATGGACATCCTGATGCAGTCACGAGACCATGCCACTTGGCACTGGCTGACAGTGCTAACTGCTAAGAACTGCCAGCTGAGTCATCCTCTGCAGAAGCAAGCTGACTCAAGTCAGACTGCCTGACACCTATGCATACTGAGTAATGTATTCATCCCACTAAGCTTGAATGTTAGCACAGAACATCCCATCCAGTATTCCTCGAACAAACCTGCAGATCCTCGTACAAGGAATGTGCCTCGGGGGTTGCCTGGCAACATGAGTTGTTTCTCAGCTTCCCGTCTGTCGACCTTAAAGAACCACCTGCAGAAAGACAACACAGGCGTGCATTACACTTATCAACACACCTGGATGTTGCTTCTTGATTATCTGAACACATTTTAACTGCTGTATTCTTGTTCATAGATGATGTTATTCTCATGTGTATTATAAATTAAAAGGGCCTCAAAAAGGGCCTCCCCATAGCCGAATATGAAGGCTGGGCATTAAACTAAATCCAGAACTGAGGGGACATAGCTGTGAAAAATGCCAGAAAGAACGTGGTTTGATAACATGACAGATCAGGAAACATTAAACTGCTGTGAAGATATTGTAAGAAAAACTATGTTCATATTTAAGGTTATATTGGGTATGAGAAATGACTGATTCACACAGAGGATAATAAATAAATAAAACAAATTACCTACTGATTACTGTGAATGCTGATACAAATATATTTAAAAACAAAACTGACAGATGTTGGATATGAGCAGGGTACACATAGACGACAATTTTATTTACTTTCGATAGGCCAATGGCTTCTTTGTTCACTTGCCACCTTGAGCTTGTGGCTTTGGATGACAGTCTTGTTAAATATTGCTACTACTTTGGATGACAGTCTTGTTAAATATTGCTACTACTTTGGATGACAGTCTTGTTAAATATTGCTACTACTTTGGTGGAGGAAACACACAATGTAACTCACTCTTGTGTCTCTGGATTTTTGTCATCAACGACAACGTAGTTGCTTGGAATGTACCCCATTTCTCCTGTCATTAGGTTCTTTGCGATGTACCACACTTCTTCCCCACTGCAACGCAACAGAAACATTTGTATCTTCACATTTGCAATGTGCAAATATTTAGAAACTTATACAACTTGTCACCCACTCGTAGTGCAAGTTATGATTGCTACAAACTATGAAATTTGTTTAATGAATGTATACAACCATCCATAATTAGCCTTTTACACAGTCTAGAACAGTAAGAAAATCCACTATTTATGAATTACTTTCTTACTGTTCTATTTTATAGAATTAATTAATTATTGGATTAGTCAAATGTATACTTTAAGTGTATATTTATATTTTTACTTTTACTTTTAATGCATAACATCTATGTGGACTTTTTCCTGAAATAAACATAGTATTATTATTAATTCATAGCCTGCAAACCAGTTTTTGGACTACAAGAAGAAAACATGTTATGATACTCATCTTTTCCAATTTTAAGACATTTGCTTGACAAGACATTTCCAGCCATTAATCATGACTATAAAACTAAAAATATACAATCAATAATATCTTATATATACTGATGCAACATATTCATATCAATGCAACAATCAAAAATTGCCATTAATATCAGGATATAGACATAATGTTTATGGTAGCAACTAATGACAAGATGTTACTCATCACACCACTAATTCATTTTTGTGTACATATAATTTTATGTTAAATTTCTAATATTCTTACTAGTATATCAATTATTTGTTGAAGTACCAATGCAGTTTCTGCATTTTCATGCTTGGTATTATTGCATCATATAAAACAGTGTATATCAGTTTTGTATAAAGTATATGGAATAAAAACAGCATACAATGCTGTAGCTAAGGAGAATTTTCTATGGCGATAGATCATAAGGTTATTCCTAGTTCCTAGTTGTTTCCAGCACTCAGCGATGTTCTGTTAACTGATTAATCTGTGTATATGTTGTGGTCACCAGAATCTGACAGTCTTATAAGGCCTCATTCAACTAGTCAGCCACATTAACATGATACACAGTCCCCAATGATGAGAGCCGGGTTCTGACACCAAACATTCTGTGTAAATACCTGACAGGACCGTGCCCGAAGTAGGCGTTGCCACTATGGTGGATTGCACTAGTAATGTGGCAGGTCATGTGGTTCACTGCGCTTGCACGCGCATGGACAGTACTCATTTGAATACTCCAGACATGGGATACATTCGGCCCATTACACCGGGTCTTGAAACCAGCCAGACCTTTGGCATGGAAGATGGATGTGCTAACCACTACAGCCTCTCCACCTATGTGACGACTGTGGGTATCATCAGCATACTTACATCTTTCCATCTGGTAGTTCTAGTCTGTCGCCCTTCTTGAATGTGAGGTCGTCATCCTGTAGTTTTGTGAAGCTGTAGAGCGCCCGCACTACAAGGCCTTCTGAAGTACACAGCAGAGCATCTAATTACATCAACAAATAAACCAAAACCATGAAGTCCTGCCAATGGGTGCCATCCAATAATCTCAACAGTGAAATACTGCTAGTAATAAAAGTTAAACACAACCATATGCACACACATTACCATATAGTTCCAAATAGAAGCACACTACCTTATATAATCGCACCCATTATTTGTTAGAAGTGAAACCATGTGCAAAAATATAGATTTTCAGGAGTGAACGCTCACAATTACATAAATACTGGCATCAAAACCATGTGTAATGATCAAGTATTCAAACATTTAAACAACAGCAGTTACTATTTCTCGCACTTGCCTAAAATTTAAGAAACTAATAGATGTGCACAAAAGTCTTTGCACTTGTCTATTGGAAACTATACAGAATACTGTAAAAAAATATATCCTTGTCACCAACTTTCTTCCATTAATGAATTTACAATATATATATATATATATATATATATATATATATATATATATATATATATATATATATATATATACATACATACATACATATATACATATATATATATATATATATATATACATATACATATACATATATATATATATATATATACATATACATATACATATATATATATATATATATATATATATATACATATATATAATTTACTATTTATTATCAGCATCACTGCTTGGCATTGATGAATTTATCATTATAACTGACTATCGTTATCTACAAATCTTACCAAATTTTTAATTGTACACAACCACAAAGTCTGTTATCATTAATTACAGTTTATTTTCGTTCTCACTGTCATTCACAAGAGTGCAACCAAACTTGTACTTACTTGCTTTCTGTGGGACTGGGGGCAGGGGTTTATTTGGTACAGGAGGCATACCCACTGTGACCTGACCAGGAGATGCCACACTATTCGACGATGCAATGGGGTTCATTGCAACGTCAGTGCGCTCCTCTTTGTTCGGTTTGATGCACATGTTACCCATGATTCAAAGCTGTATCTACAGTGCCAGCATTAGCTATGAATTGTTCACCACACTCCAACCTGATTCCTGCAACAAAAGATGTTTCATGATTATGACTAGAATAAGGAATAGAAAATATTCACAACACGTATGACACCTATCGGCTAAGAATAAAACTACAGTTGCGGGTCATGTTTGTGATATCATTGCGATGTTTGTGACAAATTTGTGACGTCATTATGATATGTCTATGACGTAATTCCAATATGTTTGTGACGTCATTGTGATATGTCTATGATGTAATTGCAATATGTTTGTGACGTCATTGCGATTATGTTTGTGGCTACACTGCAACCACTGGTAGATTTTTAAACTGGTCATAAAATATTTTTTATTTTTATATTATAATTTTCAAAAGGGGGTAGTTTTACAGTTTTTATTATCTGCTGACATACAATAGGCATTATTTATAACACGAACGACACCTGTTGGCTAAGAATGAAACCACGGTTGCAGGTCATCAAAAAGTCTAGTGTTAACAGCCTAATCCGTATGTGTCTATTACACACGATTTTCATCAGTTAAAGTGGACGCTTGGGAGTATCTTAAATCAAACTCCACTTTTTAACATGACAAATAAAATACATGTTTAAAGGTACAAAGTCTGATGCAGACAATTTCCAATGCAGGTGTACAACATTTATTGGGGTCAGCCTTTCATGGGGTCATGTTATAGGCATACTATTGCAGCAACAGTCAAGTATAGGCTTAGCGAAATACTTTAACTAGTGTACTTCCATAACACAACTGTACATAATCATATATGCACACATGTGCACACTAGTGCCCTGCCCGGGCCGGGCTTGGGCCTATTGTGAGCGGGCCGGGCCTGGACATAATAAAAATATTCATACAAAACACCGATTATTACTTTTATTATTAATAAAATATATAAATTGTAATTCTGGTTAATGAATGCTTAAAATTATTTCTTTAGTATTATATAGTTGCAAATTAAGACCTTGCATGGAATTATGAATGACACTAGTGCTTTATACATTGAAATGCAGTTTAACCTCTTTTCAACAATGAAACTTCCTATGGCATCATTTTAATACATTACATATAAAATATATGCATAGTCTCATGCCCATATCTTTGTATTGTAATTCTTTAAACATGTACTGGCTTTCGAAGACACTGTGACTGGAGTAGTGGCACTTGTTTCACTGGCTTCATCACAGTTAATGCATGTTTCCCTTGATCCCCTTCATTCTTCTTCAGCTCAAACTTAACTTCTCTAAACTTAGCGGGCCATGGGCTTGTGGGCCGCGGGCTTACCCGTCTTTGGACTGCGGGTATGGGCCGGGCCTAGGCCAAACATTCATGGTCTGGGTCGGGCCTAGGCTTAAATTCTAGTTTGCGGCCTTGGGCCGGGCTTGAAAAAATCTTGCGGGCCGGGCCTCTAACTGCTAATTGCGGGCCGGGCTTGGGCTCAAATTATAGGCCCGCACAGGGCACTAGTGCACACAAACAACGTGCACACACACACACACACACAACGTGCACACCCACGCACACACTAAATCATTGGTTAATCATAATCAAATTCAATACAATAAAAAAACCTGAAAACTGTGCACGCCCCAAGCTGAAGCATGTAGAACCATTTAAAAAACCACAACCAAATAGTCATAGCTCTTCCTCTTTTGATCTGGTCACGCAAACTTCCTTGTGCAGCTATCACAGTACAATAAGCATAATCTAGGTCAGCTGCCAGCTATGGTGTCCACCCACGATGTATTCAGGACTACGTACGAGGTAGTTAGTTGGCTTAGATTAACCTTGACATGTTCCGAGTATTCATTTTGTACTGGATTTCTGAACCAACTGCATCCTGTTCGGTTTTGGGATAGGCTTAGATGCAGGACACAAATCCGTGAATAGAATCGCAGAGCAAAAATCCTATAGATTTAAATCGCATGAATAAAAGGCCCAGGATGGCTAAAACACCAATGGACATGATACCATGTGGAAAAATCCCAGTACACCTATATAAAGAAAAATAATATAACATGATGAAACAGAATAAAAACGATTACAGTTTAGGGCATTCCACTTCCCCATTGGGTAGTAGACAAAGAGTTTTTACAACCTGTTGCCACAACGCTGACTAGAGGGTCTGGCATATCCCATAGAACATTTATATTTACAACCTGCTGCTCGAAAATGTAACACAATTTGGTGCAGTAGCCTCTGCCCTACGGACGACACCTTCTTTTCTACATACCTAAATATATAAATAAATCCCTACTTGCAAATGAAGTAACATGGTTATACTGTCAGTTAAATAATTATGCTGGTTATTCCTCCCCGGCTGTAACGAGAGTCTAGCACTCATGTGTACAATTGAGAAAACCAAGGCAGATGTCCAAGCTTCTAATAACTGCAATTGGAATTTTAATTTGTCAGACGTCTGCAATGATTTCACTCACTGTGAAGTAATTTAATGCATTTTTATACTACAAAATTGGCATTTTATAGTTGTGTCATTTGCCTTTCTAATCGTCACAAATAACAGTACAGGTATTCAGGTAATCAGTTATTTAATTAAAAAATGTTGTGGTTTCTCACCTTATTTATATATATACAGTATATGGATGCCCTCATGCCTTAACTTTGCTTCCTGTTTAATTGAAAATCTACATGTAATTCAACAAACAATGACAGGGCATGAAGTCATCATCTATCGGTGTAATCTATCAATGGTTCTATGTTGTGATAACATGCAGTTACTGCCCAATCTATTACTACTAATCTGGGGTCCATATCCATTTAGGGACAAATCTAATTGAACCCTTCAATTTCAAACAGTGATCTCATGAACTGGGAATGGAGGCAAGTTTTGTCAACTCCAATACAAAGCTACGCAGTAGTGGGTGGTAACAGCGTAAACCGACACCCTTTAAATCAATCTGATGGACCATACTGGAGGCATACACACTGTATACAGACTTAACAACACTGATTATAGCAGTATACATTTCAAAAACCTGGTCTTTTCCAAAGATGACATCCATCAAGTCAGTCAAGTAACTGCACTTTGGGGGACACTAACAAATCAACAAATCACAGATGTGAAAAGCAGCTGTCATATGAAACTTTGGGAGATCGTATTTTATGTATGGTGTGATATACATATATATGCATACATAGGGAATCACGACATATTTTACAACATTAAAAATACATGCCGATCGTCTCCACCCACTACTGTGTTAGCTTTTTTCTCAGTTACACTTGCTTTAGGTTATTTTAGTTGGTGTTGGTAATCGTAAGCTGGAACCAGTTAGCTAATCTGCTTTAGCTGGTTCCCAGTGTTAGCGAACATGATTAATAGTTGTCATACGAAAGTCTTCCAAAAGTGAATCACTGAATTCCTGGGAGTAAGTAAATATACTGAGAGTTCACCAGGAGCTAGTACAGGTCAGAGAGAGGGGGTATTCTATGGGATATTTAAAGCAGCATGCTCTAAATATCCAATAGAATACCTCCTCTTTCAATTGTCTTCTGGGCTGAATATGCTGTCGCAGGTTGATCTGTGGGTACTGATAATTTGTTATATAATTACATATGAATATGTTCTATCAAAAGCCTTGCTAACTTACAATGAACAAATAAAATTTTTTATGTATGAACAAAATAAATACTTCGTTCCAACTTTGAAAATTTGTTGGTAGTAGACTAAGTGTTGTGCTATCGTTATCTCTGTGCACATGTTGACATTTAGGTTATCGTTATGTGTGTTTGTAACCAACCAATGAAGAAAACATCTTACGTCATAACTCACAAATACAGAAAACATTTAACAAATATTCAGAACTGGTAGTATTGTAACCAGGACATGCCAGAGTGCCACACCTATGCATTCTGGGAGACTGACAATAAACACATGGCCAATGTTTATACAACCTGCTTTAAAATACCACTTATAGAGTCATGGCCAAGCCAACACAATTAGTTATTTCAACAGTGATGCTGTCAGGAACAGGCAATGCTGGTCTGGTCAGAGCAGATAGAATACATCGTACAGGTGTTTAACATGTTTCTTCCTCAGGAAGTGCTACAAAATTCAAACCGTGATTTATGCAGAAATATGCCTGACAGTGTACAGTAACCCATTTCACACCAACAAATCCAGCATTCATATCTACAAACGGAATTGTAGTCAGCACGAAAAGGTTAAAGCGGGTCCAACTGGATACTCACCCACCCACCAACCTGGCATCGCCCACCCACCACCCACCAATTCTAAATTTATTAGTAGCCACCATTAGTATCAAAGTTTGCACATGAATGCTATAATAACGGTGTGGATATCAACATGAATGCTATAATAACGGTATGGATATCAACATGAATGCTATAATAATGGTGTGGATATCAACATGCGTCTTGTAAAATGTTCTCCATCCTTTGTGGTTGAATTCTGGCAAGACAGCATTGACAAAGGAAATCTAGTGAAGGTGATACAAAAGTCATAATTTTTTGAAACAATAATAATACAATTGGTCCACATGGGTCGATTATATGCAAACAAAACAAATCTATTGCTGACAGTACAGCACTCCTCTTGATGCCCACACTCCTATTGCTGACAGTACAGCACTCCTCTTGATGCCCACACTCCTATTGCTGGCAGTACAGCACTCCTCTTGATGTCCACACTCCTATTGCTGACAGTACAGCACTCCTCTTGATGCCCACACTCCTATTGCTGACAGTACAGCACTCCTCTTGATGCCCACACTCCTATTGCTGACAGTACAGCACTCCTCTTGATGCCCACACTCATCATCTTTATTTGGACAAAACATCCCATCCACAAACACGACTTCACTTTGTATACACATTGTGCAATCTTACGAAACACTTAACCGTACATTTAGCTCAATCTCATCAACCCATCAACCATGATGTGCACTCCTGAAGCAAAACAAACAGTAAGTGGAACTAGTAATCATGACCTGCACAATGGTCATTACCCAGCCTGTCCTACAAAGGTACCAAAGAATTCTACTGCAGACATCACGAATCAGGAAGTATTAATCACCTGCCTTGGATATACAAAAGAGTATAATAGTTTCACGTCAAGTAACAGAAGTGCTTCAAATTTCCTCCTCAATTGATTTAGCTCATTGACATTGAGCAAATCAGGTTTGTTGACGTTCAAGTCTGCAGTGTGTGAATATTTAAAGTAATTATGGGCTGTCGGTTTAACAAAAAGCACAGTTGTTAAAATAACTTCCTTCATCAGATATTTGCAAGTATGAATAGCCTTATGCTATAGTATATAATTTATAGAGCTGGACTACTTTTCAATTTTTTTGCAAAATTTTTACAGGATCTGGTCAAAAATAATTTTTCTATGATATGATTTCATAAAAACTAAATAACACATATAGTGGAACCTTGGTTTATGGTCACCCAGGTAATACAGTTACCCCGCCATTATGGTCACCCAGGTAATACAGTTACCCCGCCATTATGGTCACCCAGGTGATACAGTCACCCCGCCATTATGGTCACCCAGGTGATACAGTCACCCCGCCATTATGGTCACCCAGGTAATACAGTCACCCCGCCATTATGGTCACCCAGGTGATACAGTCACCCCGCCATTATGGTCACCCAGGTGATACAGTCACCCCGCCATTATGGTCACCCAGGTGATACAGTCACCCCGCCATTATGGTCACCCAGGTAATACAATCACCCCGCCATTATGGTCACCCAGGTGATACAGTCACCCCGCCATTATGGTCACCCCGCCATTATGGTCACCCAGGTAATACAATCACCCCGCCATTATGGTCACCCAGGTGATACAGTCACCCCGCCATTATGGTCACCCAGGTGATACAGTCACCCCGCCATTATGGTCACCCCGCCATTATGGTCACCCAGGTAATACAGTCACCCCGCCATTATGGTCACCCAGGTGATACAGTCACCCCGCCATTATGGTCACCCCGCCATTATGGTCACCCAGGTAATACAGTCACCCCGCCATTATGGTCACCCAGGTGATACAGTCACCCCGCCATTATGGTCACCCCGCCATTATGGTCACCCAGGTGATACAGTCATCAGGAATATGGTCAGTAATCCAGTGCAAAACGTCGAGATTGCCCGCAGATTAACTCCGCACTTATGGTCAATCACAGCCGGGAAGCCAAGATTTGGCAGCTACAACGGCAAGCAGCCGTGGGTCGGCCGCCATCCCATCAATCTCAATATGAAGCTACGCACTGGCGTCTGCATGTTTACACAGCGACCAGTTAACTTCAGAAAACAATGCAAGAAACAAAACACCAGTCATTTTAGTTAACACTTTGAAGGCAAATTCTTATGCCTAAGCTTAGTGGCTGAGTAAATTTTATTGAAAAACACGGCGCTGTCGACGGCTCGGTCATCGACGCTAACAATAGGACACCGTGTATTACAAGAGGTGGCAAAATGTTGCAAAATAAGTGGCATAACTAACCAAAAGTGACATCGAAAAGACATGTTAGGAACGAGCTTAGTTTAAAAGAAAAGCTCAATGTAATCAGCGATAGCAATGGCCAAAGCCATCGGCAGTTTACAAAATCTAATAAATCTCTTGCATGTAAAAAATTTTGTATACATAGCATGTGTGGTTATATAATATAGGTTCTCCAAAATAAACTGTGGCGCCTCAGGTGGACAACTCGTGTTTGATCCTGAACAACAAATGTTTAACGAGTTGTCATGTCAGCAAATAAAGTAACGTGCCAGCATTAATACTTATTGATATATGAATGATTTCGCTGCAATCGAGCATGCTATATGCCTTATGGTGTTACACGAAGTTACGGCTTACAAAAAACAACATCTCCAAGTCCCATGATGCTTCAGTGCCCATATTCACTATTAAGGTCACCTTGCTATTATGGACACTTTGACTCAGTCCCGTGGGTGACCATAATACTAAGGTTCCACTGTGTGCACAAACAAGCTAACATGGTGGATACCAGACAGGCTTGATTTTTCCCCGTGAAATTATTCTAAAACAATATAAAAAAGTTAATTGAGCAAGCGCATTTTCTTCATGTTTTCAAGCAGCGCACCATGGAAGAAATGCATTACTATAAAATATCTAAGACGTGTCACCTGATCAAAGTGCAGACAGTTTTACCCGTGGGATGTGTGAGGCACATTCTTCCATTTGTCCATCACACGAGCAAAATCAACACTAAACTTTACAATCTACAAAAAGGATTACAGATTACATTAAGGAAGTACACAACCATCTATGCTCTACCGTAGGGCCTATATCCAGTTTCCTCCCCCCCAATGTTAACCTTACATCTGATAAACTTGCCGTCTTCTCAGGCACATTGTGTACTGTTTACTCGTACAAATAACAAACGATAATTTGTTACTGGATCTTACAAACAACAGCGGCAGTTACGATTCTTACAAAGCTGTTAAAACTCAATTGAGACACTTAAAGTTTACACTGCTGGCAGCTGGCATGTTTTGCTACAGTAGCTTTTCATGTATTTTGTCTGCACACCATGGCTAGGATATTAACCTATACAATGAGAAGCTTGCCAATCTGTAACAATCCACCAGTTACTTCACAACAATCATCCCAACTAGCTAACTAATGATACCTGATGAGGTGAAAAAATTAAAACACTAGAAGATGGATGTACATGTGGATTTACAATATATATCAAGATATGTCAAGGATATATATACAGCTGTATATATATATATATATATATATATATATATATATATATATATGATTATTAATGCATCATCGTGGTATGTGACCACATGTATCATACTTCATTCACAAACTGGTGTCACGCACTTATGCCACCCACTGACATTTAAAGGGCCATATGTCAATAATAAAATTTTAGATTTATTAATTTGGACGTTTGAGAAACTAGTGGTACATGTGATGACTAGCCACAAGCGATAAACCTATGATGACGCTCTTGCAGACCCAGTACTCACATGGAATAAATGATCACAGTTTCCATTGTAATGGCTTAGTAAACGTGATTTCTATGTATACAATCGGAAGGCCAGACAACAGAGAAACCCAAATTCTGAGACAATGACGTGATATTCAGTAGGCAACCAGAACTAGTCACTGGAACAAACCAGACATCCAAAGAAAGAAACCAGGCCGTGGCAGTGATATAACTGACAGTCTTCCTATTCACATACACTGTACACTCAACAATTGGTGTATATGAAATATACGAACAGTAGTACCAATATTGAACATGTGCAGCACATCAGATATGAACACGTGTAAAACATATTATTTGTCAAGCAATTCTCTGAGCACTATCGTTTTCAGTTCCTGAATGAAGCCAGATGCTCTTGTCTAGAGTCTCTACTTACTATAACATACTTACTATAACATACTTACTATAACATACTTGCAGGCCAAATGCCAATTAATGTATACAAATAAAGTTACCTTCTGCAAAAAACTTTTTTGAAATTGCATTTTAAATCCTTGGCAGTCACTCGCTGTGATAATAACTGTTGCGCACCCATGTTCATAATAACATTTTAAATCCTTGGCAGTCAGTCGCTGTGATAATAACTGTTCCACACCCATGTTCATAATAACACGATTAACAATTCAGATGGGTTGTGCCCCTGAGCTTGGTTTCTTGGGGATTTATGTGCTGTAGAAGTATAATTATTATAGTAGACCCTGAAAGATACTGTGAAATTGTATGACTGTGTGACTGATAATTAAAAGCCACCAAATCACAAATAAAAGTAAACATGTATGTCAGACATTTCAACCCGCTACATCTCATGCCTTAAGTTTAACATCCTTGCCCAAATTCATGGTGACTGACATCAGTAAAGTACTGTCGTTCTGATGGTGTAGCTTCATGTGAAGTCCATTCGTAAGTTATGACTTCTGAATGAGACTGTTATGACCCATAACAGTCTCATTCGGAAGACTTACTCGAGTTAATGATTCCAGCATGCCTAGCTATCATTTGCTATTACTTTAAATACAAAATACTAGTAACAGATGCTGCAATAGTTTGTGGATCAAACGTGAAGAGTATGACTATAAGTACAACAATAAGATTTGGAGCGGTACGCTAACAAAACATTTGTCTGTCAATATCATTAACAGTCAATTTTAACCTGTCTTATGCAAGAATATGACCCTGTTTTATAAACTGCAAAACTTGCTACCTGAACCAGAAAGCCTATTGTACAGAAAAACAGCTTGCCAATGAAAGAACAGCATCAAACAATAAAAAGCATTTACTCATTGTACAGAAACATGCACTGCCTTTTGTCAGCTACATAGAGATTGACAGCCTCTACCCTCCAATCCTACTGTTAAATACATATACCCAATTATTCAGTATGTTAGGCAACTGTTGCAATTAGCAGTTACAAGACCAGCCTTAAGACTTTCCAGGTCACAAAATACATTAGCATTCACAAGCAGTGCAGCTGCCACATAATAAAATGCCACTCACTTTATTCGTCACTACCTGGTAGTGCTGAAAGAAAAAAGTGATTTCACATGCAAAACTAAACATTGAACATTTTGAGGTTATAATTTAAATATCACGGTGCTTCTATGCTAGCGACCCAGCCTGGTTTTAACAAGAGTCTCCCTGACCCATATTAAAAATGTATTTTGTCACGTAATTGCATTTACTGTAAATAATGATGGGTCAAAGTAAACACGTATTGACTGTATTTTATTGTACACTACAGCAATACTGCCCTTGGACTTTCAAAGCAATAAGGCAAAGATAACATGTGAATAACATGTCAGTGACATCAAGAACCCTGGTAGTGGTAGTGTATTATACACATAAACAATCACCCCTATAGACTTTACCCTCCAACAGCTGCTCACAAGTATATGTCTGATAAACATACCATCTTCTCAGCCACATTGTTTACTTGTACAAATGACAAATGATAATTTGTTACTGGATCTCACAAATAACAGCAACACCTATGATTCTTACAAAGCTGTTAAATTAACAGTTATATCATCTATCTCTATGCTTGGCTAGTCTCCTGCATCTTTAAAATATTCCCAGGCAGCCAAGACCATCTATCTCACAAATTTTTTTTCCCAAAACAAAGCTTCACCCAGTCAAGCGTGTTTTCCCTGTAGCGATGCCCAAAACTTTGGATGAACTGAAACTATACCTTCAGTAAAACAACTGAACTAATTCGCCGACAGCCCCTCGCTCTGTTGATGATATTTTTGCGTACCTGTTCGTGATATCACACTTAATGATTCTGGTGTGTTGTAGCTCCGGGCTCGGGTTCCCGAAGACTTAGACGGTATAGAAGTGTTCTTATTGCTATAATTATTAGTATCACTACTTTGTTAGCTAAGGATGACCAAACAAGTTCTGTCAGTTGAAGGGATTTTTATTTCAAAGAGACAATGTTCCTTCACATTACTAAAACAATTATAGCCAAAAGGGTCGAAGTTTGCCAAAAATTCACATTCTGTTGAAATTTGTCCAAGAACATGCCACTTTTTCCAGATAATACCGTGCCGATTGTGGGTGATACCGGGCCACAATACAGTATTTATGGCAGGCAGACTTGCTAGCGCTTCAGCACCATTTCCTGTTACCTGGCAGTAGTTAGCTGAGACCATCTATGCCAATTAAATCTCTGAGGTGTTTATTAGCCACAGTTAGTTAGGTTCGTGTCACAACAAATGTGCCATTAGCTACACATTAGGCATTTATATACCACAACGACTCTAGAATGAAAACTGATACAGTATCTACGTGCTACTGACATGTTCTCCAAACACTAACTGGTGACAATAAACTCCCCCCTCAATTCACTTAACACAGTCACTTAAATGTATGTACTTCTGTTGGTAACACGTATATAAATAATTTTTTTTTAAGCTTATGTAAATACATGTATGTATATTATGTGTTTTATTATATAGGCATGTATTTATGTTTTAAGTATGTACTCATATTTGTACATATCTAAATGAATAATTTAAAAAATATTTAATTTGTGCAAGGGTGACCCACGATAGCGACCAGACTGGTCTCTCTTTCCACCCTCTCTTAGTCACTTATTTCACCACGAATCAGGTTCACATTTGTGGTGTGGGAATAGTTTAAGTTTGCACAGTCAGTTTAATTAAAGAGTGCACACTTTTGTTAAAACTCAAAATCATTAATAGAACTGACTTTGATCAGGTAACTTGCGAAAATGTGGCCATCCTTGTGCTTGAAGGTTTGCCATGTTTTTGCAGAATTTTGACAGGATCCAGTGAAAAATAGTTTAATAGTTTGTCTGATGATTTCCCAAAAAAAAAAAATTTGCACAGATAAGTTAACGTGTTGTAGCGGATACTAGATCGGCTAAATTTTTTCCATGAAATTAGCCTGAAACAAGACAATTGAAAAAGTGAAACTGACAAGGGACCTATTCTGTGCTAACCTATTAGTGCCTGTAAATAAAGCTTACAGTTTTTCTTGCAACTTTATTTCTGTCATTGTAACAAGTGTTCTAACATTGGGAATCAATTGAATGCTTGATGTAGACATATTTATGTAATTTGTTTACTTACGAAAAACCTATTTCATTATTTTTCATATTAGACTTTCTTAGCAATGGTAATTTGCAATGCATTGCATAAAGTTGCTTAAAACAAGTTTCAGGCAACTGAGTCCTGCATTAATAGTACAGTCTAACTGTAATACTCATAAATAAACCAATAACCACGAATGGCTTCTCTGCAATACTTGTGCAGACAACTGAGACAAATATATCAGGTCAGGCAATATAGGATGTGCACGTTTCTTGCTTGAGCCGTTTTGAAAAGCCACATTACTCATAAAAACTTAAATAACATGTGTGATTGTGAATGTACTCGGGTCATGACTCAACGGGTATTGTGCTATCTCATAATGACTACTTGACTAGGACACAACGTGTCATACAAGACTCAAGGATACAGTTAAAACTGCATGGATCTGGGTATGAATGAATAACCCACATACAACATTATGAATACATCGATCAGTATATATAATATTTTATGTTCACAATGGATTTTCTTCTTAATTTTCACCATAACTGGTACATTTAAGAAAAGACATGTAAAGATACAAACAAAATGGGATGACAGTTTGCGACCACTGACAGGTTGCATTGATCAGTGTTAGCACTGTTAGGAAATAAGGTCACAAAAAAGAAATAAGGAAGTTATAAAAATCACAGTTGAGGATCCAAAGTGGGAAATAACATCATAAGTTTGACCTTCTTAGTTCTTATAATTTTATGCTTAAAGGTGCATCCTCATTTTGATTTTTTTGCTAGTCTCATTTCAAATTAATTTGAAGGTGAAGTTTTTTATTTTGAAAGTGAAGTGAAAATCTAAATGCTGAAAAATCATGATTTTCACACACGGTGAAATTTCATAACTTTGTCATGTGATCAGCGAGAGGATTGAAGTTCTGCCCATGATCGGCATTGACTTGCACAGTGTTTACCATTTTGGATATCCACTATTTTGATCCTTACCAATGCCAGATCTAACGACTGAAATCAATTCTTTCAATGATTTGAAAAAAAATAAGCATTTTTTTATTAAACAGATTGCACATTACTTAAGCTAGTCACACACTACACATATGGACATAAATGAACCGGATTTGCCATGGGCTGAACCGTTTGAGGAAGCAGCTTTAATGTCTTTTTTGTGCAACTTTCCTGTGACTTTATTTCCAAGCTATTTCCCTAACTTCATGTGGACTGGTTTGCAACTTTATTCAATGTCTATATTTTTTTTATCTAAAAACTAACTGTTTACAAAACCAAAATGATCATGTACTTTATGATGTATATGGATGATTCTGACTGTAGGATACACTTGGTTTCTCAACGATTAGGGTACCATTTTAATAAGATTCTTATGAGCTCATAAACCCAAGTTTGCTTTAAAAAAAAAATTTATTCTGATCCTTAGCAATGATCGAAACAGAAAAGTGCATTTCACTCAGAAACCATCATAAAAATTGCTCCTAAAATACTGAGGACCTGCCAATGGCTACTGTCTACAGCATGATTATGCAACACAATGTATGCAGTTTTGCTGCATCACAAAGGCCGAAGTTATCCGGGAAGCTTTTGATATTCAATTTTAGCAACTTGTATCTAAAAAAAATTCACACATCTCACCTTCACATTTGATCTACTCTACAACACAATATCGGTTGACATTGTTGGCGCTCTCCGTGATCTTTGTTATTGAAAATTTATCCACAGTTTGCCAGTGTATCACAGAAATAGTGTCTTCTGTGACACAGTGGCATTTGTTAATAATATTTCATTATGGTTCTTCACGGACACACAATGAGCAAATAAATAATATTGAAAAAGAAAAGTGGTTGGTTGATAGAACGTATTTTCAGCAATTTGTAATTTGTATCATATTAAAAACTATTATGCCCAATTGTGTCCACCGTGGAGCTCTCTCTATCAGTCTATGATGAACATTTAACTTATGATGGATTTAACAAGCATCTCAGTGAAGCGTATTTTGATAATGCTCTTTTACATGATGGAATCTGTTTTATGGTGGATTTTCCTCACATGAGTTCTTTATCTTAGTGAAATGATCCCCCAGATCTTCTTCAGATTATATTAGTAAAACAAAATTTCTAATTCCGGTATTTAATGGTTCTTCCTCATTTCAATTTGTTTCGTTTGTCCCATTTTTAATCATTTCATGAAAATCAAACTTATCTACTTATATCCATTACAACCTTCTAGCTCATTTGTACAAAACTATTAAATCATTTTTAATGGATCCAGAGAAAAGGGCAAAAGTGGCCTGGATGTATATACTACGACATAAGACTATACACTTTCACAAGTTAACTGATTTAATGATCAAATCAATTCTTTCATTGATTTAAAAAAATGCAATCTTTAATTAAACTAACTGTGCATATTATTTTAACTATTCATGCACTACATATCATTATTTGAACATCAACTAACTTTATTCATGAGTCACAATGGGTTAAATGAATTGAGGATGTGAATCAATGACAGGTTCAGCATCATACGTATCATTATTTGAACATCAACTAACCTAATTCATGAGTCACAATGGGTTAAATGAATTGAGGATGTGCCTACTACTCTAATATCCAGTATAATTAGCAACTTATAAGTAAATGTTGCTAAATTGTAAACTAGTCAATTGTGATTATTTCATGTAAGAAATAAGATTGTAATAGGGAATGCAAAATACAAGTTTTTATAACTTCATGCATTTCCTTTCAACATACTTGTAAAATGATTGTTTAGATTTTATATATTCACAGCATCCTGATTGATGTGTTTTGGTTCAATAGAGATATCTTACGCATTGCTGCACCTTGTATATATGTTTATGTTGAATAAATTCAATTCAATACATATCATTATTTGAACATCAACTAACCTAATTCATGAGTCACAATGGGTTAAATGAATTGAGGATGTGCATCAACGACAGGTTCAACGTCATACAAAATCCAGATCAGACCACAATTCATCTAGACAGTTATTAAGTTATGCGACTGATTTGGCTGGGACCATTGATTATGAGTGGCTAGTCAATGCTTTGGTCACTTTAAGAGAGAGTGAATTTCACATTTTCCTTATATCTTTAAGTTTACCCTTTAGGTAAATAACCTCTGTGTATGTGCTATATACCTTGTCCTTAGATAGGATTATTTTATGCACATTTTTATAAACGTCATTTATATCCTCCCACTAATGTGCGTATGTCAATGAAGATGTTTTAGAACTGTTCTACCTTTTCTTTAAGACAGGCAGTGACTGGAACAAACTTCCATAGCAAATTCTCTATATCATCAATGATAAACTGTACACTCAAAAAATGAGAGTGATATTCCAGTACAGAGCTGATTAATGACATTAACAAAGTCCAAGGCTATTGCTGTAACTGCTGACAATAAATAGGCCAATTAACTATATGTATCCATTTTGACATTACTGTTCTGTTTGGTCTTACATGTAAATATTCCTCATACTGTCAGTATTGTTTTTTACACATGAAGCAAGTCCACAATAGGCTACACATTTACCCTGTGCATCACGCTTTCTACTCATGCTACCCAGATAGAAGGGACATCATAAAGCTTTTGGCACTTAATCTGACAGGAATGGTGGTTTTAATTGGTCAAAACATGATGGTTTTAATTGGTCAAAACAAAGCTGGCAGACACAGTTTTAAAAGTAATATTTAAGCTCATTTAAGAATATGAACTGTTCTGATAAAATAAAACCATCAAATCAATTGGCCATTAGAAAACGCTTAACTTTAGTAGGACTTGTGCGAAGTCAACGCACAGATGAGATATGCATAGCCATAGGACCCAGCGGAATTCTTGTGTATTTTTTTATCGATAAAAAAGGCACTATTTTATCACTTTTTGTACCGGAAGTGAAATGAAACGATTACGTTATTTGTCTTCAATCATACACAATGGGAAAAGTAACTGCAGATGTCTGGTCTGACCCCTACTTACTAGCTAGTACCGTCCGGCGTTGACACCGTTTTGGACTTTGTCTTGGTTATAATTTCTGTTTATAAAATTATTTGCCATCATTTGATCTTGGGCTTGGTGGGCCGCCGACTGGGATTGCTCGCACGAGCACTTGGCTACGAGGTGAACACCGTACCACGGTGCTACCGTCCCAGTACGTCCAAATAATCAAGGCTAAATCCAAGAATTCAGGACAGAATGAGGAATAAAAGCAACGCCCATGACGGTGACCGAATCATGGCGAATGGCCGTGTAGGCACTGTAGCGAACCGAGTCAGAGAAGCCGGCTTTCGACAGAAACCCACGATTTCTTACTACAGCAGACCATTCTACACTGAGTTTCCAACATCAGAACTTACCTCATATGAACTTGAATAACACAGGTTTCATAACTGTTCACTTTTCAGTAACTTTCCCCACCCAAAATAACAAACAAGGAAGTTAAAACTTTTCCATCGGCATTGAATTGGATATCTCGCGTGAACTAACGTGAATTCGTACTACCGTATCTTATGAAGTTGGCTACAGGCGTATTAACCTCATTCTCCATGTACCGTGAGGTGGCGCCATTGTTTGTTGCCTTCGATATCCTGCAGGCGCAGACATTTCTCATTATGTACCAATTATTATGCTTTCTCGAAATATAATATGTAACCAATAGAACTTGCACCAGTAAAGTTCTGCTATTGGGTGCGAAAAATTGGGTCCGTGCGTACGTAATCGAGGCATCTGCCCACGGGCTGAAATATATTAGCTTTTATTTACTACAACTATAGTAGTAGCAAGTATGTCTCATGACGTTTGATCGAGTGTTTCGCGTAAACGTACGTTCTTATATAGTGCAGTAGTCAGCCACTGGGACTGTTTAAAGCGCTTTTCACTTCAGCCCCCTATTCATACCAATGCCATCTCGACTTCACTGTGAAGCATTCATCCACGCTGCAATTACTGCGCGAAGACCATCCGTTCAGATATCCACCTCTGTATGTAGCCAGTAGTATTGATTAACACAGCAACTGAAAGTTCCCAAAGGTCGATCTGGCGGGGGTACTGATGTAACCAGAAGCCCCTAGCAGCCAGGATGCACAGGGCGTAAACAATCGCTCGGCACCTTCCTCTATCACGAGTCACAGCGGTCATTTCGTCTATAGTTTCGAGATTTACGAACTTTTCCTCCCTGAACAATTTTCTTTTTTAACATTTAGGCCTTCCCTTTTCTTTTTCCCATTGGGTTCCACCTGTAATGTTTTTTTTTTGGTAGTCTTTCTGATGGAATATTCTAAGCATATGACCCAAGTATATGTTGATCTCTTCTTTCTGGTAGTTGTTGAGATGTACTCCTGTTGGCATTCTTCTCTTACTTTTTTTTGGTTTTGTGTTCTCGCCAAGTCCTGTTGGATGCATGCATTTGTTCTTAGAGGTGTAGGCGTACTAGTTTGCTTTCATTTGCTCGTGTGCACTGAACTTTTCTCAGCTTTCAGATTCATACATATATTAGAGTATTCAGGGGCGTCTGCAGGAATTTTTCAGGGAGCAGTCAGTGACGTCCTTGATGATGGCATCCTTTCTGTCCATCACCTTCTGTCGACGCACAAACATTCAGTAGATATCGTTGAACGAAGCCAAGTTTTAACTAGCCTCAAGGTGCTGAAAGACCGTTCAACTTGGCAAGTAGATGCTAGAAGCATCAACACAATAAGTACGGCTTTACGAACAGCCAGGAACAAACGACAGTAGTTCAACAGTTCCATCAATGTTGCATTGCCATTGGTTGTAGTGTTCAGGTGTGTGCCTCGTGTCCACAGCTCAAACCAGGCCACTAATTCTTCAGCGAAGTTGTCAATGCTGTATATATCGTTGACCTGAAAATAGAAGAACTCATCACATTTTCTTGAAGAAACAAAAAGTCGCGTTGTTCCAAGACATGCAATGAAACCATTGAAAGCCAAACAAATCAAAGGCGCCATCGTATTAGGATAGAGAAAACAACTGAATTTAACAACAAACGTTCAAAAACAAATTAAAATTCAGGACAATTAAATTTCATTAAATGACAATCTGTCAATATAATTATATATGTACAATTCAGGTCAATATAATTTAAATAAACTACAATAGTATGTCAAAAACATAGTGCAGTATAATTCTATGTACTAAACTCTTGCCTGGACCATGCGATCTCGGAAACTGTTGCTATCTAGATAAAACATCACTACAGGATGGAGAAAAAACAGAGCAAAGTGTTTTTTTGTTGTTGGGAGGAGCAAATCGAGTTCCTAGTGACTTGATAATGGAGTCCAAGTATGGGATGAATAACACTCCTTCACCGTCTTGCTCTGGTAGTTCGGCCGTTGAGTTAGACGTCGACACTGGCGAGGCATAAGCAATTCAATTCCAACCGCATTTGCAATCTTGTCAGCTCGCACCATTATATCCTCCTTAAGGCCTACATCAGCTTCTCTTCTGCGTGTTTCAAATATGACCAACAGCTGCTGGATGTGGTCGTGAACCTTGAGGACATCAAGTTAAAAAGGAAGCAAAGCTTGTGTCACTGTCTCCAACATCGCTGAATATTTTACCATGACAACCAGGCACAACAAGAGTGTCGACGTTCCAGATGCGCATTGCAACTGGTGTGCATCTTGGCTGGTCTTGCCAGAAGCTGTAGCAGTAATTGTTTGTGGGTATCTTCGAAGTGGTTGGTGAAGATTCTGATGCTTTGGTACTTGGCCGTCCATCGTGTTTCGCAAAGCATCGGGACATTTGGTACCAGGCCATATCTTTTTGGGGCTCTCTCTGAAAAAAAAACTTGATAATGGTCTTGACTGTAACAATCGCATTGCAGACCTCTACAACGGAATTGAGATCGTTCACCACCAGGCTAAGTCTGTGGGCTGCTCAGTGGACAAAAACAGCTTTGGGGTACTGCTCTTGGTCTTAGCTTGTACGCCGTCAAATTTACCAGCCGTGGTTCAGCATCCATCGTATCCTTGGCCAAGTAGCTTTGTGAGATATAGTCCGAACTTTTTACACTGGGCGATCAACGTGTTTGCAATAGTTTCAGCATACATCTGTGCTAGTGAGGCAAACCCATCACTCATCACGGATTGCAGGTTCTTTGTTAGAACACCATAATATATATATATATATATATAATAATAATAATAATACAGCATTTTTAGAAGCGCTAATTCCCACTATATGGATCAATGCGTTGTACATTGTATAACATACTATTCACATGGTATAAAATACTATTTAAATATAAACACACATGTGTAAACACTGAATAAATAAATAAAATTACTTTAGGAATAAATAAGTCAAATAATTTAGAAAACCTTAAAATTTTGTGAGAATCCTAATGCAAAATTAATGTATAATAATTTTATTATGATATTATCACAAATAGTCCATCACATAACATTCTGTTCATTTACATATATTTGAAGTGACTAATAAAAAGGTGAGTCTTCACAGACTTCCTAAACATTGTTAGCGTCTTGGAATTACGAATGTCTGCGGGCAATGAATCCCAAAGTCGAGGCGCTGTTGTTCCAAATGCAGATTCATCAATGCTTTTCTTGGTGATGCATTGGTGCAGTGTTGGCGCATAGTCCTTGCGTAGACGCCCATCAGGAGTTTGTATGTGTAAAGTTAACATCCAGAGGGGCAAGTGTTCCCCCTTGCCCCCCCGCGGACGCCCACGATAGTATTGTGTATTGCAGTGCAAAGCGCACCCCCCGGGCAAAGCGCATCCCTTCTATTTCTACAGAGATCCATCTTCCGATAAACCGATGCGAAATGATTCCAAACCAATTTGGGAACGTTCGATTTGAGGAGATGCAGCACGTCAAATGAGCTATACATGTATATGTTTTGGCCATATCATTATAACAAATTGAACAGCTTTACCAGTCCCGCAGCATAACTACTTTTAACTAATCCAAAATGTGAAATAGCTATTTAGATGTAACAAAATATCGTCATAATAAGTGTTATTGATTTAAACGGGCGAATATATATATATATATATATATATATATATATATATATATATATATATATATATATATATATATATATATATATATATATATATATACCTTCTGCATTTATATTTGTGGTTAGACAAACACAATTTATTGACAAGTTTGCCTCAGTGTTACGCATTATACATACGACGACGACGCAAGCACGATTTTCCAACATCTAATCCGCCCCATGGGTCAACACACTCTCTGCTCCCCATGCGCTAAAGGCATAATTACGTCGGTGTTCCAGGTAAACGAATATACGTGTCTCTTACTACTGAACCTGTCTTGTCGGGTGTAGAACGCTGGCCAACACAGGGGCCATGTGTGCGCAGGGAGTGGCCGCTGCTTATAGTGCGGGTAAGAGCGCGCAACCGTAAGAGTGTATTTCGATACGTTACACCAGTTAGCGCCATCAAACGACCATTACATTGCGTGGCAATGCTGTCATCCCGCGCACCAGAAAATCGAACAGTGTGCAGTCGATTTTTGGATTAGGGCTACGAGAAGTATATATTTCGATAAGGTTGCTGTAATTTGTTTACACGTGAAGTTAGTTGTTCACGCAGTGATGCTTTTGTGGATACGAAATCGGACTAGGTAAAGTCGTTGCTTATTGGTAAGCTAAACAATTTGCATAGACAGGGAAATGCAATCTGTTCTTGCAAAATGTTGGTGGCGGGCTTTTGTGCTTAATAATAAAGCAAAGTTTGTTCGAAATCGTACGCAACAATTGTTCATCCTGATCATTTAAGTTCCCTGGCATTCCATACTGACAATATATGATTGATGAGTTCAGGTTCAGACAAGCGATCATGCTGGACAAGCTTATTTTAATTTAACATTTTAATTATTGAGTTCTTCGTGTGTCAAAATTATACACATGTTTAACAATTCTCACAAACATCCATTGTTTGCAGCAATACAACATTTGTCATGCTTTGCAGACCGTATAAAATGTGCGCGCTCCTTGACTGGCTCGTGCGCGCTCTTTCACGGCTGACAGTCTAAAAGTGCGCATTTGGACTAATCAACCAATAACTATTACAATTATTAACCTTCTTCGGTAAAGCCAATTCTAATATAGGGTCTAAGCATGAATACATGATCTTCGCGTTGCGAGTTTTCGTTGCATTGTTTCACTTTTATGCGCGGTTTAACGACAGATGCGCACTCTTGTCAGCATTTCCCCTGTTAATCTCGTTTGCGTGATACTCAGCGTGTTTTACTGTCCGGGGAAATAGGAGCATTTGTAACAGTTCTTGCTGGTGTGATTGATATTCAAGCTAAGGCTTTGCTATGGGGATTATTGAGCCACAATTGACCCCGGGCGGGCGGGAGGAGGTTTCCGACTGGCAGGGATAAATGACCGGCTTTTGGGAATATGGTGAGACGTCTGCATCTGCGTGACGTCCCTGTTGGGAAAGGGCAGATTATTAATCAAGTGGCTTCAAAAACCGGTGGCTTTTAAAATAGCAACGCTATCAGCCATCACGTAGCTCGAGGATTTCCCGACTGTCTATGGCGGAAATGACGTAGTTGCGGTTTTTGCGCATGGCTGTATCCCGTAGTGATCGCTCGGGATCGAGGCTACAACGTCTCGGTGAACAAGAACGAAAAACCCGAGTGATCGTCAGCAACATGAGAACCAGGCAGCCGAGACACTATTATATAGTGAGCAATAACACCAAGCCGCGTGTGATCAACGGATGGTATAACCAAAATTGTAATACAAGTTCGGTATATAAAATTCAAGGGGCTTGCAATTGCCACGATGCCACGCTCACGTTAAATAGCCGGATAACTGACAAAGGTAAGTTAATGTTCTTTTGCTGTTGTGGTTCAACATTGACTATTATCACACATATATATTAGTTAGTGTCATATCATTTTGATGTTGTGGTCTGCGTTATTAGTATTTATTAATTATGACTGATTGCCGATCGTCGATATAACGTCACTGCAGCGAAAACGAAGTGCCTACGTCACACCAACGATGACGTATTCTCGGAAGCGGCAATCCGGACATTTACAGGTGAGTTCGGGTTGTTGTTTGATTTAGACCCTAACAACAGCATAATTTCCCACCATATATCTGTGGAATATGAGGAGCACAAATGTGGTACGATTTGCATACGTCGGCGTTCCTATATTCCAATATGACGGAAAACCACCAATCGTCAACATTTCATGAACTACAACATGCAAAACTGCGAAAATCATGTAAAACTCCTTGTTTTGGTGTCAAAGATTCCAACCGAGACACTTCCGAACGACACATTCATATGAATAGTACCAAATGATAACCGAATATAAAAAATGGCGGGCCAATATGGCGTGCGAGGTAGATTTCCAATCCATGTTGCTAGAAACCACTACTATCGTGGCTCCACCACGAGAAGGAAGTAGTATAAGGAGTATGATATAGGACACACTTTCAAAGTTGACAGACAAAATAAATTTCATTTAAAATTCATTTCTGAACTATGACGCATTCAGTGTCAAACATGAAGTTGCACAAACCTAATTGTTGCTGCAGTTACAGATTCTACTTTTATTTTACTAATTCTTAACTTGTTTGCCTTTTAGATAACATGGTAGCAGGTTGCTCTGCCCGTTGGCAGCTAGTTCCGGGTGTACCTGACCTGGCTGCCGGCACACGGAAAGAGTTCCTACCTGGTTCCTGGATCACGGGCTAAGTTGTTGGCGAATTCACGACGCGACCCAAACTTCAAAGAAATAGGGCAACGGTTTCGATATTTCAAAACTATCCCTTGTTCAGTTTAATGTTATTTGTTTTCAATTGCTAAGCAACTCAACATCAACGAGGCGCCAACAGCCATCACACGAAGCATGATCAATCACATAGGTCATGTTATGGAGGCAGTTGCTGTTGTGGATAAATATGTTGTAGTTTTCTACTTATTAATTTACGGTAAAGGTAGTAATATCTTGTTGTTTACTCTGATCAGTTTAATTATGCCTGTTCCCTCTTTTCATGTGGGAAACATTAACCGTGACGTCACTAGACATTCTGCGCAGCAAGTAAACCTATCATTCGATATCTGAATGATGATGATGCTAATGTTGAATTTTACTGCGTCGTCGTTCACGTATTAGGGTTGCAGGTTGCAAAACGTTATGCCGCCGACGGTATCATCGTCACCACGAGGGCGAGCGCACGATGCAGACATACTGATGCCGCAAATTTTCAAGGTGACGTAGCCTAAACCTAGGCTAAGCCTAAGACTAAGGGCATGGGTATTGTGGTGGTATTTTGTGGTTTCTTTAATACATTATACAAATTTATTAGGATCGCTTTAGGTTGGTTGCAAAACAGCATGATACAGATTGTTTTGTAATTGCAGCGAGTTAGGGCATGATGGTAACGTCTTAAGCAAACTGTTAAATTAAGGAAAAGCAAGGACACGGATATTGCGGTAATATTTGGAACTATTATGTGGTGTCTTTCATGCATTATGTTCGCAGCTAGGTTGTAAAACGGTAGGCTGGCGATGACGTCATAGCTGGGAGCGATCACGCCTAGTTCCGTTGATAACATAGTTAAACATCAACGGCGAGATAACATCTCCCTTCCACACCCCCGATTCTGCGACAAGGGACGTCGCACAACCTCGTTTGCTGTTGTGTTGAAGTGCTGGCTAGCCTTTCATTGAACAATGCAGAGTTTTCGTATCGTTCTGCAAGTCTTCTTGCTACTGCACGTCATTTCTGTCGATTCAATCGGTCTGCCGCGATTTACGGTGTTCCTCTGAGATGCCGGTGTTCATCAGCTCCTCCCCCGTTGCGATGGTATCCTCTGCAGGGGTAAGACCAAAGTTGACCTTCCTGTTTATTGTTTCACGAATGTAGGGCGTATTAAATTGCGATATTCATATGATATGACATAAGTGCAATTGAGCAGGTATATTCACATGTTTGTTTGTATAAGCTATTGTCTGTGAAACAGTGCATTTCTTAAAGAGTTTAACTGGCGGAGGGATTTATGGGAATTTTTCTGCTATGGGCCACGTGGGCGCATGAATACATGGCTATTTTTGTCAAAATTGATAGGCATCGCACGTGGGGGCGTTTTAAAAGAGCTGGAGGTATGTGATTTTGATAAAATTTGGTCAGTATATCAATGAGATGATGGCAGTTGCTGTGGAAAATTTTAAGAATTTTATGGTCACGTTTTCTTATAATCAGACAAAACGTTAACATGACAACCAATGCAATTCTCAACTGTGGTCTGACTCCTGCAAAGGAGTCCGATGCAGCAACACCATGCGGCTACGACGGAAGCCGGTACGGTGATATCCGACAAATAGAGCCAAGATTGATAACAAGATTGCCATCCATGACAAATAGCCCAGATGGCAAGTAGACAAGGAATCCATTGGCTTACCGAGAGACAATTTTTAATCTAACCCGCCCTCCTGAGATATGTGTCAATCTTGTTTATAAACATATTCACACTGCTAGCGGTTACACAATCTGTTGATAATTTGTCCCATTCATTTATTGATCTGTGAGAAAGAGTACTTCCTGATATCCAATTAGCCGTCAGAGGGAGCCACGTGCACGCTCCAGTTGGGAGTAGGTGATTTTAGCGCGAGCAGTAAAAAGCTTCGTGGATGATTGCTTAGCGCTAGCAACAGGGTAGTGAGAGCGATTGCTCTCCTAAAAATAATATGTACATAACATATACATATATACATATAAATTAGGTAAACATGATGCACGTGTGTGTGTATATGTATATATATATTATATATATATATATATATATATATATATACATATACATACATGTATGTATGTATGTATATATATATATATAATATAAATAAAACTAATTATCTAATGAGGCACGAACATATATATATATATATACACAAATTCATCATGTTTACCTAATTTATTTAACTCATTAATTTCATAAACTATGTATTTTAAGCATGTGCGCTATATAAGTGTACTTATTATTATTATGTGTGCGTGCGTGCGTGCGTGTGTTCTGCAACTAATAAAATGTTATAAGTTGAAGTTATTGTAAATTAAATAAATGGTGATGATTACGTGTATTAATATTAAGTGACGTCTGGGTGTGATGCTCTGTTAATAATAATTTTTTTATGTATAAAACATCTACATGCTGAATAAAAACACGCTACTTTTCCTGAAGAATGCGTTATATGCTGCAATCTACTAGTATGTATCAACATATACATACTAGTAACACATTTTGTGACAAAGTAATAATAATATTGTTGTTGAGGTCATTTGTATTAGTTTCGACAGTACGCTTTAAATAATGTGTTAATACTGGTGGCAACGTAATTACTGTATTAAAAAAGCAATTGGTATTAAAATAGCACCGTAACTCTGGACAAAGTTCATTCAGAGATTTTTTAAATACATCTAAAAACATTTAACACAATCTGATGATAATATGAATAAAATTAATTATCTAAGGCCATGACATGTCACATATAACAAAAATACAAATAATACCGAGATATGCATAACTACAAGCAATGAAGCACGCACACACCCACGCACAATTAAAACAGGAATATACAATTGTACTGTTTGATTTCGATCAGCAGTGCCCCCGCAGAGTTTTGGTGAAACTGAACGACGTCTTATCATATGCATCGATTTTACTGTAGTCTTGGTGCTACGCATATGCGCCGTAGGAGAGGACGATGTTTTTGGTTTAAATCTTTTGTAAATTTTGATCGTTTTGAGAAAGTAAATGTACTTTTTTGGCCACGTGACATGTGTATATGTATAGTAGATATATGAAGAGAAGATTGGGTGCTCTAGGTAGTCATTTTCAAGGTTAGGTCAGAAAGTAAAAGATCGCCCGTACGGCATCTCTGATTTTATGGTTTACATCTAAGTTCCCATGTCCTGTATGTAGGCAGCATTCCCTCCCGTCTATCTTGCGCTCCTGTCTCATTCCCTCTCGTCTCCTTCGTTCTCATCGTCTTCCCTCCCATCTTCTTATGTCCAGTCACCTTACCTCCTGTCAGCCTCCTCCTAGGCTGAGGTGAGCTTTCCCTAGTATCTCTCTCATCACCTTCCCTCACTTTATTTTCACTTCCTCTCTCCACTCAGCATCTTACAGAGGCCTGAAGAGAGTTACAACTACTCATATGCGTCCCTGTCCATGTCATTATGATTCTGGTTTGTTGCACCTCTGAGCTCGGGTTCCTAAGCATTTAGACGCTATTGTGTTTGAATTATTATTTCTCGCATGTTCCGCATTTCTACTTATCCTTGATGACAGCGCAATGTCATCAGAACTTTTTTTGATTCAGAATGATATCACTCAGTTATTATAACACATGCCTACTTACTTAACCATTAATCTGTAGAGGGGCGTTTTCATGATGGTGAAAGAACATTAAAGATGGGAATGTAACTTGCTTATTTCTAGGAACACATTAGAAGGTAACACACGTGAAGCTCCTAAATATAGATTTTCAAAGAAGCAAGGTTACATTCACAAATATAGCATTTTATTTACACCAGTGTACAGCAACTTTACACAATACAAAAACGTTTAAAAACAGCTGTGTGTATGTAGGAACTATCCAGGAGAACAAACCAGCAACCCACTGCATATGACATGTGGACAATGAAGTCGTTGAGGGTCCTACAGTTTACAATTACATTATAAATCACATAACAGACAGACACTGTAACTTACACGATACCCTTAGTGTGAGATGAAACCTTTAAATAAGGCATTCTATGCTAACCGGGTAACAGATGGTAATCATGTGGAAGAATCAAATAAAGGCAAGTTCAACAATCAACATCACTTCCAACAGATCTCGTGCAGTCTAAGAAAGTGCATGTCTTGTTCCCTTTTTGCACCAGCAGCATGACAGAATTCTTGCACCAATGTGCCACAGCACCAAGACCTTGCGCACGATATACTCATCTAGAATGAATGCCTGGTCGGGTCAACTTTAAGAAAAAAGTCCACTTTTTAACTACACAACAAAATGATACATACACAAATGTGTTCATTTATATATATATATATATATATATATATATATATATATATATATATATATATATTGGTATATATATATATGATGAAATATATTTTATATATATAAATATATATATAGATAATTATATATATATGATGAAATATATAATGAAATATCTGTTGCAAAGGTTAGTCCTGACATCCGGTTACTTTGACAATGTCATTTGTTTGGGTAAAAATCAAGCTAAATTAAAGTGTCCCTTTTGTTTTAATTTTGTGCTGTTGATAATTACCCGGGCAATCATTGTTTTTCTAGTTATAGGATGAAGGGTAAATGTTGAGTAAACATAATGACTTATACCAATTTAGAAAAGGCAAAAAGAAGGACATAGACAAACAGCAGACACAAATCAAAGGAACTATGCGATTCACACACACTACACAAAATAACACGACCAGTGAAATCTTTAAACAAGCTGGTAGAAATGTGTAATGGTCACAATCACCAACAGATATGTTCTTTGTAAAACTACTCAGTAGTGTGGAAATGTCAATACCTATACCTTACAGAATCAAGACTGATGCTGGAGTGATGGTTTCTGCTATTTGCATGGTTGTGTTATTACTTGACTCGCCACACAGTTTCTACAGTGATACATTCTAGAAAACTGTGGTTTTAATAATTCTCTAGTTTACTACCAGCTAGTAGCCACCACAGAGTGATAATACAATATGGTCTCTTATTTGTACTGGTGGTCTGTACAAAAGTAATTTAATACTTTGCTTATCCCTGGTTCTGATTCATGCAATAAGCTATGCCTAGTTGCCTTCACCATTAGGTGCCTTGATGCTGTGTGAAATGGTTCAGCACTTGGACTAGTCAAATACATCAAGGAAATGTTTTACAATTGTAGAAGTTGTAGCAAAAATATATTATACTCAACTCTTGAATGCTGGGGGATAAATACAAGTAACTGATGAGATGGCTGTTTTCTGAAATGACTTGTCTCCTTGACAACAAGGAGAACACACAAACTTATACTCCAGACGTTGCTGTTCGACTTGCAAGCACCTAGAGCATCAGAAATGCTTGGATAGAGGCCTCGGGATGTATCTCAATGACCAGGATCATCGGATGATCTTGTCTACATGTCCTTGTATTACTTACTGGCACATCACCTGTTGCGTCAATCACAATATTTGAACAGAATGGCGTCCAGTATGAGTGGTCAACCTTCTGGTGCTGCTTACTTGTCAGACATGTATGATACCTTCTGTTCTACCACATGTATGTTCTAGACATTTCTTCTGGACTAGTGGCATCTACAAGTCTCTCTTCCACAGAACTTCTTCTATTTGCCAACAAAGAACTCCATCTGAGAAGCAAAGAAGACATTGTTTGAACCCAATACCACTGGAAATGGATGGTGCAAAAAAATATCATACGCAGGCTAATGGCAAAGATGTATGGTGTAAGATAAAGATGTACTGATTGACTAATAAAATAATTTTAAAATGAACAATTTCAAATTAGGTTAAACTAACTAGACATTTAAAGACCACTTTGACCTGCATGGCAGAATGGTTTATTGAAAAACAGTATTTTAATGCTGACAGTAGGTGTTGGTATAACACGTTATGTATAGTTTGAAGAATTCAGTGTGCTGCATCTGCTTAGATGCAGTGAATAAACGGTCTCCTGAACAACATGTAGGACATAAAACAATTTATGCAAGTGTCTTGTAATTGACAATTACAATACATGACACAGACACTAGAAGCACTTGGCTTGTTGGCCATTTTTTTATTATCCTCACCCTGCAACATCATCAGTTTTAACCAAGTGATCACCACGCTTGGCTAATCGATAAACGAATAGAGGGCATATAACATAAAGTAAACAGAATACTTTATAATACTGTAGATGCCCCGAGTATCGAGGAATAAACTCTACATGGGGAACAGCATGCGGAGCGAGCACTTTTCCAGTGATTCCAGATGCTTACAAAACAAAAGTATGTTGCCTACAGCAACAAACACCAAACTTAGTTTGTTTATTTTGTATAACAAAGCCGTATTGTGCACCTTTTCCACACATTTCAAGCTGTAGTTTTAGAGACAGATATTATATGCTTATGAAACTAACTGCTGAAATTATAAACATTTATTGCCCTGATTGCAACAAGTATTTTTCTATACTGTGTTAGTATAACTTCAAATGAATAATAAGATCTGCATCAGTTGCACAAATATACACACATAATATACTCACAGCAACGTCGCAGATGCCCTGAAAACTAGATCTTCTGTCAGGTGGCAGCATGGCATCCAAAAGTCTACCTTGGCTATCTCGTCGACCTGGCTCCTGAAATTTACAAGAAAGAACAAAACATGCACTGAACCAGTGTGAATAATTACCGTCCTTAGCAAAAAATCTACAATTCTATAGAATATAGAAGAACTGTGTATAAAAAACTATAAAATACTAAAGGTTCTATAGAAATAGTTTACGTCTACCCGGTACTTCAATTTTCTACAGATTTGTATAGAATTCTATGGAGCATAGTAGAATATTGAATGGAAAAGAACAGAATACTACAAATTTCATAGCTATGTAAAAAAATCCTATATAATTTATAATCTATAAAAATTTCTGAATTCTAGTTATGTCTGCAAAATTCTATATATTTTTACTAAGGGTGGGGATAGTTGTTTGCTGAGGTCTTGGAGTAGCAACATGTTATATTTTCATTTTGCACACATGTGCAGGATGTAAACTAACCTAGGAAAGCACGAACTATGATTTTAATTTTTATGTCTACTTTTAATGTCTGCTATAACATAAGGAACTCAGATCATATGTATAATGTATATATATATATATATATATATATATATATATATATGGGCTCTATTTATTCTGTATTCAACATACTTAAATGAATTGAACAAGTATCCTGTAGCTATTTGAATCCAGTGTTCTAACTTGGAACTCACCGGGACAACGACAGGGCCCACGCTCTGTGTGCTACAACGTCGCGGGTTCTCTGTGTAGAAGAATCGATCATCAAATTCACCAATGGATGCTCCCGACACTAGGATGTGTGGGTTGTTGCCCACCGGAAGAGAGTGCATCCCAGGTGCCAAACTCGCCTTGCGAGCCTTAACAATTTTGTCCAACACAGCTTGCTCTTCCTGCAATGAGTGGGGTAGATGTAAACTCTGCAGTTTACCCATTATTTCATTAAAGCTCATAACTAGCAGTGTCTCCCATTTTACATTCTGCTTCCGTGTTTTCTTGAAAATGAATAAGGCCTGCAATTTTTCAGACCATCTGACTAATTTGCTGGATATGCTATTAATTGGAGAACCATACATATCATAATTACTAAAACTTAAATTGATTATAACAATTACTTTCCTGGGTACCAATCGTCTACAAAACACTACATACGAACCTTTGAAATAGGCCAATATGCAGGATACTCACACGACCGAGACCTTGGAAACTTGAATGCCTTCTGTAAGTTTTCTGGTCAGCCGCCCCTGACAACGAGTTTGTCTGCAACTCGGGCGTGCTTGGAGCTGTGAAATAATATTATAAACCTACTGAACAATCTGTATAAATGCAGCAGCTAAACAATCGAGTTAGTTCCAGTAGAGTTAGTCACTTCTGCTGTTTTTTATCCAACCAAAGAAAATGTTGACCACTCACTGCATAACTTCTAATCGTGTGTTTACACTATCCACACATTGTCTTGTCATAGTTCAATGGTAATTTACATATAACAGAAAAAACAGCCAATCACGCACTAAGGTGAGATGAAAATTAGGCATGACAGTCATGGTAATTCCACAATATTTGTTTTATAAGACCTTTGTATGATGTAAGTTCAAATTATTCTCATTGTTTGTGTGTAGTAGGCATAGAAGTTACATGACGAGAAATATGGTTGGGAAAAGCAGCCAATTTCATGGTTAACACAGAAACTGAAATTGCCCAAGCTTACAGAGGTGCAGCTTCAACAAACAAAGGCCAGTTAGGTTGTGAGATCTTATTGGGTAATGAACAACCACTAGTTTTCTGTACTTACCCAACTTTGCAAATAAATAAATAAAATTTCTTTGATGCATCAGTCTTTAGCCTAAGCCAATCAATGCACTTATAAACTAAAAATTAAATTAAAATATATAAATAAATTAATTAAAACGTCATCACATAAATGGTTAGTCCATAAACAGTATTGTAAAACTTATGCCATGACTGTTTCAGAATAACGCCAAGGTAACTGTCATTGTATCACCTGCCAGACAGTGACACCACCTTGAAACAAGTACTGGGTATGTGACTTACACTGTGACTGTAAGTTTAAAGGTTGGTTTACACAATTTTTGTCCTGATTTATTTGGCAACACAACTAAATGTTATGCGCATATAGATGGGCAATGTATGGGCACTGCAATGTAGATCTTGACTCTTTCCGCTCTCACGTTGATGAGAGATTATGTAGGGGACACCTACTGTCGGTCGCTGACTGGCCGCTGCTTAAAAATTGGGGTAAGCTGTTGGACATAACTAGTTCCAGTTCTCCCTGACAAAATCATTCATGCAAATCAACCTCACTTATCAGCCTCACAAGTATGCTTACACAATGATTACTACTGCACGACATTGTTGGCCACCAAACTGGTCAAACATCACTAGCATATATATATAGACCGGCCTTTATGGTTGCAATGGACTGTGTGTTCCTATGTTAGCTCCCAGAAGGGGCTGTATGGAGTATAGCAACTGAAGACAAGTGTAGAAACCAGAAAACATATAAATGTGAATTTTCAAGTGATAAACAGGCACGCACGCACACACGCACGCACGCACGCACGCAGACGCACGCACAAAGGTCAGTGATGTGAGGAACAATTGGGTAACGAGACAACACCAGCCAGTCTATGCAAACGGTGCAAGTGATAGCAGTACAGAGGAGACAATGTGACAACAAGCACTTCCTAGTGTAGTGACTTTACAATGCTAGGACACCATAAACATCAAGTGAAATTTCACAATTATTAAACACTAAAACCATATAATTTGCACGTGTGTTGTTCTGAATACCGAATAAAACTTCATGTCAAAGATGTGTAGTGCAGCTCTCCGTGAATTGTTATGTGATGAAAGCCACTTTACGTAAAATGCGCAATTTCAGTATTCCTTAGAAAAACAATAAAGTTGCTTTGTAACCAGCAAATTGTCTTTTGTTACGTGTCCAACATGTAAGACTGTTGATTGTTTGTGAGGCTGTGAGAACAGAGGTCTGATACTGTGTTTTGCAATTCCATGGCTGTTATTAGCTGATAGCGCAATCAGTGTCCAATGAATTCGAGTTACCTGGGTAGTTGTGCCAGACGAGCCCAGGAGTTAATTACTACAAAAACTTTCTAAAGGATATATATACTGGGAGATTGCTATTACGTTCCGCTGGTGAACCTGTTTGCGTTCATATGTTGCTTTAAGAAAAATCTGAAGAAACCTTTGTGCCAGAGAAGCATATTCTAAATATCTAAGGCAGTTATTTCTTCGGTGCAGTGCAAACAAATTGTTACAAAGGTTGTTTTTAGTGAAAAACTTACATTCATCGAAAAATGAATACATGCACTCAGAAGGTGACGATCAAAGAGCAAATGGTTTTGCATGTATTATCCAATCAATGACTGTTTTATATGACGTGATGGTCACATACCTAGTTGAGCAAAACCGTAATGACAGCAGTGATTGGATAATCAATGGTAACAGATTCTCCAGCACAGTCAAACTGGCCAGCATGAGTATATGTAAAGGTGAGCTGACTTGGGAAGGGCTGTTACTTGATATATTGATGAGGGGTTTGGACACACGCACAACACAACCACATTTGAGCCGAAGCCATTTAGCACCACAGCAGACAGGCAGAGACAGAACAGCATAGATGGTGTACGCTTAACACAAAACTATGTAATAGATATAATTTTTTTATAGTAGACAGGAAATCACAACTACATGTACAACTGTGGTGGTAATCTTACCTTGCCGATTACCATACCTATTACAAGCACCTCCTAAGTTAAAGTGGAACAAAAGGTGAAAACGTTTTACATTGTGTATTATGTCTTGAGCAACAATCAAATTCTACTGGTATTTGTTTATGTTTGTCCCGATATGTAATCATTTTCTACAGGACAACATGTATCATGTATTAGAGGAATAGTTTTTAAGAGATTAATCAGACTAATATATTAATATTTTAATAATTTTTTAAAGTAAATGTTATCTTTGTTTGTTGTGATAGCTTTTCAAAATAGATGAAGGCAGATGAAAGTTGTCGAAATGTCACATTGAACAAAGTTAACATTAACATTGAAAAATGATTAAAATATTAATCAATATGTGTAGTACAGGGGTCATGAAGACAGCACGCAGTGCCTGGTTGTTATATCTATGAGAGGACAAAGTCCAATAGTGAAGTTCTTACGAATGGACATAGTAGTCCTGTTGAGCAGAACTGAGAAACACTGAGTTGATAGGCATATATTCCCTGCAGGTGTGCAAGAAGCATGCATGCATGTTCACGTGCATGAGCAGTGCGCATTAGAAGTGGTAGAAGCAGGTATGTGAATAGGTGTGCCCACTGTCAACTGGCCATGCAGCTCACAATGACAGATTGCGAACAGAGCAGTCTCTTGCAAGTTACGCAGAATCAACAGTAGTTATTTGAAATATGTAATTTAACAAGATTGCTGCCCAAGGTACTATGCTTCAGATGACATGTGGACAATGAGTTAAGCAACAATTTCTCATATGTATCGCCAGATCTTGGCAAAGATCTGACAATTATTCTAAAGCATATTTTCACAGCTAGTAGGCAGTTTGGGAACAAGTATAATTTATTTCCAGTTCCAGTAGTCTTTGTAGAACTTTGTGTTCTTAGTGTAGCAAATTAATATTAAGCACAGGAGATGTCACAGAAACACCTGCATAATTCACCAGAGACTATTCAAATTCTAACAGATGTTATTGTTTCAATTAACTGCACCCCTCTGTTTGAAATGCATCCACATTCAAAATTCTTTACACCGTATTTTTTAGATCAAAAAGAGGACTTTGGAATGAATGGCAGCAAATGCATATACAGATAATGATGTACATGGACAAAATATCTACGACATCGAAAACAAGTGCTTGCTTTGTGTGTTGTTGATTAAGAAGACTGATAGAACAGATGCTTAATAAATGTTATGACATACAACCTTCCTTAAATTGCTTTCCTCATCCATACCCTCAATAAACTGTTTTGCTTCACCCTGAAATATAGAAATAAATGACACAAATACCATTCCATAGCATATGATTACAATTACATTAAAAAAATTATTATAGTTACAAGTCACTATCAGAGTGAACAACTTACGCCGGTGTCTGGAGCTGTAAGCCTCCTCTGACGGAACGAGGTACTGGTTCCCCAGAATATTGTCAAGTCTTGGAGGATCGATCACATTGTAGCGCATATCTATGGACGTTCTCCTGAACAATCATCGAAGATACGTAAAACTCAAACTTCTCTCTATCGTCACCGACACTGATGGTGGGTGATATTGCTGAGAAAATATGTCATGGAAACATAAATGTGATTAGATAATAAAATGGGTAAAATATGAAAAATATCTTCTTACAGTTACATATAAATTGCAAATCAACAGTATAAAATGATTCTGCAAACCAATCACATCTTCACAAGGGGTGCAAACTAGTGATCAAACAAAACACACATACTACTAGAAATGCTAAAACTTCAGAATATACTATGTAGGCCACCATGACTACAGGCCTCAGGCCAGCAAATCAGACATTAAAATAACAACATTAATATACCCATGGGGACTTGCTCAAAACAACTGTTCAACATGTGAACTGTCCCCTGTAGCCAAACCTGAAGTAATGTATTAAAGTTTAACTTTCTTTACCTTCCCATGTACAAATCCATTTTAGCGACAGGTGGTAAAACATCATCTTCACAGGTTACAAATTCATGACAACGTTATTTTACACTTCTGATTTAATAAACTGGTTATTTTCAGAGCATCACTCAAGTAGACGGCTAATCCATTAAGGTATGTACAATAACGACTTACTGCACAAGACTGACTTGACACACACTTTAAAGATACAAACTCTGATTCTTTTTATCATAAACTCATGTTACATTGTATAAACTATATATATATTCTAACATCTTGACTGCTCAAATGTGTCTTAAGAACCACAATTTAAAAAAATTTAATCTGAACGTTATCTGTTTAACTTTAATGTTTTGCCCCCGAGTATAATTATAGAATGCGCTGAATGGCAAGGTCGATATTCATACATAGATAACAATCAAATTATATCTAAAAATTGTGGTTCATTTTACTTAAAAACATTTGGGTGAAGTCAAGACTATAGAGTTTATGCTATATATTTATGATAAAAAAGATCAAACTTTGTGCCTTTAACAGGAGACATATAACAAATAATAAGACATGTGGCTGTCAAAAGATATAAAACACCTTGACCATAACAATTATGTGATGTTTGTTTTCTCACAACACAGTGGTCACAGACAGTTGCACTGTTGCAGGAATCAAGTACAGTGCAGGCACGAACATGTAGTTAAATAAACTCAATGCACAAACACATCTTAAGCCACACACTAAATTAGCGTTGTTACGATTTAATATGTAAAAAATTAACAAGAGTATCAGCCACAGAACAGCCATGGCGCATTTGTCAAGCTACTCACTGGAAGAATTGTAATACAGATTTCTTACAAAAGTCAACATTTCATAGCGGCAATAAGCATTAAATGTTTTTTATCACATGAAAGTATAAAACATGTTGGCTTTCCTTGCATAATGTTGTGCCGAGGACTGGCCCAGTAAAAATATCAGGGGAGGAGCAGACATCAGCTATATATTATAAATTTTTTAGGCCCATAAAGTCAACATATATGTATAATAACAATAGGATAATGAATAATATGTTAACTAGCTCAGGGATAATAAAAAATAATCATAGATGTGCTCAGGTCTCAGGCTGCGGTTTCTTGATCAATTCAATTTTGTTTAGAGAGCTTGGTGTCATTGTCTGTTTGATCATGTACAACGTATAGTAATGTTGTTAATACAGCACATATCATGTTGTAGATGTGTAGTCTACTAGTGAAAAGCACTTTCTGAGGGACATGCAAACTTAAAGCCACTCTGCCAAAAAATTATCTTCAACTGAGGAAGCCATCTATATACATGCAGAATCACCAACCATGGAAAGATGAAATAATAAGTAAGCCAATAAACGGAAATTAATGTTTTAAGTTTGAAATGGATGATGGTAGACCACAAACCAAATGTGACTATTGTGAAAGCCACAAAGAACCACATGGTATGTGATATATAACATGGTAAAGATCATCACAAGTATTGGTCTCCCTTAGCAAAACAATTCTATAGAATTCTATAGACTCCGTTTAGAAATATATATATTTCTACAGAGAATAGTAGAATTCTGTATAGAAAAAAATGTAATACTATATTTTCCATAGATTTGTCCACAAAAATCACATAGAATATACCATAACAATTATATACAATATTATCAGAATTGTACACAGTTGTGTCCGCAAAAATCCTATAGAATATTCTATAGATTTTTTTGTTAAGGGTTTGCTCCAACTGAAGTATATGGCACACTAAGCTGATGAACCTTATTAGTTACATATGGCAGAATGGCTCCATGCAGACCGGGAAGCAACTCGTCAGAGACAAGGTTCATGCAGGGGAAAACCGGAAACAAAATGAATCACCTTGGACTCTGTCTTCCAAATGAGTAGTTTGAACCAATACTCGAATTCGATCCGAAGCTGGATCGCTTTCCCATGCGAGCCATCATGAGGTACTCTTCGGGAAGTTTAATGGTACTAGTACGTTGGGCTAAGTAATACATTTGTTGCAAATCAGACCTTCAACAAGAACAGAATGTGCCATTCTACACACGTGTGCTTTGCTGTCGCTAGATGGTATAAGTGGCAGGCGAAAAGATGCAGAAAGAAATTTCTAAAAAAATGGCACTGTTGCAAAATAAGGCAGAGGAGCTGGGCACGTATAGGCATGCATAGTTTATTTCAGTCAGATACAATTTTAAAAAAAATTTCCATCTAAAGCATCAATCTCCAGACAGCATGTTGACAAGGAAGCCATTGACAGTCATTTGTGTGGTCATGCCACATTCAGATATCTGTCAATTCTGTTTTCACACATGTATACTGTCAGCAGATAATTTGTTTAATTAGTTCACCACCTGCTGTGCGAATGTGTGCAACCTTATATTCAATCTAAACAGTCCTCTTACTAATGCTACTCCATGCCTTCTTGCACATGCATTTGACTAACTTGCTAAAAGTTTTAAAACTATATATTTCTTTCAATATCTTCATAACCATTCATTACTAAATAAAACTTCAATTTGTTCTCCTCATAATTTCTTTGGTTCTAGTGTTGTCAATCATACTACAATTTTGCAATTTCAACCAAACTTTCAAATCCCACAACCAAATCATTCCATGTTTAATGGCAATCAATAATCTGCAGTGCCCATATTTACTCACGTGTAGTACCTGGTATTTGCATATAAAGTTGTCTGTTTATTTGTTCTGTGCAGAAAAGACCCAATTAGCCTACATAAAATATGCCCATGAAGAGCATTTGCTACATATCATACAAAGTATAACAACTACTTATATGTTTTTCTCACTCAAGAAGGATAGCAAAACTAGAGGACATGAGGTAAAATTAGTAAAGGATCAATGTAGATTGGACATCAGGAAGCACTCGTTCTCACAGAGGACAATAAATGAATGGAACAAACTGTCTACAGATTGTGTAACTGCTAGCAGCGTGAATATGTTTAAAAACAAGGTTGACACATATATTAGGAGGGCGGGTTATAAGTAGGTGAACATTGTTGGACTCTCGATAAGCCAATGGCTTCCTTGTCCACTTGCCATCTGGGCCTTTGGCTTGGATGGCAAATCTTGTTAAATAGCAGGCTTCAGGCTTGTTACAAGGTGATTGAGCTAGTGGTCATTACAGTGCACCACGGGCTGTTAAGTATCTTTGTTCTCACAAGACGTCACAGAACTTCACGTTTCACAAGGAACGGTAGTCATTTCACACAAACAAATTAACATCTGTTGACAATAACCGTTGCTGTTTCATCAACAACAGTCAATATCGTCAATGTCACCAACGTTATTGCGGCGCATCATCACTGTATCAGTCTGGGCCACTGTTTCTGTCACTGCTGTCACAACATGATTCAAAAAGATTCAAAATACATCACCTATAAAAGACTAAAACTAAAAAAACTGAATCAGTGGCATATTTGTGGGGCACTGGCTCATGGCCCAAATTTGTTGGGCATTTTTCCATTGCGCCGCTACATGGTAGCAAGGTAAAATAATGGGTGACCAGGTTTCATTAACCTTTGCGAGATCCGAGATACGCCACTGAAAATAATGCAGTATGATCACTTTTTTATTTCACCACAGGTAACCATTCTACGTTTAAAACAAAATCTTGTAGTGATTACTGTGCAGTGTCCATGACAACCAATCATCATGTGTGACGGGGCCACGTTTTACAGAGGATGTATTCTGTGAGACCTGGCCTAGTGGGAGGAATGGAAACACATGCGGAGTACCTGATTTCGAGAGCATTTGTGTCGGGGACTTCTCCCAGCATCTTGTTGTGGCGCTGTCGGTAGATCTGTTCCAACATCTCTCGCAGAACCTCCATCAGCATGCTGAACTGTCGACGGCAAGCACACGGGTTGCAGGTTGGGGTTGGCGTGGGGAAAAACACTTCAGTTATGGCAATGTAACCTTGTACAAATATCCTGACTAAATGCTGGAATGTCAGCTCTACTTCGGTTACCGTATAAAATGTTCTTGCCATAACCCATTGTGTATGGATCTGTTGAATTTTAATAGAATATTCTATAAATTATTTTATAGAATATGATTTGTTGTATTCTACTGTTTTCTATATTCTACTTTGCTCAGTAGAATCCTACAAAAAAATCTATAGAATATTTAAGTAGATGCAAGCATATCCTGTGTCAAAAAAGATTGTTTGGTTTCAAATAACAAACAATGAAAATTGTAATTTCTTATTTTGATAGTTTAACTGATAATGGAGAAATTTTTTTTGTCAAATTACATTGCATTTATGGTACTACTCTGACATTAAGTGCATCTTGCTTAAATGTGCACGTTCACAAAAATGTGTACATAGGCACAAGGCAAAATTACAATCAAATTCCAACATGATGTATAGGATTATTTGAAGAATCTTATTATTTGAAGATTTGTTGCATCTGTCAAGAATAAAAAATTATTGATGATGGTCCTGGTTGACAGAGTTTCATCACTATAAGTGCATTTTGCCTGCAGGATTTGGCTTGTTTATATGTTGCTATGGAATGTCAACATGGTGCAATTATTGTTGTTGCTTTTGTACCTAGGATACCGGGATAGTACCTTTAACAACACGTCCACAACACTGAAAATGTCTCTCTCTATTCTATTCCATTGTCTGTTTTCACTAAGCGAGGGTATTTATCACCTGTTCCAGTTTCAGTCCTGGACTGACAGTGAGAGGAATCAGTGTCGGCATCACTTTTGTAGCCAGCAAGTTGTGGGTCAGGCCGAACTTCTTGTCACTCAACATGTGTTTGTAGATGGCTGAAACAAATTGTATGTCAGGACGATCTACAAGCATTGCAAATGTGCAACAAGTCTGGGCATAAAATCATTCTTTTGAATTTTACATACCTTAAATATTTGTTGTTTAGTGTATGTGTGTGCGTATGATATGTGCGTGCGTGCGTACATGCATGAGTATGTGCGTGTGTCCATGTATGTGGTGTCTGGTGCATAGATTGCCTTCATTAACTACCACAGCTATGCATATTGACTGACACTTGGTGCTGCCACCTGTTGTGAAAGTGAGAACTAATTGTTAGACAAGATAACATTACTTGTGTTCCTAAAATAAGATCATGTTGTCTAAATAGGCTTGACACAGATATGTGAAGTGTCCATGACTTTACCATAAAAGAACATGCGTTCATGCACATAAACATGTAACTATTTCCTGGCAGGAGATACGTACATATGACAGACATAATAATGTCTACGTCCTGGCAGGAGATCTCAGTGAGGAACGGAAGCACCTCATCAAGGATCATCATCTTGTCAAGGCTGTCGATGAGCCGGTCAATGCATGCGAGGGCGTTCAAACGTGTCTGAAACAACGTTTCACAGAACTAACCACCTCATAACGTGATTGGAAAAATATTGCCGTGTGGATGGCACATGTTGTGTCATTTTATATAATTATGTATATATTTATTGTTGATGTGGCATTATTGTATAGCACTAAATTAGAATGTGTGGTATTTAATTTACGTATTAATATTTTTTGACAAAATAGTTGTATGGCACTTAGTAAAAGAGCATGCCATAACAGAATATAACTATTTAGGAGGGAGGGAGGGAGGGAGGGAGGGAGGGAGGGAGGGAGGGAGGGAGGGAGGGAGGGAACTCACTCGAACATTGTCTGACTTTATGAAAAGTGCCTTTGCTTTTGGCAAGACCAGCTTCCGTAGTGTTTGGTCATCAATGTACTTCTTGATTGTAATGAAAACACTGATAGCTGCCTCCTGAAACAAACATTCACATATGTAATAATTATTATGCATGCATCTCACATCAAGAAGAATCAGATGGACGATATATATTTTTTTATAACTAGGTAGAAATTGTGAGTTAAATACGGAGAAGATTTTAAGATGGCAGTGAATATAAATTGGTTATTTGTTTGCAACATGAAACAGTAACATAATTGTTTATTTGTATCAGTCTGTGCATGCGTGCGTGCGTGCGTGCATGCGTGCGATTGTGTTAAAGATAAACTACTGCAACCGCATTTCTCCTTTCTTGTGAAAATAGGACATGGAAAACATCAACAGCGATACACTGAGCTGAAATGTCCATCTTAGCAGCATCTTGTTATGTTCAGCAGATATGACTACCAAAATATTGATACGCAATTTTAAAAAGTCCCAGTAACTACCACTTGTACAAAGGTATGTGTCACCAATGTGTCACCATAATGCACTGAGCAACAATGGCTACACTTCTGACTATTTCTGCAGACTGGGTTCATTTACCTGACCCTGTATTGAATTTGATTCGAGTGTGCTGAAGATCATTGGAAGAATGTCTGTGTGAATCTCCTCCTCTGATGCCTTGTCCAGTATGATGTCAAGCTTCTGGAGCAGGTAAACGGTCGCCTGCAACAGACACAACACTCAAACAGTGGCTTAACAACACTGGAGACAAAGATATTAATGGTACAAGGTCTTCATTGTAAAATCAAACTATATTCGCTCTAAGGAGTGTTTCTTTAATGTTCAGCTCATATAAGCAGTGCAGTCTGTCATAGGGACAAAACCTGTTTGTTTAGTGCATTTTGATATGATAATGATAAACCCATGAGGAAGGATTTTAAATAGAACAATCTGCACTTCATACCTGGACAGGTCGGGTCATAGTGAAGACCCTCTTAAACTCAGGCCAGATGATCTTGACATACTGTTCAGCCGTAGCATTTTCTATGACGGCTACGAGAGACGGCAGAACTAGAGGCAACACCTCAGCAAAGTCCAACTGTTCAATAAGCACTGGGAACATACAACTGTAGAGCACCTTCTGCAAACATACAACGAATACAGGTGAAAATATTCATCAAGTTGGGAGAATAATTTAATACATGTTTTCCTTTGAACACAACTATTAAAGTTTACTCACTTCAACGTTTTGGCAGCCATCAGTTGCTTTCTTCAGGAACTGAATTCTGGACTTAGGTGATTGACAGGGAAAGTAACAAACGTATGAGATGGGTAATGGAGGTCCTCTGGCTCAGAAAGACAACACATAATGAATCAATACGAGGGGTAATACTGACTCAACCAGATAGATAATGGAGGTTCCGTGGCTCAGAAAGACAACACATAATGAATCAGTACGAGGGGTAATACCGATTCAACCAGATGGGTAATGGAAGTCCTCTGGATCAGAAAGACAACAAATAATGAATCAGTACGAGGGGTAATACCGATTCAACCAGATGGGTAATGGAGGTCTTCTGGATCAGAAAGACAACACATAATGAATCAATACGAGGGGTAATACCGACTCAACCAGATGGGTAATGGAGGTCTTCTGGATCAGAAAGACAACACATAATGAATCGATATGAGGGGTAATACCGACTCAACCAGATGGGTAAAGGAGGTCTTCTGGATCAGAAAGGCAACACATATAATGAATCGATACGAGAGGTAATACTGACTCAACTAGATGGGTAATGGAGGTCCTCTGGATCAGAAAGACCCCACATATAATGAATCAAGACGAGGGGTAATACCAACTCAACCACAACTTAAATTACCATCTGACACGAAGAACTGGGTTCCAGAATTTAGTTCCTGACGAAGGCAACAAATGGTGGATGAAGTGAATAATAGCATTCAAAAGAAAGTCTACATAAAAAAGAATATATAAAATTACTTGGTCCCAAGCATCTAACTCAGTGCAGTTCATTCAGCTTCCTGACTTGTGGAAACATTTGGCATTGTCTATTCTCAGGCTGGACTTCATTTCTAATTGATGCAACTAATCCCATCCTCATACACTGGCTTACCTGCTATATTAGTTACATATCCTGAAGGTAATTCCCCAGGTTCATGATATTACTATCTGGGTATTCATTTCTTTCCATCAAGATAAAGGTCAACCGAGATGCTGCTCCAGCTGCTAACTAGCTACAGCACAATTGCTATAAACAGAGACGAACCAGATTAATGTGCCCATACAGAGATGCACCAGGCCAATGTGTTCCAAACAGAAATACACTAGGCCAATGTGGCTAGACAGATATGCTCCAAGCCAAAGTAGCTATGCATAGATATGCACAAGGCCAATGTGCCCAGATAGAGATGCACCAGGCCAATGTGCTTCAGTGAGAAGCCGTGTTACTGTGAAGTGCTAGTATAAATTTTTTTGAAAACGTTTAAATGAAATTTATAATCAAAGTAGTCAGCATAACGTCAAGATGATTGCCATTGTTGTTTCTTGGCTTAATTTATTGTTTTGATGAAACAAAATGTTTAGCTGTAGACAAATACTCAAACATGCAATTTCAGGTAAAAACAATCTGTCTGGTGGCTCCACCTATGGATCAAATCTTGTACTATAAGTACTACTAATCCCTGAAGCTTGTGGCACATAATGTGCACCTGTTGAACTTACAGCTGGAAACTTAGGTATGGCTTGTGACAAGTTTGAGAAGAATTCACATTTCTGCGAGAGATCTGTCCTATCGATGTTGTCAATTCCCTGCATGCACCTGGCCACGGGATCTTTGAAGTAGCGCAGCTGGAATAAGACACATGAAATAAGTGTCCTGTATGGCTTAAACAACAGTTTCAGGGACAGCAACCCTGGCTTGATGCTATACTGCATGCTTGCATTTTGTTAGTAAATAGCTGCCAACAATTTCCATTACCTGTGGACAAAGTTTATGAGGGTCAGGCATTCATGGGATCATACTAAATAGTATTAACACCCATAAAATGACAATCCCTCCATGTGATACTCGGACAGAAACATTCAGAACAAACAGATAACTGTAAAATTATATTAACAAATTGTGTTTCATTAAAACACATTTAGGAGGTCAAGATGTAGTATATTTATTTAAATACGATTTTAGGATGGATAAAAATGATCAGACTTTGTATGTTTCAGTCCACTGAAACTGCAACATTTCTACATCCCTACTGCCACTCACCATGGAGAAATACCTTGCTGTAGGCCGGTATCGGACGTCTTTGTTGATCATCTTCTCTACCGGTTCCACAAGCTGAAGGGGCATCTTATGAGCCACTTCACTGAAGAGGTCAGTCAACTAAAACACCAAAAACAGGTCTTCATTAAAGTGACTGCATGGCTGCACATACACATTCGACAACACAGCATAGGATGCTGCAGTGTATTTCACTTTTATGTTAAAAAGTGCAACAACACCAAAACGGTGCTGCTGACTCACATGCATGCACACACGCCTGTACACTCGCGCACGCATACACACACCCACACCGACACAGACGTGGTGCATCATTCATTAATATATGTTGATTTCAAATATACAATAAAACGCAACACATGTTTAAATATTTCTAAAAATGCAATGCATATTGTACACTGTCTATAAGTAATAAGTTAATTTATTTTATTAATTCTTGAATATATGTTCTAATGCATTTTAGAATAAATATTAATTTTACTAATGTTTAAGCACTGACTTCCAAAGTGTAATGACTTCAGCAAGTATTAATATTTGAATAAATATATTCAAATATATCTTGGAAAATCTCTAATGTGATAGCATCATTTAATAGCGATATTTTTTTCCAGATTCACATATCCAGCATGCTGACTGAAACATGTACAACACTATTTTGCATTAACAAAAACAGTTTCCTGAAATGGTGCTGTTGACTCACACGCATGAAAAATTTCTGTGGACATCTACATTACAGACCTGCTCCGAGTGGCGTGTGTAGGTGCTAACACTGTGATTCGCCTGAATGAGCGAGTGTCCATTGTTGTGGATGGCGCAGATGACAAGACCGAGGGAGAACATGTCAGAGAACACTGTCACATTCTGCATCGTCTCCAGCTGAATCTCTGGAGCCAGGTAGTCAAGGTCTGGCTGAACCATCTTGGGCAGTTTTGGCGTCCAAGATGTCTGCTGGTACACTTCCTGTGTTGAACACAGGCATTGGTGAATAGATAGGTGGTGAAAACAGAGGTGCAAACAAGGTGCGTGGATGCGTATGTGTGCGCGCATATAATTCCAATAAACGTGTAATGTGTGAGTGTGAAGGCTTGGGTGTGCGTTAGTTTATAAAAAATGGCACAAGCTAATAAGTATAGATCTTAATTTCAGGCAAGTATGGTAAGTATGGTATTAGGACCTTTATTATTCTTAATACATATTAATGACTTGGACAACAATATAACAAGTAATTTACTGAAATTTGTGGATGACACAAAAGTTCTTAGATAGGTTAACACTTTTTTCTTTTTTTCCCCTTGTTCCCTTGCGGGGTTGGGTCCAAGTCACTTGATTGCTTCTTCTACTTTCATTGTTAATGTTCTCCATTTCCCTCTGTCTTCTGCGGTGGTCTTCCACTCTTGGCTGTTCGTACCTGTCCTTTCCAGATCTCGTTTGACACAGTCTTTCTATAGCACCTTTGGTCTTCCACTTCTTCTTCTGCCGCCCTCTTCTGCTTCCCATGCTCTTTTTGACAGTCTGTCTTCGCCCATTCTTTGCACATGTCCTGCCCATCTCATTCTGCTTCTTGCTACTTTCATCTTTAGGCGTTTTTTCATGCCAGTCTCTTCTCTCAATTCCTTCATCTTCTTTCTATCTTCTTGGGTTACTTTGCATATTCTTTGGACCAGTTGTTTTCTGCTATCTGTATCTTTTCCTCCTGTCTCTCTGTCAGTGCCAGTGTCCCCAACCCATATATACAGGTATATACTGGTACCACGCAGGCTTCCAACACTTTTCCTTTTAGTTGTTTCTTCAGTTTTCCGTCCCACAAAAAGCCTTCCACTCTCCTCCACGCTGCTGCTCCTGCTTGAACTCTCCTCTGTATTTCGTTACCACTTCCTCCATCCTCACACAATGTACCGCCCAAGTATACAAAACTGTTCAGTTGTTTAATGATCTTCCCGTCAACAACTGCATGCAAGTCCACCTCTTGTTCGCCTATCCACATTACTTCTGTCTTCTCCAGATTCATTCGGAGGCCATGTTTTCTAAGGGTGTTACTCCATTCTTGCAATGTTTTCTGCAAATCCTCTTTATCAGCCACCACTACTAGGTCATCTGCATATACCGGTAGTATCTTCTTATGTTCTTCCTGTTCAGATACCTTTTACCACTGATGGTGATAAACAACATTTACAAACGATCTAGACAAATTAGTTAAATGGTCTGAAAAATGGCAGATGTTATTCAATTTTTTCAAATGCTTACATACAGGTCACGCGAACTTGGTTATTAACTGTGATATGGGAGATGCTGTTCTAGGTACTACTGTAAAAGAAAAGGCCTTAGGAATAACAATAAGTGCTGATATGAAAGTTTCAGAACAGTGTGGTATTGCAGCTTCAAAGGGTAATCAAATTCTTGGGTTGATTAGGAGAAACATAACATACAAGGAAAAAAGCTAATTATACCTCTGCATAAAGCAATAGTTAGACCTCATTTAGAATACTGTATACCAGCGTGGAGACCATATTGTAAGAAGGATATAGATATGCTTGAACGCATACAGAGGAGAGCAACTAAAATTATTCCAGAACTGAGAGACCTTAGTTATGAAGAACGTCTGAAAGGATGTGGTTTAACAACTCTAGAGACAAGGAGGTTAAGAGGAGATCAGATTGAAGTTTTCAAGATGTTGAATGGGTATGAAAATATTGATAGAAATATATTTTTCTCACTCAAGAAAGATAGAACTAGAGGACATGAGGTAAAATTAGTAAAGGTAGTGTGTAGATTGCATAACAGGAGGTACTCATTCTCACAAAGGAAAATAAATCAATGGAACAAATTGTCTACGTATTGTATCTCAGAAGGGTGGGTTACACGTACATGAATATTGTTGGACTCTCGATAAGCCAATAGCTTCCTTGTCCACTTGCCATCTGGGCCTTTGGCTTGGATGGCAAATTTTGTTAAAGTAGTAATATATGCTATTGACCTATATGATATGCCCAGTTTTAGGATTATGTGCTAAAGCCTACTTTGACTTCTGTACATTGGTGGTATACGTAATAGTACGACCCAACATCGTTATACATTCCAATGTTTCTATTGTATTACTGCAATGATTACACATGGCAATAAATTTTATCTTATCTTATCTTATATATATATATATATATATACATATATATATATATATATATATATATATATATATATATATATATATATATATATATATTGGCAGGTGTTATCTGTGGGTATTATATGAAAATAATGGAAATGAGCACTTCCTCATAAATAGTTGACATGGTTCATAAAATTACAATACACATTTTGCAGGGATTTACAGATAATTAAACATATTATCTTTACTGCATAAACACATTGCACATTATCTTGCTGCAGATTAAACCAGATGATAGAGCATTAAACTAAATGATACAGTAACAAAGCTGCCTGATATCCATACATAAATACAAACTAATTCACATTTTATATATGTATGTAGTTCTGGTGTAGAAATCATCTTCAGCATACTGTGACCCAGCTTAAGTAGGAAAAATCACAAATTGAAATGTTGGCATTTCTGAAAAGTGAATAATATACACAAAACAGAAATTAATTAATTTAAATGGTTTTGTAAATAAGCCAAAGCTGAAGTTATGGAAAATGCTGATATCTCAGTCTGTGATTTTCCTAATTGAGCCGGTTTATCTGTGAATTTATGGACTTAACAACAATTATTATTTTTCTGATGAAATGATGTTTTTTGTATCATTTGGGAAAGTGAATGTAATTGTATAAAAAAAGTTAAGTGACAATAGCAAGTTAAACAATGTGGCTACCATGATAGTGATCACTGTTGGTCTCATTAGGAGTCTTCCTGGCCCTAGTTAACATTTACTTGTACAAGATAACATAACTGTATTTATAATGCCAAATGTGTTGTTTCAGTGAATCAACTTTCTTCCTATTTATAAAATACGACATAGATATCAGATATATTATTTCTGTGTGAGTTATCTGTTTTTATTGGCTTTATACACCAACCAGGGTGCAAAGAGGATAAATAAGTAATATAATAAGTTAATTATTTTATTGACTCAATCCGGGCCATGTCACTCAAGGTGGCATAGATGTTGGAACACATTTAACAAGTGTTAGATATGCTGAAATAGTTGCGCCTGTAATGGCCTCGTTGATTGATACATGAATGTACAGACATTACTTGCCTTTCCATTAGTTGCTTTTTCTGAGAAGCCGAACCCGGTGAGCTTCCATGTTCCTTTCTTGTTGATAATGATGCTCTGTGTAGACATGTTGCCATGCAGCATGCATTCGTCCGTGTGCAGAAACGCCAGCGCCTCCGTGATCTACAGTATAACAAGATCTAATGTACATTAATGCACTAACGTTTGATGATTTTTACAGATGTATGTGTAAATGTTCAGCATCATGTGTGGATGGCAAAAAGGTCTGATATATATGTGTCTCAGCTTAACTAGGAAAATCACAAACTGAGATATCAGCATTTTCCATAATGTCAGTTTGGTTTCCTACCAAAACAGTCTGGCAGCATAGTGGTTACCTCGAAGTAGGATACTTGCAAAGTTTTTTTGCGGTTTCTGATACTTTATTGTGTACTGATCCGGAAACTGCATGATGTCACTTTGGCATCATCGAGCAATTTTTTTACAACCATTTAAAAAATTGCCTTTTCAACGTCTGGTACATGACATTTGTCATAAAGATAGAAATGAATGCCACTGCCACTGAGTATCGCCTTTGCGAAGCACACAACAAGTGCTTTTGAAGTTTGTGAATAGCATCTGTTATTTTTATCATTATCGTTAATTAGAGATAAATGACAAGCACCATTACTCATTCTCATCATTTCCACAATGACTCATTCTCATCATTTCCACAATGACTCATTCACATCAGCATCCGCTAACTAACATGCTTGTTGGCATTTCTTCGACTTCAATGCGACACGTATTAATCACATTTTACATAATTTTAGTAAATAATCTTACATCGTAATTTGTAAAAGAACCTTCACTTTGCTAGTCCATCTTGCAATGCATTGTCCATGTTTTGTTATTCTACTGGTTGTCATCCCCAGCGCATATGCATTTGTGTTTCTATCATGCAACATCCAATATATTCCAGCTTCAACAAAAGACAGCATTCCCTTTGTCTTTAGAAATATATCTATGCACTATAATTAATTAAATGTCTATTCGTCCGCGCAAAGAAACACAACATTCCAGCTATTTCCCCTTATTTCCGTTTATTTTTTATATATTTTGTCATACATTTAATTAGTGCCAGAAGAACAACTGTTCAATATTAGGTCTGTGCCCAGACGAATAGCAACAGCCTATAATTTATAAATTTGGGTCTCTATTCTTCTCACAGTACATTAGTTGCCTCATGATCTTCTCAAATACAAAACGTTTCAAGGCCGCAACCTTACAAAAATGTAATGAAAGGAGTGACGTAAGAGCCAACGCAGTAAGGATCTGATGCCTGATGACTGTTATGCCCTGTTATAAAAGGTCATTCATGCCAGAATGAAATGTAACCCTCCAAATGATTTGGATGAAAGTCAAGTGTGAGAGTCTCAGGCTTTCCCTTGATCTCATGACTATGATATCAGCCAGTTTAGGAACTCCAGGGTCATAGAAAACACCTGTCCCACGCTCCTAAAGTTTTAATACTGTCACTCACTACAGCAGAGTAACAAAGATATAGTATTGTTTAACATAGTGAACGTGCATATTGCAGATGAGAAGGTTAATGTCCACAATGCAGTGACCATGGGAGACAATATGGCAGCAGAATTCAAGATTAATCTATTCATGCCAATTAAGGTAGCCATGACAAAAGACCATGACAAAAGATTTGAAAATATTAAACTAGGGTACAAATTTGTTTATAACATGGAGTAATTATATGGAAGATTACTTGTGACATCACAGAGTGATGAGAGATGTCACCCTGGAGCTGTGGTTTGCATTCGCCCCACTTCCACCACCCTCTTTGATGATTATGGGGGTCTAAGGAAAAGCACGTCTCAACTACTGCACAAACATGCAGTTTGGAGTGAGAATATCAATATATATGAAGTAGCGTCTATCAAAACACTTGAATGTCTCAGGAGAACAGGACCGGCCATCTATCCACACTAAAGCTCACTCTGGAGATGAGTCCACCTGTCAGGGACTTAACCATGAAGAGTGCCCACAACAAGAAAGAGCCCATCGAGGTATTCTGCACCGAAAACGACTCACACAATGTGCATATGGCGGGGAGAGAACTGTATGTACAAACATGAAGTTGGCAAAAACCCGTTGGGGGTCCCGTGAAAATTTGTGAAATATCTGACATATTAACAGCTACATTGGCATCAAGATTATTAAAATACTGTGCCATCATTATAGTCAGTCATACCATGAGATTTATTTACTATTTAGATATAAAACTTGCAGGAACATTTATATGACAATTCTATATGACCATATTATATAAAGCATAATATGCATTATAAAATTGCAATTTTTAAAAATTATTTTATGTAATTTATTAAGCCATGGAACACCATATTTTAGCTCCATTTCGACCATATTCAATATTTAACCCACAAGGAGTAATACCACTTCACTAAGACTTGGCTAACACGTTTGTTTATTATTTACCTCTATGAAAAGGCAAAAAAGTTGGGGTTTTTTAAATATCTGACATAGCATCAGCTACGTAAGCAGCAAAATTAGCAAAACTGTTATCAAAAGCAAAATTTTTCCCCCAAAGAGTAATGTAAAAGTCTGCCAAAATGTGAATTTATTATTCATCTCTATATACATAAAAAAGTAATGAAGTGCCTGGCAAAAATCAGGGTTTGCTTTCTTAAAATCACAAGAGCTCCGAACTAAATTGTCCATAACGAATTTACAACACATGGTGTCAGCTGTGGGCTCCACTGGTAATACTGTAATTTATACTGTTTTCGGTTATTGTTTATATGTATGTATGTATGTATGTATGTATGTATGTATGTATGTATGTATGTATGTACGTATATATATGGCAAATCTAGGAGGCTAAACTTAGCTGACAATGGAACCAAGTTGAGAAAACATGATTTTTTTATAAAATAAACTCAAAGGAATTTTAAGAATTGAAAAAAAAATTAAATCAATGACTTACAACAATTTTTTGTAGTTATTTAAGTCAAATGATTTTAATCAAACAACTCTGCAATAGGCAAAACTGACATTGTCAAATCTCATGAAAGACTTAAATTGTATGATTCAACTGGAGTTTCTACAATAATATCTCAAACAGGGAGTAGACTTTCTAAAAACACATAGTTGCACTAGCTCACTGCAAATTGCAGCAAACTGTGGCATAGACAGTTCAGTCGCAATAACTCTGTGATCCACTCTTGTGCAAAGAACCACGCTTGTCAGCTTCATCCATGCGACAGGAGCAGTTTCAGTAAAGTGGAATAATATCCGTCTGCCTTGTGTAGGAATGAATTTTCTGTAATAGTCCCTAAATGCAATCATTGTAACTGTTTTGCCGCCCACAAATATTGCCCATCGGCACCCAAAATCTGATCGTGGCATGTGTCTTTCATCTGGTGAGCCGACGTAAAAGCCATTTAATTATACACGTCACCCCGCAAATATCCCCTTATAGTCATCGTTAGCTGGCAGTAGTTTGCTGCAGATTACGGAGTGTTACCACAATTATAGTGGCAATGGACGTGGTCGTCAATACATTTATTCCAGGAGTGACCTCTTAGCAGAAGCAATTCCTTTACGTGGGGTCTTTCAGTAGAAATCCACATGGGATATCTCGGTGTCTACTCATTCATAGATAGCAATTACATGGATTGCCAACACAGCTACACAAGTTCAATACTGCAATGCATACAATCGTTCCTGTTATGTTTATGTAGTCCATGTTATGTAAGTGGTTCGTACTTCTCTTGATATTGTCAGAAGCAGACAACGTTGAGTAAAGAATCATGGGGAGTAAAGAAATCCTTAATTTTTCTTGCAGGTACACATCATCAATGCAAGAATTACCAAAGTAACTATTACTTATAATTAATGCACTAAACAGTAGGTCGATATTTAAGAAGTCTTGTAGTCAAGTCAACAAAACAGCAGGTGATTTGCACTATCCCTTCAGATATTGTTTTCTAGAGAGTCCAGTTAGGGTTAAAATGTAGCAGGGGTCTGGGAATTTGTAGGTCTCAATGTATCTATTGTTAGGCCCCAAAAACCTGTAAATCTCGGCAGCCTGACTAAAAAACAATTTAAAGCAGAAGGAACTGGCAAATGCAAATTGATCGTCTGATTTCACCTCTTGTTAGTAAGTTTCTTCATTGTTTCTGGTTAGATTGTTCTTAAACTACAGAAAGAAACAGCAGAACAAATTATACCTTGCACAGACAGACAATTACTAAGAACATAACAAATATTGTGTTCACGTTAGCATTTTTACATTGTGACTTCATTGAAACTGAATGCTTCCCTGACAAGTCCAGTCTGTGTTCAAATGAGCAGGTCTGCCAGGAGGTAACAAGTAAAGTGCTCAGTCTTAAGGATCAGATACTGCATAGAATAAAAACAGTTCCTTTTCGTTTGTGTATGCACATTCCTGTGCTGAGCCAGTCTATGAATGTAATGTTATTTATCTCATTTCATGGCTTATCCTTTGGTCTTTTGCAATATATCCTCATCGCCTTTTCTGTTATGCACAACATGGGTTGCACTCAGAGCATGCTTTAATCCCTTTTTTCTTAGTATTTCTCCATTTGCCTAATTTCTTGTCCTTGTCTTTCTATATCCTTTGTGCCTTTGTCTAACCGAAGGAGAATATGGCAGTCTAGTCCTACTCCTTGTCTCTGACCATGCCCTGATACTAGGCCCTAAATGTCTGGTGCCTTCTCATGTACCTAACCATGATTTTATTAACTGCAAATTAAATCTTTTTAAAATTTTTATTTGTTTTATACTGATACATATTTTGTCTTTCAGTCTGCTCCAAAGCTCCTTGTTTAGCTCTGTGCTGCTACTAGATTTAACAAGATTGCCATCCAAGGCAAAGGCCCAGATGGCAAGTGGACAAGGAAGCCATTGGCTTATCGAGAGTCCAACATTTTTTCATCTATGTGTAACCCGCTCTCCTGAGATATGTATCAACCTTGTTTTTAAATATATTCACGCTGCTAAGCGCTAAATGTCTGGCACCTTCTCATGTACATAGTCATAATTGCATTAACTGCTAATTAAATCTTATTTACATTTTGATTTGTTATAAATGATGCATATTTTTTAGTTCAGTAATTAATGTGGTATATAATAGTTAACCAAAAATAATGGAAGGTGTGCGGTGGTGATACATACTTTGGCTAGTGAACATACATGTTAGATTTAAGTAATATATTTTTTCAGTTTGTTCACACATGCACACACACGAATGCACGCATGCACACACACGCATGCACACACATTTCATGTATGCATTGAAGAAAAATACAAAACATTGATAAGAGGAAGATGAAACAAATAAAGTCAAGCCTCGTTATAACGCAGTGGTCGGGGTCCACGATTCTGGACCTCGCTGTATATGAGGTGAGTTAGGTGTTCCTATATCTGCCACCAGGGAGCTAATAAACAATAACGATCGCCGCCTGCTGCACCAAGTCCAAGAAGTCTGTCAAAGCCACTGTGTGCTTGCAGCACTGTCTCATATGCCAATACGCAGTTTATAGTGCTTATTAAATGAGTCTACTAGCATCAACGTCTATTATTTTAAAGTGTCACACCCTGTTGAATCTTGAACTAAATATAATACATGTATGTATACCGTTATGGAATAGATCTGCTATGATGATGATGTACTGGACCAATAAGGCTATGAATCGAAAATAATAACCTGGATCTGAGCAGCCGAAAACGTATATGATTTCACACACATAATATGTAAGCTGATTAAACGTAGAAAATGATGATACGTAGAATTAATAATTGTTTCACATTGTCTTTCAACCGATCTCGACTGAAGCATAAATTTATGACGCACCACTTAACATCGGTTCATCATTTCATATGCAGATGACGAATTCGTATTTTTTGCACCAGTAGTGCCTTAGGTTAGACATTTGGCATGTTGGTTTCGCATCACGAAAACGATTAGATTTACAATGCAATGGAAGTATGCCATTTCACCCCAGTGTTATATTGGTATTGCATACTAAATTGCATTTAAGACTGTTTATCTGATTCTTACATCAGACGTATTTATGAATCTCGATTGCAATTACAAACCGCCGAAGCGAAGTCAGCGACAGCGATTGATATTGGCGGCAGCACAAAACAAGCAACACGTTGACACTTGTTCATTGACATTGTTCACCTAATGTTTCTTGAGAATTGTCAAAGCAATTCTAAGTAGGTTTAAGCAAACCCATTTGGCATTTCCCCCTGGCGGCAGATAATCAGGGTCCACGACTGACCGCCTTATATCCGAATCCGTGTAATAATGGGGTGCGCAATAACAAGGTACGACTGTATAGAGGAAGATGAGTGAAAGATATATCAACAGACATGATGATATTCAATCCATCATGTGCAAGTTAACCCAAAGTCTTTCACTTAATCACCACAATGGTTGGGCTTCTAGACTTGAGGGTCTGGCACTCCTCAAGTCAGGCTATGATGCACCATGTGTCTAATAACTTCCACTTCTAATTTAATGAGCAGCTTCAGGAATACATCAAAGCCTGATTTGTCCAATTCAAAAAGCAATCAGACCATGTGGGCCATGTTCAGCACAGTATTACATAAACATGGCCAATTTGTTGCCTTGTGGCAGCACAACACTATAATACAGGTTATAGAGCCTACATGAAATTACCTGTGGCGCCTCTGGTGTGTAATATAACATTAGCATAGAGGTGAAATCAGGTGAGATTGTTGACAGAAGTACTAGTAATTCGCATGAATTTTTTGTTGTGCGCTGAAACAATCGCATTTGAATCAGCCAATTTTTGCATTCTGATACTAGTGTAGTTATTTTTTTTTAATATCAGTAAGCGTTATTGTTGGTACATCCTGTTTAGACAAGGATGGTCATAGTGGATGGCCAAAAGGATGGTCATGGGTGGATAGCTTCCTCTGACCAAATTTGTGGTCATCCACAGGAATGGTCATGGATGGACGGCCATAAGGATGGTCATGGGTGGACAACCACAAGTATGTTCCCGGGTGGATGGTCACAAGGATGGTCATGGGTCGATATACACCAGGATGGTCATAGGAGGATGGCTGCAAGGTTGGTCTTGGGTGGATGGCCACATGGATGTTCTTGTTTGGATGACCACAGGGGTGGTCATGGGTTGATGGACACAAGGATGGTCTTGGGTGGATGGCCACAGGGATTGTCTTGGGTGGATGGCCATAAGGATGGTCATGGGTGGATGCCCACAAGGATGGTCATGGGTGAACGACAACAAGGATAGTCGTGGATGGACAACCACAAGGATGGCCATGGTTGGACAGCCACAAGGATGGTCATAGGTGAACAACCATAAGGATGGTCATAGGTGAACAACCATAAGGATGGTCATGGGTGGATGACCACAAGGATGATCATGGGTGGACAACCACAAGGATGGTCATGGTTGGACACCCACAAGGATGGTCATGGGTGGACAACCACAAGGATGGTCATGGGTGGACAACCATAGGGATAGTCATGGATGGACAGCCATAAGGATGACAATGGGTGGATGACCACAAGGATCATCTTGGGTGGACATCCCCAATGATGGTCATGAATGGACAACCACAAGGATGACAGTGGGTGGACTACCACGAGGATGGTCTTGGGAGGATGACCACAAGAATAGCCCTAGGTGGACGGCAACAAGGATGGCCCTGGATGGCCAGCAACAAAGACGGCCCTGGATGGACATGGATGCCTGGAAGGTCATGGGTATAATGTCACTCGCAGACAGTTATTTATGCCGAGCAGAAAGATTAGTCAACTGCACTGTGATGAAGTCTACCAGAATCTGGGCCACCTGTCAAACAAATTGCACTTGACCATAGATGTGCAGGGCTTTTACACGTATATCTGAGGCTGTCAATTAAATGTGACATCCTGGGACAGGTCCATTAATTAAACATGGAAGGTGGAAGTCATAGGCAGCATGGAAATGACACTTTCTATTCATCAGTCAGGTTGGTTTGATGATTAATATAGATACACCATGCTTTCACATTGATAGGCATGTACGTGTGATGAGTGTGTGTGTGTGTGTGTGTGTGTGTGTGTGTGTGTGTGTGTGTGTGTATGTGTGTGTGGTGTTTGTGTGTGTGTGCGTGCATGCATGCGTGCGTGCACGCATGCGTGCATGCGTGTGTGTGGGTGCATGCGTGTGTGTGGGTGCATGAATGTGGTGGGTGCATTAATGATGTGTTGAAACAGACTTGGTCTAGATTATGCAGCCTGGTGTAATTGCAGAAGGTACGCACACATCAAACACATTTTTTTCACTAAGCTTGTCTAATTATACAGTTATTAACATGTTTTTAAATTTAGGTATATAAATAACACACAATTTAGGTATATACGTAATGCACACATGCGCACTCATGCATGCATGCACACATGCATGCACACAGATATACATAAAACAAAAGGGTAGAAAACAAAACACTTCTTCCACATATAATCCCTATTCTATATTGTTGACTACAAATGTATGCTCCAACTTTGTAAGTAAAAATTTTGCCACTTTTCAGATTAGCCATAGCTGAACGCGAAACGAGGAGAGAATTTTTTTGAAAAAAAAGGCTAGCATTACAAATTAATTACGAAAATTAATAAATTGAAAAACACATAATTTAAACTGCTCTCCCGTACATCTGTCATCGGCAGAGCTACTCTTCATTCATTCGTAATTGGCCTCAGGGTGTGGTCCTATCCCTCCATGTCAGTGTTTCTTAACTTTTTTTGGGGTCACGGGCCCCTTTGAGAATCTAAAGAAAGCTATGGACCCCCACATAAAAAGGAAGAAACTTGACGAAATAATAAATTTTTGCCCCCAGTTCATGGACCCCCACTTCATGGACCCCCTGAAGCCTTTCCATGGACAACCGGTTAAGAACCCCCGCACTATGTCTATCAATATGCCATTTGTTAAAACATTTCACCAATTTGTCTGTCTTCTTGACACCCACATTCTTTCTTTACAGTTTTGTCTCTTTTGCAATTTTCACAACTTCATTGCTTATGGCTTCTTCCAAATCTTGAAAAAAAATCAACAATAGCACATTCTCATCAATCTGACACATCACTCATAACTGTTTTCCAATTTGGAAGCTTGACCCCATCTAGCGAACTATCAGCAACTACTCCTTTCTCGGGGGGGGGGGAATTAATTTGAATTTATCAATTACAAATGTCAAATGTTGTGCCATGAGGTACAGATGACAAACAGATGGTCTCATTTTATTACTTGTGGAGCATTAGCATTCTGCATGGGTATCACGCATACAAACAAACTCGTCCCTGGATTACTAGAGTTTATTAAGTTTCTATATTAAGGAAAATTATCCAGGAAGATTTGTTTTTTGTTGCTGTGAGCAACGCAGTGACTGCTGAAGTGGCTGACTGCTTCCTCTTAGCTAACAGTTATATAAATTGGTATTCCAAAATAATCATGCTTTTACAATGTACTGAGATATATGACAACAAGATTATTGCAATATTAAGAACATATTATTTATAATTACACATGTACGCATCATCATGGATAAATTCAAAAAATAAATATGATGTTTAAATTTCGACTTCATGATTCCATAAATACAAATACACATCAAATACACAATAATCCAGTACCTGCATTAACAAATGCTCCAAATGATAACCTATGACACTCTGTAATAACATGCTCATGTAGATTATAATTTCTGAAATGTTGATGTCACTGATAAATTCATAAACAGCTGCATATAGCAAAACAACAACAGACCCAGGCAGCCGCTGTAGGTGTCCGACAACTTGTGTTTCCATCAGCTTGGTGATACCCGGAAATAAATTCAATCCACCTTCTCCATCTAATGCACACTGGTGAAAGAGCCCAATGCAGCACCGCCACATAATCAGCGGGTTTATGCACAAATGATGCCAATTATGCAAGACCTTTGCTTCACATATCTTTCATGGCTAGCCACACAACTATTTCCTGGTTTCAGCTTCCACAATCTCGAATGCCAGGAAAAGGAAATTGTGCTCTCTCAAGCCATAGCACATTAATAATTACCAGGCAACAGTCACTTTTTATGTAACTATTAATTATTTCCACATGGAATCTTATTCTGAGCTGTTACAGGAGAGCATATTTGTCTGCGTTTTTAAAGTGATGAGTTGAATTGCAGGAGGTGTAGGTATCAGCATATAGGTTCTATGTGAAATTTTGCCCAGTAAATCGTCATATATACAGGATTATCATACCATACCTAACGTCCGCTGGATGTATTTAACCCTCTAAATGCATAATATGTGCATAAGTGGAGAATTGAGTTGATAGCACTGTCTGTTTGACAGTTTCAAGTCAACATAGAACAAAATAAGACCGTGTAATTAAACAGAGCTCGTGATAAACAGTCAATTTACCTGCATGATGCCACATTTGATTTCCACTTCTAGAAAGCTGTAGTCCTGCAGGTAATCAGAGAGAGACAGATGTAAACATGTATGTTCCAGCAGGTGCTCACTGGTGTTTCCCTAATTGGTTGGTGAAAGTGTGATTGGGTGCATCATCACTACCATGATAGATTAGCTACTTGTAACACAAAATCTGCACCCGGAAATCATTTACTTGATTTAGACACTATACAAACTGACCAGGATATAACATTTATATAACATCGGCAACACACACTAATGTAAAGAAATAATAATCATAAAGCAAATAAAAAATACATCATTATCAATATTTGTCAACCTTTCTATCTGCAATGTCCTGATGTTAGGTTAAAAACATATAAAAAAAATGGATAGATGATCCGGTTTCTTGGTTATTAATATTAATCATAATTACCTCTCAAGAAACTTGCAGTTTGTTGTTGGATATTTCGACCGCATCTCGCAGTCTTCTTCAGCAGACTGAAGTTACGGATGTGTCACATGACCAATGTCATGTGACACAAGCTGGAGTAGGACATTTTGAGGAAAGAGCCATCAGAGAAGCACCTCATCCTCCAGACATCTGGTTGAGGTATGTAGATGACACATTCACAGTATTACAAGAGAGCGAAGTAGAACATTTCACACACCATCTGAATTCAATGGACGAGAACATTAAGTTCACGGTAGAACCAGAACAAGACAATACGTTAGCCTTTCTAGACACGTGTGTATGCCTGAATGATGATGGATCAACCAAGGTCAAGATATATCGGAAAGCAACCCACACGGACCAATATTTGAACTGGGATTCTAATCACCACCTAGAACACAAACGCTCAGTAGTCAGGACACTCCTCCAAAGGGCAGAAAACATGATAACAGAAGAGGAGGACAAGAACACAGAGGTGGACCACATCAAGAAAGTGCTGAAAGCAAACGGTTACAAAACCTGGATGTTTAACACCACGCAACCAACGAGAAGGAAGGAGAACACTACCACAGAAACCAGCAGAAGACAACATGCCATAGGTCTGCCCTACATTAGTAAACTATCAGAACAAGTAGCAAGGATTTTCAAGTCCTATAACATCCCGGTTTACCACAAACCTATCAACACCCTGAGGTCACTGTTGGTACACCCAAAAGACAGAACAACAAAGGCAGCAAAGTGTGGGGTAGTATATGACATACAATGCCCAGAATGTGACCAACACTATATAGGAGAAACAGCCAGAACACTTGGCACAAGAATCAAAGAACATCTATCTTGTCGCCAACCCCTATCAGCTATAAGTGAACACAAACTGAACACAGGTCATCAGTGCTCTATGAAGGACGTCAATATTCTAGACCACGAGGAGAACTGGCACAGGAGAAAAATAAAGGAGGCGATTAACATCCACAGAAACAAACCTACGCTGAACCGAGACGTCGGCCAGGAGCTCCCACCAGTCCTACTCCAGCTTGTGTCACATGACATTGGTCATGTGACACATCCGTAACTTCAGTCTGCTGAAGAAGACTGCGAGATGCGGTCGAAATATCCAACAACAAACTGCAAGTTTCTTGAGAGGTAATTATGATTAATATAAAAAAAAATATGTATTAAAACAGAAATAAATAATTTTTTTTATATAAATAATTACTTATAAATAAATAAGATATGAAATCACCATTGTACACAATAAAGTGCCCTCCCTCCATCTAGACCACACATGTTCATTAAAAATATACAAACAATTGTTGACACATTTGATAAAATCCTTCTCAATATCATAATTATATTATGTACACGTTTCTAAAACCATAAATTTTCAATAAAAATCAATCTGTGTTCATTGAGGCTATGTACGGTGCAAATACACACCTTAATTTCCTGTGGAATGGGCAGCAATCGCTCATAATTTCCTAGTACATTGGCTAAACTGGCAAATACTGGTTCCGTAGCAAATGCCAAACTGTCACTGAAACAGAAAGTCCCTGTTTAAGCACATTTTCAATGTAATATATACAATACTGGCTGATAGTCTTTTTTTATAGTCAAGATTTTTATATCTTTGTCTGTGTTTCATCTCAGCTTTTTAAAATGTTAAAGAAAGAATAAGACAAAAGGAAATCCATAAAGTGGTGTAATAAAATTGGACAGATAATGTAGAAGATAATGTAGAAGATAATGTAGAAGATCGGTGGAACGGGAAACATTATCTCAAAACAGAGAGATATAACGTGATGGGAAATAATTGAGTGATTGAAAGCCTTGAGTAACTGACCAAACCTGAAGCCTGAGACAGTAACAAATCACTTTGCTGAAGAACCTTCACAATTACCCAAACGTGCAGTGGAAACAGGTGGAAGCAGATTGATTCTTCGAAGGAAATTAACTCATAAACTGGCAACAGTTGTTAATGAAATCCTGCAAGAGAGAGCCGACTTGGCATATGCTAGGAATTATCCCTAAATTAGTTAACTGATGACCTCGAATGCATAAGACATATGCACACAAGCTTGCACGTGTCATAAATTTGGTGGTGGTCAGAAAGCTGTACAGAAAGGTGAGAATGCCTTTAGAAGGGTGAAACAGTAGATCTAATTATGTGAAATAGATCCCACTACAGTATTCACAATGAAACAATAGCAAAGTTATAAACAAGGGAGATTCCAATATTGGATGTTTACACATCATGAAGATATGTTTCTGTTGGAATCCACTCCTCTGTCATCCCTGTCAAGTTGGTGATGCTTAATTAGTAATAATTAGTATATGTAACATTATTATATTTTGACGTCACCATGTAAATATAATGCCTACATGCAGGTTCTATAGAAATTCAAATCACTTCTGTATTTTTGACATTGTTGATTTAACTATCTCTTTAGAAACTTAATATCTCTCAAGATATTTCAGCTGAATATCAGCCTTCACTGGCAGACTGGCAACAACACATTTTTGAAAGGAAGAACAATCAAGCACTTTTGTATTGTCATCAATATTATTCAAAATTGTTTATACATGTGTGTAATACAGTTGACATTTTAACAGTATGTTCTTATTTAGCATGGTATCCAGTCCATAGGACTTTTCAGAGTGTATTACACTTCACTCACTGGTAGATCAGGGGAGTTCGTTTCACTATGCTCATAAGGAAAATCTGTCGTAGAACGGAAACCAGCATAGATTTTAATGGGTGCTTTCAAAATGCGTTTCACTAAGATGCTCATTAAAATCATCATAAGCTAATGATAAAATGTCCATCTTAAGCTCCTAAGGGTGCACAATTGGGCAAAACAAAGAGAAAAGTTGTTCAAAAGGGGATGATAATACGTTCCATCGAACACTTTTCAACCACAGTTGATTTATTTGTTCACTGGGTGAATAGAAAAGATGTAGTTTAAAAAAGAAGACACCGTGTCACAGAACAAGCTATTTCTGTGACACGCCAATTATGTGTTGTTATGAAAACTGAAGTTTTGAAAGTTTTCAATAACAATGCAAAAAATTTCCTCAAAATTGAATACCAAATGTTTCACGAACAACCTTGGCCTTGGTCATGCCATAAAACAGTCAATGTCAGCACTGTAAATTAGACGCTATAGACAAAAGCCACAATTTGCAAACTATTCATTGCTCACACTTTCAAAACTTATTTGGCTGTAAAAAACTGGATCTCTACGCAAAAGTAGAGTCAAGATAACATGCAGTTAGGTAAATTTGACTGTTTATGATGGATATGTTTTGCTTTTGGTCTAACCTCATCGTTAATAAGGAGGGTTTTAAGAGTGTTTCTGTGATTTATTTTTAATGAGACACATTTTTTTCCCGATCATAGCTAAGGAGAGAAATCGATTTAAAAAAATAAAGTTGTGCTCATAAGCTCGTAAGAATCTTAGTGAAATGGTACCCTGTTCATTCCAACACCAACTTGAGTACTCTAGGAAGCATTCAACTTCACTGCAATTACTACTAATATAGCCAGGTACTCACACAGCTGAGTGTACTGAGGCAGTGTGGAGTGAACAAAATTGCCCATATTTTGAAACACCAGCAGCAGCATTCGAACCCGGGTTGAGGTCGACTGAGACGCCGATGTTCTAACCACTACAGCCCACATGGTCTATGGTAATGGTTCTTACATAGTACTTAGGACATATCTAAGCAATTTACACTTCATCCCCATCGCAGACATTTTCACATGACTATCAACTGAACTTGTCAGGGAAGCATTCCGCCATGCTGCAATTATTGAGGTCATATGACTACACAATGGCCAGGTACTTATCTAAACATCTGAGTGAACGGTGATGAATAAATGGCAATGCATAGGTTTCAAGGTGGGAGTAAGAAGACTGAGAACACAATGTTCTACCAGTGTTACGGCTTTATTCTATGGTATAGCATTGAACTATATCCATCCTTTTCTAGACTACTTATGTAAACAACAAAACAATGTAAAAAAAACTGACATTCCAAAATATCTTTTTGCAATAAGTGTCTTCAGCATTAAGCAGCACAAAGGTAATTTATGATATGAAGAAGGCACAGAAGGGTAGTACAGGGGTTCCCAGACTTGTGGCCAAGGACCCCGTGGGCTGCCACATAGTTCCAGGGGATCCTTACCAAATATGCAAAATTATTTTAGAATGGCAAAATTATTTTTGCTGAGGGGGGACATGAGCAAGAAATGTTGGGGGGCTTGAGCTGAGAATGTTTGGAAACCCTAGGACCTGTACACATGACCCTAATACACTTACTGGCATTCTTCCAGAGGATGCAGAACCCTCAATATCCTTGGATGTTTTAACCGTGACATTGTCTTCACCTCTGTCCGTAGCATTTCGGTTACCATTTCTCGCCGTTTCGGCTTATGTAACTTGTCAGCAATCTTCTTCTCAAATATGAAGACAGATGCCTCCTGTAAACAACACACACATTTAATCGAATTGTCATAATATCACAAAATTCTATAAGGAGGATTTGATGATCTGAGTATATCATACCAGGATGCATAAACCAGTATATGTTGTCGGTGGATGTTAAAGGTCTGCTGGATATCTGGGTATTATTCTAGAAGCTTTATCAAATACCAAAAAGCTTAGCTTATTTTTGGTTACCACAAAAACATGTAATTTTGGGCATGCATTGTCAATCTGTGGCCACCCTTAACCTCCACCAGGCTAATATGATATGCTACAAACACACAAACGAAACTGGTTCAGTCACCCAACTGCCTAGGCAGTTATCTTACACTGCGTGTTTAACACACATTGAACGCTGCAACACATGACCCAGTTCCCAGCCATACGCTACATTACTACACTACTCTATGTGGCAATGCTCGTTTCTGCAAAAAATTTTACTACTACTTTATGCAGAGGCACGTACATAAATTCGTGCACACACCAAAATTGACCTGTGAAACATGTTGGACTGGTCCAATTATTGCTGAAATTGCTGAAAATTTGGCGAGTACTATGTTCTCTTCCTGTGCACACGCAGCAACTTCTTCGATTAACCTAGTTATCAAATCACAGAAACAGGACGGAACAAAAAGTGAGTACTGACATCAAGCGAAGAGCACGTTTCATTATACTATTTTTATAGCTACTTGCAAGAATAATTTGTCACTGTATTTCGCAGAATAGTACATGAATGCTACACAAGATCCAAAATCAACTTTTCTATCTGACAGTTGTGATGCAGATTTCAGTAAATAATATAACGCTTTAACATGACATGCATTACCTTTGTTATGTATGCACTATATGACATACCTGCATAACGGCATCAAGCAATAAAATAAATAAATAAATAGCGAATATTGTTGAAAACCACTGTGCAAGTGGTGTCACGTGATAACGGTGATGTTGTAGTTTTTATCACAAAAAGATCATCATTTTATAATTGTACACGGTTATTATCAAGAAACTTTAGGTAGTGAATATATATGTAAGAATGCTTTTTGACATGTTTATTACTTGTGTTTATGTAATTTTAATAAGGTTCAAATAGCCTCGAAAAGGTATGTTTTTAGCAGCATGGAACTTTGCCTTTCCCTTAAAGTGAAAGTTGAGCCTGTTGACTATTCGCAGAACTGCTCTTGACTTACCCACGATGTAATAGAAGATTACAGATTCATCCATATTTGCAGTGAGAATATAGATCGGGTGTCATCCTACATTGGCCAACAGGCATCAAAGTAAAGCCCACATAATGCAGATAATATAAGCAGAAATTTTATGCTAAAATTAGCTGGTTACAGGTAATAATTAGCACTAAATGGACGTGATGTTCCCTATTACTGTACAACATCAGTGTGTAGCATTTATCTAAATTTTTTGGCAAACCTTCTGCAGGTAAGCAGGAAGAACTATGCAGCATGACGGCTACAACCTGTTACCACAATTAAGTTTTTTGCTTGTCTCATTTTAGAATCATTTAGAATCACATACACAAAGATGGCAGGGAACGGTTTACGTAACTTGGAACAATAATAGAAAACGCACACGGTGTTATGAACAATCTACAAAGGATAGTTCTTTGAAGGGTAAGGTAATATTGGGGTGAATTTCAAAGAAAGTGTTACGGATCTTTCCTGGGGTTGTAGATGAACCCCTCAAACTTCGGCACCCATGATGCAAAGCGTCTAGGAGCATACATACAAACATACAT
>BSQZ01000162.1:130000-207500 GCA_033239005.1 Lamellibrachia satsuma | reverse complement strand
CGTCTCATCCCTGTTCATGTTCTTGCCTGATGATCATGTGTTTACGGCGACACAGCCGGGTGATGGAAACAATAGTATGCTGTTGCCAGGTCACTGCGGCCGCTGGTGGTGGGGAAATTAAATTCTTTCAACAAATTCTTTCTTGGAATCCACCTTCCTTGATCGCATTGATGCTGTGAGAGGCAATGAGCTACCTGTGCCATCACATGCTGAGCACTAACGCTAACAGTGATCGCTTAATCATCTTGTGGTGCAGCATTCAAATTCCAGAAACACTCAATGCCAGTAGCGATCACAATGTCCACAATTGCTGTATCAAATGTCATCTTTACAGACTGTCAGAAGCTAAATGATTCATGTGATGACAGGAAAAAGTCAACAAGTCATCCTATACATCTTTCTGGTGTAATCCGCAACAAACGAAACATCCAAATTCCGACCCACATAGAAAGGGGAAAATGTCAAAGGTTCCATCCACTTTCATCACATGTCAACAATCGGACTTGTCACGATATCCAGAAAGTTCAAAACTGACGTTTTCTGACAGCTAACACACCTCGTCCAATCAGGTGTCACACAGTGAGTGAGAAAATGTCGAGGAATTGCGTGCTGCTTGTCAACCGGGCAATCAACATCTGGCAGTCATGATGTGACCGGAACGTCTGCCGGTACCTGTTGCCGCGGCATCACCTGCAGTAATAAAAGCAGGAAATCAGTGCCATTAGTAAGTAAAACCTGACATGGATTCACTTCCGACAACAAAGAAGCCAATTATTGTCGCCACACTAGATGTGATGCCAAGAAGTGGCGGCTTGCATCCCAGTACCTTTTTCTCTAGATGGCCTGCTGTGAATGTCAATTACAAACATTAACCTTTAACGTCTACTGCACTTCAGAAACCTTTTTAGCTCTTGTGAATCCGAGTTGCTGATGTCGTCCTTAATGCTGGTTAAATAAACTGCATTAATAAAATTTAGATCAAAAAGTCTTTGTTATACGTCATTGTATTTGGTTTTTAAACTTTCCCATAGCTGTGAATTTAAAAGATTTTTTATGTTTTATAAGTAAAACAAAGAATTCTTCCCTCATGTATGCCTTATTGCAATGACGGTCCCCCAGCAAACCCTATTTTGGGAGGCAGTTTAGGTATCAGTCCGGCAATAATTCAATTCGGTAAACTCGGTCTTTACTCGCAATTCTTCTCCAGGCTATTTTTGGGTTTCCAAGTTAGTCTTTTTAGGTTGTGTAATGCACAATCTGATAAAAGACCTATTCTGGTGGAACGCACCTCATAAGCTATGTTTTTTAGATTTGAAGAAAACGATGGAAACTGCATCAAATAGTGTTACTTTTTCTCTATATTTCCCTGCAATGGATGCATTTACTTAATCAATATAATGTAAATAATCAAAGTAAGAGTAGAATATTATTTTGACTAATGGGTTTAAAGCAGTCTGATTTCTGTTGCAGAGCTAAAGATTGTGTAGCAAAATATTTAGGGGCATGTAACCTAAATGTGACTAATATTAGTACAATACAAATATATAATCAAGCAAAAGCTCTAGAAGCTTGCAGAGATTCAAAAGCAATACATGTTGCCAAGCCGATATTCAGTTTGAGCTAAACTTCACTCTACGCGTCATATGGAAAGATGAAGAATCACAATGTCTGAATCTTGTATATTGTATTTTGCAGTTAGAATTTAAGAAATAAATACTCTCGGGCATTTTACACAAAATTCCTCACACTGTTGATATACTCAGCTTAACAGTAAACAGCACAAGGCAGAAGAGCTGACTAAAATACTGAATAAATCTATATAAAAAAGAGTACAAAACATTTCAATTATCAAAATAACATAGATCATTAAAACACAGGAAAATGACATATCATATTCACATTATTAAAAGTCATTAAAGGTAAGTGTTTGGACAGGGAGTATCTTTGGGACAACTCAACGCATTTTACCCACACATCCCCTGGTACACCTGTTCCGTCCAACAACTTGACTGAAGAATGCTGCTATTACTATAGGGAGGCTATTCATTGACATATCCACCTCTATAGCGAGGTGCTCATTTATACACCTGAATGAACTGAAGCAATGTGGAGTGAATTGAACTACATGCAAACTTCAAAACAGCAGCAAGTGGATTTGAACCCTGGTTCTCTTGAGTAAGAACCCAACATTCTAGCTGCTGTGATGTGCTATTGTCACTAGTAATGTAATCCAGACACTATATGATCTTGTTGTTCAAATGTATGAAGCAACTATATGATCCTGGGTCTGGTGGTGTTAGGTAGCGTGGGATATAAAGCTGCAGAATTGTCCTGCAGCAATTTTGTTTCAGATGATACTCTATGATCAGCCCTATAATTTGTCAAACCTGGACGTTTTCCAAACCTGAGAACACAGTAATCTGAGTCAGAAGTCTTAGTGGACAGGTAACCACGCTAAATCCAAGACACTTGGGCACCAGACAGGAAAGTGATCATCTGACATTAAAGCACTGGACAACATGGTGTCTTGTCATTCATCATAATCCTCAATGCAGTGACCACTACTCTGAGGACGTAATGTAGACTTAGTAATGATATTGATGCAGAAATGTTATTGCATTGGAGGAGACAATATCCATACATGCTATTAGCCACTGCTGCCAAATCTTCCATTTAGGTCTGTGTGACCTACTGGCAGATAGTTTTCTAATCTATTTTGAGCATATTTACACAGTCAGAAGATAATTTGTTCCAAGAATGTATCACCCTTCTTATAGCCATAAATCAAGTAGTACATGCATGGCACCCTAATTTAATTCATGTTAATTCACTCCAAGAGGCAGGTGCAGGAGTACGATTTCGAGAAAATTAGCTTTTAAAAGTTGTTATGATGGAATTGTTTTTCACTGATGGGTGAAAGGCAAGGTATATTGCATGCTTATTTTTAGATTGCATCTGTTGCAAGTGTGTCTTGGGTTATTACAAACTCATATGCATATAAAGTCTCGGAAGAATTATTATAGCGTGTGAATATAATTAAAGCAGAATGATTGGGGCAAACGAGACCTCATAAAATGTCTGTCTGCAACATACATAATATTTAACCAGCTTAAAATTGCAAACCATGAAGATTCATTGAACAGCAGTTGCCATTTCCGTGAACCGAGACTCACTGTTTGGGCATTTCAACTTGGGTGAATGTTTGTACTTTGGCAAATCCATGTTTGTATGGGTGGGTCAACTTAGGTGAATATTCCGAATATTTCTTTATATGTAAACGCTATGTAAAAATTCACATTCCAAGAAACCAGAACGCCAGTCCATTCAAGGAAGGTGTTTTTATCAGTTAGTGCAATGACCTTCTGCCTGAATCATAAGTGCATAACGATAACTTACAGGGTATTCATAGTCGCCCCCGCGCAACCTACCTGATGCGAATCAAATTAATATTTCTGATGATGCAGCAAGTTCTATTTAATCAAGGTGTAATAAAGGTGTGCCCACCTTTGGCGTACCTGTTGATTAGATATTCTAAGAACCGTGGAGAAGCATCACATTCCAACTAGCAATCAGACGATCCCATCATCTGATGTCAGGTGTTGGTCTTTTGTGTCTCATTTCCCATCCTAGTTATACCATTTAGTAGAGTTCTACTAGATGTGCAATGCGTGTAGTGCCTGCACTACAGTGCACGTTTAGTGCGCAAGGAAAGATCATTAGAACTATAAGAGTCTCAGTCAGAATGTCATTTCTATACTATAAAGTAGTTTGTAACAGTGTCTACATGTTTGTTCCCTCATATCTTTAGCATGTATGGGGCTGAAATTTTTTTTGCATGCCCAGCAGTCTTTGGGGATGGTTTGTACATTAAACAAATAAAATAAATTCCCCTGGGGTTGGGATATTACGAAGGAACCGATGTGGTTGCTTGATGCAGATTACATAACTTGGAACAGTAGGAGTTTGTAGTTATGTACAGTTGTTAGCACCACTTTGTGTGTTTTCTACAGTTGTTCCAAATTACGAAATCTATGTCAAATATCCACAAAAGTTCCTTCAGATGGTACGAATGCTTCGTGAAACTGGCAATGGTACATGATTTTGTGGCACGAAGTTGTCATTGCCATTGCCCTACTGAAACTTTATTGGATAGTGCAAGAAGATATAAGTAGTGCAAGGAGTTATAAGTAGTGCAATGAGTTATAAGCTCTTGCAGGGGCTGCCTTTTCTCCTTCTCTTTTTGTCCTTGCTGATTGTGGCATGTCCTGTGAATACAAGCTATCCCAAGATATGATTCTTTCAAGAAATTTTCATCTCTGCACAACACAGTTTGAAAGTATTTTGTACCTGTCCAGAAGTTACTACTTATTATTTTATCTACTGTATTTGACCTATTAAGTGTACATGCCCTAATTAACATACACCCCTTTTTTAATCAGCAGGATCCATAATTATTGTAATTTGGGTCATTCTATATTTACTCACTCTCCAATGTCTATCCATACCTCGACTGAACACATTTCTCCATCATCCCACATTCCTTCTCCATTATCCCACATTCCATCTCCATTATCCCACATTCCTTCTCCATTATTCCACATTCCTTCTCCATTATCCCACATTCCCTCTCCATTATCCCACATTCCTTCTCCATTATCCCACATTCCCTCTCCATCATCCCACATTCCCTCTCCATTATCCCACATTCCTTCTCCATCATCCCACATTCCCTCTTCATTATCCCACATTCCTTCTCCATTATCCCACATTCCCTCTCCATCATCCCACATTCCTGCTTCATCTCTGCATTATGTTATAACTTCCATCTCTATTCCATACTCTTACATCCATCAACCTGGGTATAACTTATACGTGTTAGGAACAATCAAAAAGTTAATTGTTCATTATACACAAATGTTAAACCTTGTCAAAAGCCCAAAGCATTTAGTAGCATAGACAAAACTGTCTCTCGCTGTCAATTGTGGTTTGCTTGATGCTTGATGAAATACTCCCTAAACAGCTGGTCACAGCTAAACTGGGAAGTAGTAGAGATCAAGATCACCAGCTCTGAGGTTCACTAAGTCACCCCGACTGATGCTCTACCAACAGTTTGACGCCCCTTGTGACTAGGGGGGCAGCCGTGGCCTAGTGGTTAAGGTGTTGGACTCTAAATTCGAGGGTTGTGAGTTCAAGACCCACACTGGGCACAGTTCGTTTTCGAAGCTTAGGCAATTTCGTTTACCCTACTTTGCCTCAGTCTACTCAGCTGCAAATGAGTACAAACACTGTTTGGAAGAAACCAGGTTTAAGCACTGGCCATATAAGCCTTCATGGCTTCCTAAGGCGTAATGCCTGGGGGATGACTTTACCTACCTTTACCTGCGACTAGGATTGCTCGCTCGATTCACATTGCAGGAGTCTTCTCCATGTTGGTCTATCTAGGGTAAATGAGTACCACAAAAGACTTAACTATGTAGAACAGATAAAAACAGAATTATTCAGAAATGTGTAATGGTCAACTGCATGATGATTAAACCTTCCAATGATAAAGTAAAATCTTACAAAAATGTCAATAGTTATTTCATGCCAAGTTTTCTGGCAACTTGATTCAAACTGCAGGTAAACGAGAATGAATGATAGCCATAAGAAGATTATCTGCTAATACCAATTTGAGGAGGTGACAGTAACAAGATTAACAAGTGATGCTTGATGAGATACTCCTTAAGCAGCTCATCGCAGCTAAACCAGGAGTTAGTAGTGAGTTTAGAGATCGAGATCACCAGCTCAGTAAGACACATGGAGTCCATGTCAGGTTTTTTACATTTCCCTGTGTGGGATCTTTTACTTCCCCTGGCATAGACACCAGACAGAAGGGACCGACAGTTTTATAGTGAAAGACACAGGCAAAAGTGGGATGAACGAAACTGTCCAAGTTTCAAAATGGCAGCAGGTATGTGGTTTCGAAAACCCGGTGCCCTCGACTGAAAGGCCAACGTGTTACCACACAGTCACTGCGCCCCATGATCCTAACGGGAACAAAACTGCAACAGTAGTACAAAGTAGTATAATTTTTCAGTCCTACTATACCAAAGCTGATGCAAAAAAGTTACTTAGAACCAGCAGGTGAGCTCCATATACTACCAACCTCCATCCATGAACGCAGGACAATGCTTCAGTTGGGATCCCCCTAACACTAACAGCAGCCAACACAATCTCATACAAATGAATAGATTCCACCAGCGACAGCATAGATTGAACAAAAACAAGCTTGCTAAGTGTTGGTGAGTGTACGTACACCATACATTAAGTCACGGCAAACTGTCACTTTGCTGTAATGCTTGGTGGCAGTGGCCATGCACGACCAGGAAATCAATGCCACTATGACAAGAGCTTTCTTGCTGCTAGAATGTTAGCTGGCCGGTATGACTAGCTCCATTAGCAATCAGATCCCTGCTTAGTGTCATGCAGTGATGGCAGAAGTGGCTGGCTATGCCTGTTCAACGGACTACTGCAGATGTTGAGCTTTAATTGCGTTTGATTATAACAAATAATAAAATTCACTGCTTGTGCAATGCCAAATATTTATGTAAAAGTATTCTGTTTACACTTCTCTCGGAAGCATTCAGCCATGTTGTGATTACTGGGTGAAAACTATCCGTTCACACATATCCTCCACTGTCTACAGAGAGATACTGCCCAACTTTCAAAATGGCAGAAAGTAGTTTTGAATCCCGGTCCTTTCAATTGAGAATGTGTCATTCTAACTACTACCCCAATTACAATGATAAATTTATCGAATATTAAAGATATTTATACTGGTTTCCTGCAAGTACACCGATAAATATCCATACACACATACAACACATACCCCAGGTGTTACAGAAACCTATATGTTCATGCATGCTTGTGCAAATGGTATGTGCACATGCACTCTCTGCATCCACACTTGTGGTCAATTACGTTATATTAAATCCAATTACACACCAATTACGCATACCAATTCCAGATCAAAAATACCAATTTCAGTTATCAATTCCGTCCAATTAACAGTGATTGCACACAGCAACCATAAACATACTCAATGCCAAAAACATATATTTTAGAGAAGTTTTATTTAAAATTAAAAAGTTGCATGCACTCCCTTTCTTCACTTCACTTCACTTTCCCATAACCTGTAAGGATCGTTGGGGCAACATTGATGACTTTCTAACCAGCTCTCTCCATGTTTCCCTGTTCTTAACAACCCTCTGGGAGTCAGCGAACTCCATTCCTGTCCACTCTTTGATGTTGTCTTCCCACCTCTTCTTCTGTCTACCCCTTCATCTCCCCCCTCTTACGGTACCTTGCAAGATAGTCTTTGCAAGGCCAGATGATCGTGATACATGGCCGTACCACTTCAGTTTACGCTTCTTAACTGTTGTAAGAAGGTCGTCATATGGTCCGATGGCTTGTTTGATCTTGTTGCGGACAGCTTCGTTAGTAACATGATCTTTGTATGATATGCGCAAGATCTTCCGAAAGCATCTCATTTCCATGGCTTGTATCCTCTTCTGTAGATCTGCTGAGAGTCCATGTTTCAGAAGCGTACAGAAAGATGGACATGACAAGAGAGCGCATCAGCCTTATTTTCGAACTGACAGTGATGTTTCTGTCATTCCATAAGGGTTTCAACCTTGTTAGTGCTACTGTTGTCTGTGCAATCCTGGCAAGTATCTCCAGTTTGGAACCCTCATCTGTGATAATTGATCCCAAGTACCTGAAGCTTTTTGCTGTCTCAAGTCTCTGTCCATTAACTTTGACCTCTGTGCTGATGCCTTGTGTGTTGTTCGTCATCAGTTTGGTGTTTTCAGCACTGATCTCCATGCCATATGATATAGATGTTTTCTTGAGGCGCTCCACCAAATTGGCTAGTTCTTGTTCATCTCCTGCTAAGCTGTCGGTGTCGTCAGCAAAACGATGGTTGGTGATTGTCTTGCCTCCAATGCTGACAGTGCCTTGATGGTTTCCTAAGGCATCAGTCATGATCCTTTCCAGAAAAATGTTGGCATCTTTGTCGAACTCCGACTGTTGTTCGAAACTAGTCTCCTATGCTGCTGTTGAAGATTACTGCACTGGTGGCATTGTCATATAGGTGTTCAATGGTTCGGACAAGCTTGGAGCCAATGCTGTACTTCCTCATGGTTGCCCATAGGGCCGCTTGCGATATCTTATCAAAGGCCTTCTTGAAATATATGAAAACATGATACAGGCTTTGCTGATGTTGAAGGTATTTCTCGCAAAGTATTCTAAGGTTGAAGATCTGTTCACCGGTGCTCCGTCCTGCTCGAAAACCTGCTTGTTCTTCAGCGATGATCTCTTCTGCCTGAGGTTTGAGTCTGTTGAGTAGGATCTTCAACATGACTTTGCTCGGGTGGCATTTGTTCAAAGCTAAACTGGGATTTACATGATGTAATTGACAAAGTAACTGAAAAGTAATTGAAAATACCAATTACATTTTCACCAATTTCAATTACTTTAAAAACCAAAACTCCAATTAGAATCCCATATTTGGTGTTTCATTTCCTATTACAATGTAACTGATTCCAAGTCTATCTGCGACTACTCAACTCACCAGTATTTGGCAGCTTTTTTATTGGCAGAAAATAGTAATTTTGCTACAAATAGGAAATGTTTGCTTTTTATACAGCATGGGAAGCTAATTGAGAAAGACTGCCACCTGAATATGTACTAATCTGTTTGCACGCTGAACATTTGCACCTGAGGGCTCCTCTGTAACAGCAACAAGCATCTTAATTAACTGTAAGCTTAGGGAATACGCTCAAGGCTAATCGGATGGCAGGAGTATTAATAACACATGCCATTGCAGCTACTATACATGTGAAGTGCAGCAGTAAATATTGTAGACCCAGGGCACTGTATGGATTTCCCATATGATTTATGAATTTAGGGAGTTTTGGAAGGTATATGGCCAAATCCTGTTTTTATTGATGTGTTTCAAATGGAAAAATTGTGATGAAGTACATATTTCTGTGTGTTTCATGATACAAGTACACTTCTAGCAGTCAAATCACAAATATAGGTGTGATGCCATGCTGATTTATGGCGAAACCTTACATATTTTGTTTGATGTAGGTAACTTCATAGATGGCGACACTTAATCAGAAATGGAATGCTATGAGCTGATTAACCAACAGATTTTTTATATGAATGCATACAACTTTGTAGAGAACTTCATGTCAAAAATGCAGATTTCACCCAAAAATATGGCAACTCTGATAAATTATATTGTTTTCCTTCTTGCCGTGATCATGTTAAATGTCAAAACACCATTACTAAAACTATTAGTCAAAACCCTGTCAAAACCGTCAAAAGCACAGGTCTACCTGAAAGTCACTGACCACTCACAGAAAGCCGTCATGGACTGACAGAGCTGGTGTTCTCTATCTATAAACCCCACCAACAAAATCACTCCTGTACCAGCCCTGGACACAACACTGTTACGAGTATAAACACAGTTTACAATTTTAGTTTCTTTCACACAACATATTAGAGCAACATTTAATTTGTCCATACTGAGAAACATGATCACGTTGGTCTGAAAGCCATGATGATGTGGCTAAATGACCTGGTGCAAAACAAGTGGTTTGCATGAAGCCTCTTCAAAGATGAAACTGCATATTCAAAGAGCATGTGAATAACAGGAAGAAAAAAACACAGAAAGAACCAAATGTCAATCTGTCCTAAAGGTTATATTCTCCAGTTGATCATGCATTGTCGGCAATGCAGAAATTGCCACTACTGTGAATATATTTTTTACTGGAGGACTAGGTAGGTTGATGACTTTTGTGAGCAACAATTCACTGAAGTCTGTGCAATGAAATCCATCTCTAATATCATAGTCGGTGACAGAGAACTCTAGCTGTCACCTGGCTGCACACACGCTCCAATTTCAATTGCTTCATCTGTTGCATGGGTGAAAAAGTGATAACTCCATGGCGACCACTGTTCCCTTTCCAAGATAATTGAGTCCTTCTTACTGATTGGGTGTTTGTCACATAAGCATGCTAATTCACAACGTTACTACATCTCTTCAATCATTTTGCATGGAGCACAGTGGTTAGTACTCATTTCACTCAGATTACATCTCTTCTAGCTTCTTGTAGAGAGCAAAGTACCTAGAATACTCACTTCACAAGGAATATCTTCTTGTAGAGAGCATAGTGGCTAATACAGTCACTTCACACGGAATATCATCTTGTAGAGAGCATAGTGGCTAATACAGTCACTTCACAAGGAATATCTTCTTGTAGAGAGCACAGTGGCTAATACAGTCACTTCACAAGGACTATCTTCCTATAGAGAGCACAGTGGCTAATACAGTGACTTCACAAGGAATATCTTCTTGTAGAGAGCACAGTGGCTAATACAGTCACTTCACTAGGAATATCTTCTTGTAGAGAGCACAGTGGCTAATACAGTCACTTCACAAGGAATATCTTCTTGTAGAGAGCACAGTGGCTAATACAGTCACTTCACAAGGAATATCTTCTTGTAGAGAGCACAGTGGCTAATACAGTCACTTCACTAGGAATATCTTCTTGTAGAGAGCACAGTGGCTAATACAGTCACTTCACAAGGAATACACCCATTCAATCTTCTTGCAGAGAGAATAGCGGCTACTACATTCTCTTCACAAGATATATAGACTTACTTATTAATAATAATAATATTTATTTTATATAGTGCCACATCCAATACAGTTCACAGCGCTTTAAATAAAATGTTCAGAAAATATATTAAAAATAAAATGTTGTAGCAAAAATGATACTTGTAATATCATGGATAAAATTATATATACTTTGTTCTAATAATAATTAAGATGGGTATGTAAATATAATCACGGACCATAAGAAAAGTTACCAAAGTAGCAGCATGACATAATATCACATAATAAAATAAATTAGGCTAAGCAAAATTTAAGCTAAAAAACTGAAGCTAAAAAGTATAAAACAAATAAATAAACTAAGATAAATGTAAACATCACTAAATTATGGTAAAATGCTGCAGCAGTGAATTACACAAACGCCGCAGTAAATAGGCGTGTCTTCAAGCCTGACTTAAATGAGTGTAGTGAGGATTTGCAAGTAACACTGGACACTTCATATACAAGAAAGGCCGAGAGCTTAAGCAAGTTTCTTTATACTCTCTAGTTGCTTTGTCCACCTAGAATATAATTTAGGACCTGGCTGAATGCACTGTAGGTTGTGCATGAGTCATTTAAGTATTGTCGGCCAATAATAACAGCTTTACAAAAATCCATTAATTTGTCAAGAACACCTGTTTGACAAGCATTCATCTGGGGAAAGGACACAAAACTATGCCATACACAATGACATTTGTGGTGGATGCCTGCATCCTACAGAAACCACTTTCACCTAGGCAGGAAATGAAATTACTATTGCTAGCTGCCACCACAAGCTATATGCCCAGCACATTTATGGCACTGGCTGCTTTACAACTGTTGGCATTTCGCTTGATATGAAAACTTGGCTGTAAATGCGTCATATAGCTTGCTCGGATGACATTTTCTGGCCATTTGTGAGGTACATTAGCTCATCGTTGCTTGTTCATCTTTAAGCTAGAAGTCAGTGCTGGAAGTGGGAGAATATTATACATAGCAGCAATGTACAAGGATTTCTTTTGCTGGTAAATATATACAAATGTGGAAAAACTGTTGCTGCAATTCACTGGCAGGTTACAAAATATAAAGCACCAGAAGAACCTCATGAAATAAGCTGCGATGGGCAACTGCTAATGTTGAAATGAAAAATTCATGTCTGTCACCCCAAGACTGTCAGCAGTAAATGCACCAGCACTGGTATCTTGCCACGTAATAAAATGCCACTTTCCATCAACTCTATGTATTCATAAGTGCACTATTTCAGCAAATGCAATTTCATGTTGTGATGCCATGAATACAGATCATAGGCATTTGTGTTTTGCATGCACCACATTTGCAAAAGTGTGTATGATGTCAATAGGTTATATAGCTGTGCATTGTGTGATAGTCGTGTTTGTTTTGATGGATATATTTGAACTAACTACTAATGGAGCAAAGAATCCTCAATGCTCTGCTGTTCTGTTTTACCCAATGTAGAATTTCTCCTAGCCTGTCCCTTTGAACAGTGTAATTTCTTTTCCAATTAATTTGTCCTGGTTTTCGCGTTCTGGAGCTTCTGTGTTTTAATGTTTAGTTGCTAGTTTTAATGTCAACAGTATCTATACCATGTTTGTCACTGGTTATGTGTGTCTTACAACTGGATCTACCCCATAAAGTAAAAAAGTTGTCAACAATGAAACGATTAAACCTCTCCTGGTTTGGCCACGTCACCTGACACAACAGCAAAAACCATCCTACAAGGCACATTGGAGTGCAGGAGAAGAACAGGCTGCATAATATATAGAAGACAGACCAAGCTGGCGAGACTGTTGAAATTGCGCCCCTACAACTGTCCCGGTCAAGGGATAAAGGTGAATTCAAGTTGTGAAGTAGGAGCCCAGACCATTTAAAGTGGCAAACTTTATTGTCCCCCCCTCCCCGACACCTATGCTGAGCCAGAATATCACACCGGCTCCCTCAGCATGGAATTTAGGAGTTGCCTTTGATGACAATTAAAATTTTAGACAGCATATTTCCCAAACATGTCAGTGCTGCTTTTATAACATTCACGACCTTCGCCATCTTTGAAAAGATTTAACAAGATTTAACAAGATTTGCCATCCAAGCCAAAGGCCCAGATGGCAAGTGGACAAGGAAGCCATTGGCTTATCGAGAGTCCAACAATGTTCACCTACTTATAACCCGCCCTCCTGATATATGTGTCAACCTTGTTTTTAAACATATTCACGCTGCTAGCAGTTACACAATCTGTAGACAATTTGTTCCATTCATTTATTGTCCTCTGTGAGAACGAGTGCTTCCTGATGTCCAATCTACATTGATCCTTTACTAATTTTACCTCATGTCCTCTAGTTCTGCTATCCTTCTTGAGTGAGAAAAACATATTTCTATCAATATTTTCATACCCATTCAATATCTTAAAAACTTCAATCTGATCTCCTCTTAACCTCCTTGTCTCTAGAGTTGTTAAACCACATTCTTTCAGGCGTTCTTCATAACTAAGGTCTCTAAGTTCTGGAATCATTTTAGTTGCTCTCCTTTGTATGCGTTCAAGCGTATCTATATCCTTCTTACGATATGGTCTCCATGCTTGTATACAGTATTCTAAATGAGGTCTAACTATTGCTTTATAAAGAGGTATAATTAACTTTTTTCCCTTGTATGTTATGCTTCTTCTAATCAATCCAAGAATTTGATTACCCTTTGCAGCTGCAATACCACACTGCTCTGAAACTTTCATATCAGCGCTCTTTGGTGGTATATTTCTCTTTCTATCACAATATACAAAACTATTGCAACTGCTCTTGTTAGCAGTACACTTGACTATTGCAATTCCCTTTTTACAATATTGCCCTTAAGGACATAATGAAACTTCAATTTGTACAAAATATTTTGGCAAGGATAGTTACCCGGTCTGCTCATTTCTCTCACTCATTGCCACTACTTAAATCACTGCATTGGCTCCAAGTCCGATAGTTAGTTTTCTAGAAAATCAGGTTCAGTTGCATGGTTAATTCAGGAATTGGGCTATTTATAAGGTGATGCTATATACACACCCTGATGGCCATACCACCAGACAATAGCTACTTGCGTAAAGGAATGTTGGGTGAATGTCACCTACATATGTTGTCCATATCTATTAATTATAGTCAGCTGTTCTCACACCTGCAAACTACAGAAATCATTACATCATAGTATGAAATAATTTAGGTATGATTCATACCCAGATTATTTCAGTACTTAGTAATGAATTGAAGCAAGCAGAACTCTATCTATGGACCATTATTACCCGTCCTTATAAAATACATGTGCCTGGTGTCCTTATATTAATCATAGCCAAATGTTCTGAAAACCATGAACAACAGAAAACATTACGTCATACCAATATAATTTCTGTACATGCTAAAAAATGGACAGAACACTATTAAGATAGCATTACATTGCCAGTCCTAATTAAATACATGTGTCTGGCATCCATATATTAATTATAGCCAACTCATCCAAATAAACAGAAATAATTATGTCATACCCTGACCATTTCTATACATAATAAAGAAGACTTAAGAAATAAAGCAGTTAGAAGTTAGGAACACCAGACTTCATGTGTAATTAATAGGATGGGTAATATATATATATATATATATATATATATATATATATATATATATATATATACCAGACTTCATGTGTAATTAATAGGATGGGTAATATATATATATATATATATATATATATATATATATATATATATATATATATATATATTACCCATCCTATTAATTACACATGAAGTCTGGTGTTCCTAACTTCTAACTGCTTTATTTCTTAAGTCTTCTTTATTATGTATAGAAATGGTCAGGGTATGACATAATTATTTCTGTTTATTTGAATGAGTTGGCTATGGATGAGTTGGCTATAATTAATATATGGATGCCAGACACATGTATTTAATTAGGACTGGCAATGTAATGCTATCTTAATAGTGTTCTGTCCATTTTTTAGCGTGTACAAAAATTATATTGGTATGATGTAATATATATATATATATATTACCCATCCTATTAATTACACATGAAGTCTGGTGTTCATAACTTCATATATTAATCATAACCACCACTTTCTCATGGCTGTCTTTGGCTCACCCCATCTTCACTGACAGGGCCTTCTGACAACATCAGTACCCCTGGCATATACTGACCTGTTGAAATGCTGATTTTTCTGCTGATGTGTTAACCAATGGGATTGCTTGTGAGAATTTATGGGGCTTGCATACATGGTTGTTAAATTTAACTGGTTGTGAACCAGTCATCACTGGTCAGAAGGGTTATAATAGGAATCTCCTTGAAACCCTCTTTGAAGTTTGAGTTCCCAGCCATCTGGTTCCAAGAAACATGTCGACCATGACAGCTAACTGAGCAAAGAACAAATGCTTTGGCACAGTACTTCCATATTGTGTACAGGATATATGCTTGAATGGCTGAACCTGGTACGCGTGATCACCATGATGTCTTACCAAAATCATTCATTTCTGTACATGATAACGAAAAGGAACAGAACCCTATTTATACACCATTACTCACCTATCCTAATAATGCGCATGAAGTCTCATGTCCGTGTATAAATTATAACCAACTGTTTTAGGAAGTGTGAACTACAGAAATCATTGTCATACCAAGATTATTTCAGTAATGAAGTGCCGGGAACAGAACCCTATTTTATACCATTACCACTACCTGTCGTAATAATACACATGAAGTCGCTGTACTGAGACTTAGTAAAATCAGTCACCTAGAAAGACTTAATCTATCCGAAGGCACTAGATGGAGCTAACTAAGGACAATCAATCATCATGCCGCAAGGATATTGCTATAGCTTGCCACTTTGAATCATGTTCAAGCGATCAAATTGACAAGGGCCTATCCTTAGTAAATCCACTTTTCAATCACCCACTAATTCCAGACCTCTGTGAAAGCAGTAATTGCTACTTATCTTTGTAATCTGCTGACTATGTCAACATGATTATTTCTCGTCCAAGAAAGCAAGTCTATGGATGGCCAAGGAAACAACAAGATTGGATACTGCTTCAACATTAAGTGGCCCCTGCACACACAGCAGTTCCAGGAAATCATGGACTTGATTCAAAGAGTTTTCTAAGAGGATTTTTTTCTAACCTACTTCAACATTCTAATGGAACCATAATGAGAAATGCCATAATAAAAGGCTGACTTTGCAACTGAATAATCTATTTTGGGTTGCTTACATCATAAAGGCTAGCCTAATTTGAATTTGGTGGATTTTATATTTGTCTAAAGTGTGGAATATTGATTGGATAAGTATTATTATTGCATGTATATTAAACATAAACTTACAAGAGTCCTTGTTTAGGCAATAGTTGCTGTTAAAATTTAGCTATAGGAGTAATTTAGGGTAGTTTATATCGTAGGTCTCCGAGGACTCGGTTGCGCGAGCGATAATTAAATGTTGTTGTTTTCAGTTGATTGGGTACATAATATGAGACGTAATATTATTGTAAATAATTTAGTACATATTAAATATTGAAAACCTAAATATTTTGTTTTAGCAACATTTATTGTTAAAAGTTAGCCGTAGGTAGTAATTCAGTGTTATTTAAATAAGGTCACTGAAATTTCGTTACCGCGAGCAATATTACGTTTTTTTAGTCAGCTGTTACATAGAAAGTAAGTTGCAAGGCAGTAGCTGTAAATTTAATTAAGGCATAAGTAACATACTATAAAGTGTGTATTACAACACAAAAACAGTCTTTGTGAAGACTACCTAGTATAAATTGATTATAAACGGATTATAAACAAATACAAATTTAATTTCTAACATGACGCCATGCAAACGCCAAGTAAAGGCGAAACGTAATTTGATATGTTCTAGCTGCGACAGCTGGATAGACTTTCCAGCAAAGTCCGGGTGTGTAAATTCGTGGGCGGAGGTGCAGGCGGATGATTTCCATTTCGTGTGCAGGGGGTGTAAGACAGTGAAATACCTGCAGGAGCAGGTGATTGAGCTAAGGCATATGATTTTGATGATGACAGGGCAGGGTGAGACAGAAGTGAGCAGAGGTGGTGAGAATGATGAGAGCAGAGGTGGTGAGACCGAGGAGAGCAGAGGTGGTAAGACCGAGGAGAGAAGAGGTAGTGAGACCGAGGAGAGCAGAGGTGGTGAAACCAAGGAGAACAAGGAGAGCAATGTGGCAATGTGAGGGAGAAAGCTGGTAAGAAGAAGAAAGATGACAGAAGGCAGAGAATGCAACAAAAGAGAGGTAAGCGGGTGAGTGGAGAGGGATTGCCAGGTGGTAAGACAGTAAAGGTTGATGATATGAGAGAAAGGGGGCATACTAGTAGTGTGCAACAGGAAAGGAGCTTTGCTGATGTAGTATCACAGGGGAAGCGAGGAAAGCCCGGGTATTTATGGGGGATTCCATCATTAGGAAAGTGGATAAAATTGTAAATAGAGGAGATGACATAACAGTATGCCTACCAGGGGCAAAAGTAGAGGATATAGCAGAGAAGGCAGGACAGGTCAACAAGCAATGCAGAGAAGGAGGGAACGTCATCCATCGTTGGTAAGTACAGGAGGTTTGTCAAGACACTTAAAGAGGCATGAGTTGGGCAGATTGTATTGTCGGGGATATTACCAATAATGAGAGGCAGGGGTGAGGAATATAGGAACTGTAGGAGGATGGCGATCAACGCACAGGTACAGAAGGTATGTATGGAGGAGGGAGTAGGCTTCGTAGACATGTGGTTAAACTTTGTGGAAAGAGGTGACTTTTTCATGAGAGATGGACTACATCTGACAGGGAAGGGCGCTGCAGTTCTTGCGTGTGAGTTTGTCAGAGTTGTCGACGAGGGCACAGGTACCATAAATTATTTAAATTAGATGCGCAGGGGGAACTGACAGAGAAAACTCAAAGGAGTACTACTACAAATACACATCCAAAGAAATGTTCACCAATAATTTCAGACAATGAACTTAAATGTGTATGCTTAAATGCCAGGAGCATAGTAAATAAAAAAGTGAGTTAGACATTATGGTAGCAGATATTGATCCTCATGTAATAGGCATCACAGAATCATGGGCAAATGAAGATATAGTAGATGCTGAGTTAGCACTGACAGGCTATGTAATGTTTAGGAAGGATAGACGAGAAAGAAGGGTAGGTGGTGTAATTTTGTATATTAAAGAATCTATCCAAGCATATGAAATTACACTGAAAAGTGAAGCAGATAGTGTGGAAGCAATTTGGTGTAACATAGTTACCAGGAACTCAACATTAACAATAGGAGTAGTTTATCGTAGTCCTAACATAGGACAAGAGGAAGATGCAAAATTACAAAAGGCGATAAGGGAGGTGAGCAAGGGAGAATGTGTTATAATGGGTGATTTTAACCATGGCCATATACAATGGGAATCATTAGAGAGTGCTGGAGGGGACGACCATCAGTTTCTACTTCTAACACAGGATTGTTTCCTTACTCAACATGTCTTGGAACCAACCAGAGGTGGGAATGTGTTAGATTTAGTTTTGTCTTCTCAAAATGAATTAGTTGACAATGTTAAAGTACACGAACCTTTGGGTTCAAGTGACCATAACCAAATCCATTTTAATATAAAAGTAAAGACAGGGAATACATATAAAAAACAATGGAGGAGGAACTTCAACAAAGGCAAATATAAAGTGATGAGAACATATCTAGCAAATATAGATTGGAATAACTTGCTGAAGAACAAGACAGCAACAGAATGCTGGACTTGTTTAAAATATGAGATTGAGGGCATTATTGAGAAATTTATTCCATTAAGAAAACAAGGGAAAAGATCCAGGAAAAAACACCTGTCAAAAGAAGCTATTAGAAAAATTGCTCACAAACAGATGCTGTGGAGGGTCTATAAACACACTGGAAATGTAGAAGACTACACAAACTACAAAGAGGCACTTAACCTAGCTACAACTGAAATTAGAAAATCTAAAAGAACCTTTGAACAAAAATTGGCAGGTAATATAAAAAATGACAGCAAGAGTTTCTATGCTTATGTAAGGAGTAAACAGAAAGTTCGAGATAAGGTCGGACCACTGGAAAACAACAGTGAAAACATAATTTCAGATGGGTTCCAAATGGCAGAGATCCTGAATGAGTATTTCAGCTCAGTTTTTACCACAGAAGATATCAGCTCACTTCCAGTTCCATTGACTAAATTTGAGGGCAATAAATCAGAACATTTAGGACAGTTATTCCTCCTGAAATGATAGCAAAGAAAATTAAGAACATGAAAGATAATAAATCACCTGCAGTTGATGGGATACCACCAAAACTGCTAAAGTAAATTGTTGATCAAATTAGTACACCACTTGCAAACTTATTTAACTTGTCACTAGAAGAAGGAATAGTTCCTTCAGAATGGAAAGAAGCAAACATTACGCCCCTATTTAAGAAGGGATTGAGGAACAAGCCAGAAAATTAAAGACCAGTGAGTTTAACATCAGTTGTAAATTACTCGAAACATTAATTAGAGACCACATGGTGGAATTCCTCGTAAAACATAAATTAATAAATACATCTCAACATGGGTTCCTAAAAGCAAGGTCATGTCTAACCAATCTCTTATGTTTTTTAGAAGAAATTATAAAGTGGGTAGATGACGGGTCACCAGTGGATGTTGTCTACTTAGATTTTCAGAAAGCTTTCGATAAAGTGCCACATCAAAGATTGTTACTTAAACTAAAAGCCCATGGTATAGGCAATGATGTAATCAACTGGATAGAAAAGTGGCTTACACACAGAAGGCAGAGAGTAATAGTAGATGGTGAGATTTCAAACTGGAAATCTGTTTTGAGTGGGGTACCACATGGATCAGTATTAGGCCCTATACTGTTTTTAATATATATAAATGATTTGGAGGATGACATATCTAGCAAAGTACTCAAATTTGCAGATGACACAAAATTATTCAGAAAGGTTACTAATGATACAGATAACCAAAGTTTACAAGATGATCTGGAAAAATTAGTTAAATGGTCAGAAAAATGGCAAATGTTATTCAATTTTGGGAAGTGTAAAAGTATACACATAGGACATGGAAATATGGACGAGGAATATAAAATGGGGGATGCTGTACTAGGTAGAACCACACAAGAAAAGGATTTAGGAGTAACATTTAATGCTGACATGAAAGTTTCAGAGCAATGTGGGATTGCTGCTTTGAAAGGAAATCAAATTCTAGGGCTAATTAGGAGAACTATCACGTATAAGGAGAAACATCTAATTGTACCCCTGTACAAAGCAATAGTTAGACCACATTTGGAATATTGTATTCAAGCATGGAGGCCATATCGTAAAAAAGACAGATAAGCTAGAAAGAATACAACGAAGAGCAACTAAGATGATTCCAGAATTAAGAGACATTAGTTACGAAAGTCGCTTATTACAATGTGGGTTGACAACACTAGAGACCAGGAGACTAAGAGGAGACCAAATAGAAGTGTTTAAAATAGTGAACGGTTATGAGGATGTTGATAGGAATATGTTCTTCAAACTTAAAGAAGGCAGTAGAACCAGAGGACACAAAGCAGCATTAGTTAAGGAGCAGTGTAGGTTGGACATGAGAAAGTACTCTTTCTCACAGAGGGTGATAAATGAATGGAACAAACTGCCAAATGATTGTGTTAATGCTAGTAGTGTGAATGTGTTTAAAAATAGAATTGATACATATCTGATAAGGCGGGCTACACATAGATGAGAAAATTGTTGGACTCTCGATTAACCAATGGCTTCCTTGTCCACTTGCCATCAGGAACTTGTTGTTCGAGATGGCAATCTTGTTAAATCTTGTTAAATCTAATTTCTATAGGTATTTCTCATTATGTTTACATTTCAATGTACCTTACAGAAAAATTCTTTTGGAAAACTATTCTCATGAATACACAACATGTATATATACGCTGATTGTTTTTTTCATGTTTGACTCAAACAAGCTTTGGCCTAGCAAAAATTCCCTGGTTTTTCCTGACCAAGATTAATGATTCCCTAACCAAAATTACTTAAAGTGAAACAAAAGTCATGGTATTGGGGCTATGCACCTAAGAGATAATAACAACAAATCATGTGCAATCCGGTCATTCGGGGGCTGACATGTTAACCAGCGTGACCAGTTTAAGTGGATGTGCGCTCTATGAAATCGGGGTAACCTAGACTACTAATGATCCATTAATGGAGGCTAGGATATACAGAACCAATGCAAAATCTCAAACAAACATGTTATTTTGCCAGAAAGAGGACTAGTTTAGTCAACAAGGTCCAAAATAAGTTAAGTAAGTGGAACTTGGACACAAATAGTATGGCCATATCCTACTGGCAAGTATAGGAATAGGTGTATACAAATATATTTTCATTTGGCGAGCGAATATTGCCAGAATACAACACTTGTGACATAGGGCTATCTAATAGTTTTTTTCTACAGCAAACAGTAGTCTTAGCTTTCATTTTTACTGATCTAGTCATAATACAAATGACATAAATATCAGAAGTTATTGAATATTGCAGGGCTAAAGTTGGTTTCTGCAAGCATATTGTGGGGTTAACATATACATAACACCCCACCAAAAATATCGGGGAGTCTCAAGTTCTGATGCTTATGTATTATTAATACTCCAACGAGATAGTCATAATAGTAATGAAAATACACCCTAGCTGAATCTTAATAAATATCGACACGTAACCAAAGTCCCAAGTATTTCAACCACCTCATGTCCCCAGGCACCAGTCAAGTTACTATTGACATCACGCTTAGTAACACTGTGTACTCCTGCAAGCATTAACTTCTAAGAAGTAGGTAGAGGAGGTGGTACCAGGTGCATCAATGGACTTGATCCAGCATGCAACGTGTCAAGCTGACATTTGGCAAGCTCTTATGGCCAGAAGGTGCCACTGGTACTAGGAGCACGCAACTGTCAACTAGTCACTGAGAGATTATTTCACAGCTCACGTACACAGCCAGGAGACTAATCTGTCTCCCGCTCAATTGTGTGGCATTTTGTGAAATTAAGTGCCAATCACAGTGTTTTTGAGCAATCTCTTTTACGTGCATGGTAGGGGTAAAGTCCATAGGAAAGTCACAGACAGCAAAGCTGGTCGTAATGGTAATGTAGGCTGAATGACCACCACATAAAACAGGAAACTGAAAGGAGCAGCCTAAGTAGTAATCTTCTTCTGCATTTATTATTGAGTTATCATGAAAGCAAATTAATACAAACTTATGCAGTCTGTCTTAAAATGAACTGTATTCAGCAAAATAAAGGATGTGACTAAAACACAACCATCTAAATGCAACTTCTGAACTATAATTTGAAAGTCATCAGGATGATTCTGCATAGCAAGTTAAGGGATTAAACACAGCCATCTACAAATAATGGCAAACAGACCGCTATAAATTAAGTTGCTGTTGTTTTTACAGAATTCAATTTAAGTCAGGTGTCTGTTTTCTGAACATTGCAAGTAAATCACATCTATCCATATACACCACAATGCACTGTCCTTACCAGAAAAAAAGAAATACACATACCTTACCATATCCATCATGATGAGTCAACACAAGTTTACACATTTGTAAACCATCGCTAAGTGCTTCTGATAATGTCTAACATAACAGTGTATCACAGTCTTAATACCACACTACAAATGACACAGGCATTGTGAACGAAACTGGCAAATTGAACATTTTGCTGCTCAGATCAAAGCATTAAATTCAAATGGTGCTGGCTATGCTATTTATGCAGCAGATAGCAACAAACTCCAAGATACATGGTCATAATACAAGAAACCTAAATAAAATTCACATTTATGGTACAAAGCATACTTTTGCAAAACAATGTCTTAAACACAGTTTACCAAATACTATCAACAATACCTCTCAAAGTGTGAAAGACAAACTTTATACACACAGTTTACAAGGTTTCATAAATTATGCAAAGTATCATATCATTCAGAATTATAAAGACACGTGCACAATCATCAAGTGTTATACCTGTACATACATGCGCAATCAACTTCAATGATGTTAGCTACACTCAAACACTATAAATACATTTTTACTTTCTCACATCACTACATGCTATGACATACACCACAGCAGTATAATAAAATAACAATCCAGGTTTTCATTGACGGTGGACTTTACTTTACTACATTTTAATGTTGATAACTTTATATCTATATTCTTTGCTTTCCTCAGAAACTAAAATGAAAGAATACAATGGTGGCTATAGTAGCGACTTTTAATAAGTCTTTGTGGGAGTCTCCATGATCCTCTCTGTATACAGTAATATTTTATTACGTACAATTATATGATATATTATTATAGGGCATTTAATGCGTGTACATTTTGGATCTAATAAATTACTCACTTGCTTAATTACTTACTCATAAAGAATTCATAGGAAAGTGAGGATTGTGCGTGATGAATGATTTTTTCTGAACACTTTTATATCAGGTATGTTAGTAAACTTAATGTACTCAGTACTACTGTGTTAAGTTTTTCATTTTATGGCAACAAACTAATGCTGACCGCTCACTCCACTGATTATTCTGCAGAATGCGCCAACATTTTAAAATCAGTCAGGTGGCTGGGTATAGATTGAGGGGCATCGCTTTGAGTACGTTTTTCTGAAAAATGAGGTGTCATTTTCATAAATTTCACAAGGCATAGAGGTTAAATGTGGTGTGAAATTTTAAAGAAAATTGCATGAAAATCTTTCCAGGAATTCAAAGAAACATCATAACGGCCACCTACTGGAAAATCAATTGTGGTCTCACGTCTGCAAGCTACACAACCAATACCAGTGCCAGTATGGATGCCAATGTAGGTGGCATATCTTTTGGGTATATGAAAAATTGCAATAGAAAAATTGCAATAGAAATCCTGCAATAAAAAACATGTTCACAATCTGTAACTTGCAAGTGCTGGACCATTATCTTACACATAAATTTACACAAAATATTACAAAAATATATGTTATGTAATTTGTAATATTTGAAAATTTAAGTATAGGACAAAGGGTCATTGTATATGTCAGTACACATTTCAAGTTGCAATGATTATCAAACATGTGAGGGTCCTTATATATAACCTAATAACTATAACATTAATGATGAACTAGATGAAATAAGTAATGGATAAAAGTAAATAAAAACTTTCACTAAGCAGTAGTAATTCCAGATGCTTGATGTGCTATCACTTATAAAATAGACTGCAGTTAAAAATAGATAGCATACCGCTAGAATATTTAGATAATTTTCTAGGATTAATGTTAAACCTTAACTGGAATAGCCACATTGATCAGATAGCTAGTAAATCGTCAAGAACAACTGCAATGATAAACAAACTCAAACAAGTTTTACCACAAAACATTTTGCATTTGGGATTCCCCATATCGATTATTGTTTATTTGCATGGGGTGATCATCGTATCAAAATGACACAACCACAAAAACAAGTATTTAGAATGATAAGAAATATTTTATATAAGGAACATACTGAGCCATTGTTAAAAACCTTCCATGGTCTCAAGTACCCATGTGTCTAGTGTCATGTCATTGTCAGTGTCACTAATGTCACCATATCAATAAACAATGTTAGCAGTAGGTATGAGGTTAACACACTGGTTAACAGCTTTAAGCCCTAGCCGCTCATCTTGCTAAGAAATAAAATTTAGGCTAAGTCTAGGTTCTTTGGCTCACAGTGAATTGGTGATGTTTCTGCAGCTCAAGTACATGGGAATTTATATCCACTGGAAATATCCTAGTAGGCCCTACTCATGTTGCATTTGAGTGAGCACATGCAGTTAACATTTGATGAAATCCTTAATTCAGTGAAATGGGCACTAAGCCAAATTATATGACATTTCCTTGGTCTTTCTCATTTTTATACAGAGCCTAATGGAAAAGGTAGGTTCTTATGTGGTGCAGTGTCCAGTCTTTAGCACCACTTAAATCACTTTACACTTCACCCACTGGCAGAACTGTTAATTCCAACACCAACTCTACTTCTCTGGGAACATTCAGCCATGCTGAAATTATTCCACAAAAACTAAATATTCATTCCTATACACCAGTCCATAGCCAAGTACTCGTTTATACAGCCGAGTGAACTGAGGTAACAAGAAATGAGCAACATTGCCCAAGCTTTGAAACAGTAGCAAGAGGATTCAAACCCTCTGAACTTCAAGGTCATTGTTCTATACCAACCAAGTTACTGCGCCCCCATATAAACCTGTGCTTCCTAGCCTTAATTCGCTTACAATGACTTTAGATACTAATGCCCATCTCGTTTAGTGGGTTCAACTACACATGCTTCAAAGACTAGAAATACATGATGAATGTAGAAAGTCCATGTTCACACTGCAGAACCCAAAGTAAACTAAGCTCTTCTCAAAGAATATTCAGCCATGGGCACAGCAGAGGCGCAGTGATTTACCTGTGGTAATGACATCAGTGTGATACTTGGCAGTGGCCAGTGATGCGATTAATCAGATGTGAATGACCCAACAATGTGACAGCTATCACTACAATGCGTGCGACTGTCACGAAATCACTCTGGACATGCGTACATGAGCGGTTCACGGAAACATGGCCAATGGGTCTGGCAGTGTGAGCGACTTGCAATTAATCACAGCCTATCCAATCACAGACAAATCACCGCCAAGTGGCAGGAGTGTTCAGAAATAATGCTCTTCATTACCATATCGTGAGGGCTGAGCAATTTCTTCTGGAAAAGTCATAAACTCCTGATGGGTTTTGCCTCCAAATGATATGTGCTGGCTGCGTGCAGATGTGCTCTAGGCATCCAGCGATTGTCTTTGTAGGAGGTTGTTCAGTTCAACATAATTGTTACAAAGGAAGTCCATTAGCGGCTTCCACTTACACACAGGCCAGAGTGCAGTATTATGTTTCACTTTTGTCACCTATTGTCTTGTTTTGCTTCCCAACTGTTATGGATCCCTCGGCCCTCGTTACTGTTGAAATTGCCCACAACATGTATAGGGAAGATGACAGGGATTTATTTGCAAAATGTGTAATGCTTATTAAATGAGATTATTAATCAACCAAAATATGTTGCATATATAAGATTCCTTCAAATAAAATGTATAATATATACGTGTATAATATAAATATATATATATACATATATATATATATATATATATTTGACCGCACATTGTAGGCATATATCAGTATCCAAAATCACCAGCTGTGCATAAACACACACACACACACACACACACATATATATATATATATATATATATATATATATATATATATATAAACTGAAAAGGGTTAATTACTTTCTACCTAATATTAGGTCAAAATGTGAAATCAAATCCCATCATTTATGCATAGTTGGTGATTTGAGTACTGGCATTTGCTTACAATGTATGGTCAAATATTATGGAAGGATTACTGGCATGCTGTGTCCACATAAAATTAACCTTATTTTCCAGCTAAATTACTGATACAGATTTACACAAACAAAGCCAATCAAACATTACGCCGCTATTTAAGAAGGGATCGAGGAACAAGCCAAAAAATTACAGACAAGTGAATTTAACATCAGTTGTATGTAAATTACTCGAAACATTAATTAGAGACCACATGGTGGAATTCCTTGTAAAACATAAATTAATAAATACATCTCAACACGGGTTCCTAAAAGCATGGTCATGTCTAACCAATCTCTTGCTTTTTTTAAAGAAATTAAAAGGTGGGTAGATGACGGGTCACCATTGGATGTTGTCTACTTAGATTTTCAGAAAGCTTTCGATAAAGTGCCACAGCAAAGACTGTTACTTAAACTAAAGGCCCATGGTATAGGTAATGATGTAATCAACTGGATAAAAAAGTGGCTTTCACACAGAAGACAGAGAGAAATAGTAGATGGTGAGATTTCAAACTGGAAATCTGTTTTGAGTGGGGTGCTAAATTAGTTAAATGGTCAGAAAAATGGCAAATGTTATTAAATTTTGGGAAGTGTAAATGCATACACGTAGGACATGGAAACATGGATGAAGACTATATAATGGGGGATGCTGTACTAGGTAGAACCACACAAGAAAAAGATTTGGGAATAACATTTAGTGCTGACATGAAAGTTTCAGAGCAATGTGGGATTGCTGCTTTGAAAGGAAATCAAATTCTAGGGCTAATTAGGAGAACCATCACGTATAAGGAGAAACAGCTAATTGTACCCCTGTACAAAGCAATAGTTAGACCACATTTGGAATATTGTATACAAGCATGGAGAACATATTGTAAGAAGGACATAGACAAGCTAGAAAGAATACAACGAAGAGCAACTAAAACGATTACAGAATTAAGAGACCTTAGTTACGAAAGCCGTTTATTACAATGTGGTTTGACAACATTAGAGACCAGGAGACTAATAAGAGACCAAATAGAAGTGTTTAAAATAGTGAACAGTTATGAGGATGTTGATAGGAAGATATTCTTCAAACTTAAAGAAGGCAATAGAACCAGAGGACACAAAGCAGCATTAGTTAAGGAACAGTGTAGGTTGGACATGTGAAAGTACTCTTTCTCACAGAGGGTGATAAATGAATGGAACAAACTGCCAAATGATTGTGTTAATGCTAGGAGTGTGAATGTGTTTAAAAATAGAATTGACAAATATCTGACAAGGGCGGGCTATACATAGATGATAACAGCTGGACTCTCGATAAGCCGAAGGCTTCCTTGTCCACTTGCCATCTAGAACTTGTTGTGTGGGATGGCAATCTTGTTAAATCTAAATCTTGTCAAAAGAAAAATAGCAAAATTCACTGGACTCTATAACTTTTCACAATGTCATTGGGCTTTTTTTCCAATTAGTACAGCTAATTATGCAAACTGACTTCAAGGCAATTTTAGTAAAATGCAAAATTTCTACTCTTATTTTCAATTACATGAAAAGATGTCTTGCTACAACCAGTTGTGTTGTGTTGTTTTGAGTATACATTTAGTAGAGACACCTATTGAGCTTAGCAACAACTATAACTAGCAGTATGTATTCACTAAAATATTCATGAAACCATTATGAAGCCACATTATGACAGTTTGACGCATGTGATTTCATTTCATTGCACCAGCTGCATGCAATAGAAAGGTAACAATAATAATAAGGCCGAGCCGCCTCCTTTTTTATTGGCTTTATTTTATTATTATTTTATCAGCATTAGGCCATAGACAGTCACAGTAATTTTAGTTTATTGTAGCACACTAAATAAAATCAGCTGAGCATGCTACCATTTATTGTACGTAATGCTAGTTTATTGTGCTGTCAACTTGATGTCCAGCATATTAAAGAATAGGCCTACCCTACCAGGTTATCAATTACACGGCCAAGACACATACCATGTTAATAGGTTAGCAACATGTATTGTAGTTTTGACAGTGAACCATAAGTTTGTTTACAGGTGTGCGCTTTTCATTTCATTAAAGAAAAATAAAGCAAATTTACCTAATGTTCAATTTTCCTGTGCATTGACATTTAAATATGCAAATGCCACCTCTGACCATTGGACTGTCCAATGGTCAGCAAGTTTTCATCTCAGTGGGCAGGCTGCCTGTCAGCGGGAATCAAGCAAGAGTCATTGTAGTTTACCAAACAGCAGCCTCAACTTGTCTTTGTTAAAGATAGTTTTTATGTAAAATCATGTTACATAGTATAAACTAAATAAATATTCAAACATCTTAACTGCCGAAATGTGTTTTAATGAACCACATTAAAAATATATACTTTACTGTTATCTGTTTAATTTGAATGTTTCTGAGAGATTATCATGTTAAGGTGGGAACAGGTGTAAATGATATGCATGACCATGAATGCGCGACTTTAATAACCTTTGTCCCCAGGCATTGGAGATTGTTGATCATATCTGCCAATGTACTGAATGGCACGGTCAATATTGATAAACACATAATGGGCAAAATTATATTAGAAAAATTTTGGTTCATTAAAACACATACCAGCAGTCAACATTTTAGAATAAATACACTGGTACTCTTTACTGTAATACAGTAACAGATTTATGTTAAAATGTTGTACTTTGTACCTTTTTTAGCTGGCTGTGCATATAGCAATATATTATTACATCAACTCAACTTCTCTGTGTTCTTTCAGCCAGGCTGCAATCATTGCATGAAATTATTAATTAATAAAATTCCAAGACAAGCTATAGCCATTAAGCTATTTCCTATTTAAGAGTGTGGACAATGCCAATATAGCTCACATTATTTTCACATCCACAAAATCAGCAGAGTGGTCTAGGGCAATGTGGAAAGGTTGAAACTCACCAGGCCTTCGATGGATGCAATAGGATTTGAATTAATTGAGAACGTGTGTCGCTACATATATATTCATTAATGTGTGCATGCATGCGTGCGTGTGTGCATATGCATACAATGGCTATAGCTTGTCTTGAAATTTTATGAATTAATAATTTCATGCAATGACTGCAGCCTGGCTGAAAGTACACAGAGAAGTTGAGTTGATGTAATAATATATTGCTATATGTGCATTCGGCATGCGTGCATATATGTAGCAAAAGCTAGCTCAGTAATGCACCAAGTACACTGTGGTGGTCTTTCAAAATAACAAGGTTGCAGAATATTCACCAGATCTGTTCAGTTTTCTATTTAGGAGTGCACACAAAACCAAAATAGCGATAAAGCAAAACCAATAAAGCAGATCCTTTGAAGTGGTCTCACTGTAGGCGTTTCTCAAAGCAACTCCACCAACCCTAGTTTCAAGGCATCAAAAGGGATACCATTACCTTGCAGCATTCATGGAGGAAGCAGCTTTGGCAGAGGAAACCTAATAAACAAGCATAGAGGCCTCCACCAGCCTTCATGTGACCGAGTATTGGCGATTCACTTTCTATGCAGCTCAACCAATGTCTGAGACTTTTTGCAAAATACAATTTGTCTTGGTCATTATCACATCAGTGTAACATCTTACGGGGTGAGAGCAGCCACTCCAGACCGCCTATCAGGCTTAACCTCAAAGCTCTTTGGCATGCAACATTGTGTGATGCTTAAAGCTACAGATAAAAACTCACTAAGCGGACTGACAAAGGATATTTTTAGCAAACTGCTGCAATTTTCTAGAACAAAACTAATACAAACATGACAGCTGACATTTAAGTTTCTTCACACACTAAACCAATTTCTTCATGGCATTCGAAACATAGTTCTATATCGGCAATATTCACTGACACCATGACAAAATACATGACAGTTGTAATGATGGCAATCACAGTAACGAAGCTGTACAGTATAGTTGAAAAAAGCTGAAAGTATATTACATGTGTAAAGGTCATAAATAACCAATTAAAATACTATAACATTATAAACATCACAACTGTGAATACCACTAATCATCATTAATTACATACTGGCATTATAAAGACCATGACAGTTTTGGCCTTTGAAAGTAATTTTGTAAGTCCCACATAACCATAATGAATGTAACTTTGTCTATGTAAAATTTTACAAGGTGCTGCTGCTGTTCTTTACACAAGCTGATTTATTTGAATAAGCATTCTTGATTGATTTATCATGTTTAGTAGTCTCTGATACATGACACACCAAACACGCAAAACGCACGAAGAACACTACCTGAGTTGTCATTGGCTGCCCATAGTAGTCAACAAAGGAACGTGGGTTGCTGTAGCATGTCTGTGCGACTGTGCTACTACAATAGCACTGCTGTAATAGCATTGACAAAACAGAGCATGCACTAGAATGTTGTTAATCAGCATAATATGACCTGTCCCTAGCAAGCCCCCCCAACCCCCTCCGCAGATGAAACCTCCATCAATCAAAGGGTATGGCATTTGTGCTTCCTCATTAGTCAGAACTAACCAAATTGGATGGCCATGAAATTCAAGTTGCCTACAGCCTTTTGTTTAAGAGATGACCAGTGGTCACTGACCACGCAGCCTGGTCAATGTAAGTTGACCACACAGAGACACTCACTACACATAGAGACACTACACACAAAGACACTACGCACAGACACTACACACAAAGACACTACACACAGACACTACACAGACACAATACCCATACACTATACATAGAGACAACTATAAAACTCTCATTGGATTGAGTAAAAGCAGACACTTCATAAATAATACATCTCCCATATACTAGACCAAATAAAAAGAGCAATAGAAGAACAATAATATCAGCACATAAGTTCTTATTTAGGATTCAGTGAAATTTGTAACAAAAGCAATAATGTTGTTGTAAATATTACTACTATTATATTATTATTATTACTTCAAGGACAATTTTGGGATTCAAACATTTCGATGTCCTCTTAACATCTTAATGCAGATGTAAGAATTAAAAAAAACTTGGCAGACCCGAATCCCAATGAAAATATTATGATAAGCTAACACTGCTTATCTGCTACTCAATTAAAAAAAAATTATCATGTCGATTGACGTTGTTTATACCCGTGGGAGTGGGAGAATCAGGGTAACATTACTTCTGGTAATAGCTAATTCGACATTGTTTGCATGTAACTAATGTGACACAAGTGGTGCTACAACATAATTAGTACCTATATATCAATGCAGTCCTGCACTTAGATGTATAGATAGACAGCTGAATGTATTAACAATAAAGCAATAACAAGATAATTGTGCAACTCAGAAGATCCTCTGGAAAGGAGCACCTTCAATGCAATAAGGTGGCGTGAATACATAATTATGGCTTGTGTAACCAGAAAATAAATGCACACGTCAAAGTTGACTGCATAGGAACACAATTTTAAATAAACATAGAAATCAGGTTAATGCAACATAGAATATAAAATGAATGCAAGTTATTACAATGCTGCTAAACCATGATATTAACTAAAAACTGTGAACTGCAGACATTCTAAGCAGAATGAATGAAATAAAATAATGATAGTGAGGTATTAACCCCAAAACTATATAATGCAGATCCAGATATGCATCACTGCATGATTTTAGTATTATCATTGCCACAATAGATGGGGACTTAGTGGGCAATCGTCTTCAACAATCCTGTTATTAAGCAGGATATACAGTTAATCTGCCATTATATGTGGAAGTTCACTGGACATATGGATCTTGTGTTTGTAGATGCTGCCATTGTGGTTGTTGACGAGGCAGAATAATGCAGAAACATAATAACAAAAGTAATACTTCAATGCTTTTTGTTCAGACAGACGATCAGATTTGGCTGATTTCCATGAGAATGTGTCACTCATCCAGAACAATCACAGAGATCTGAAGACCGATATTCCAACATCTAGACAAACTTTGCTGTTACTACAAGAAGTGGAAGCAATTATTCTAGTCAGCGTTTCTTTTAATTTCAACATTTGGTTTTACAATTTTCGTACAGTACATTTTATGTTTGATTACAATGGCAACTGTTGTGCTCTTGTGTGCGTTGTCATCAATGAACTATGGTTGAGTGTGGTCCATTATAGGTTTCTGAAAATGTAACCTTACATGTGTTTATCATTTCACAATTTGCCGACTCGTCCAGCACCAGGAATTTATGTATAGGAATATGGAAATATGTCCTTTCGGAATGCTAAAAGCTGTATGTCCCTTCTGTTTATATACCAGGGGTAAACATGTAATTTGGTGTAGACTCGCATAGCTGCATGGTGATCTCTGTGTATAAAACCAATACTAGCAGTATTGTAAAACACTCCTGTATCAGCCTTGGACATAGGTCTATTTGGAATAATAAGACATGACATGTTTGACAAGTTATATTTGCTGCTGGACAAGACTAGCATACAAATAATGCACTGCAATCCAAAGGAAACAATAGTTGTAACACCGACAATGATTGATATGCATGGAGTCTGCACACACAGGGCACAAGGTGGCCAATCAATCTAACTTGTCTGACCACAGCATGGGCAACAACAGATTTATATGGATGGCTTTCCATTGAAAGGCCACCGGTAGCAATTAACCAATGAAGAATGGCAATTCCAACAGATACAGATATTTCCATTGCTAAGAATATTAGTTCAAATTTAATATGTTCACACAATTTTGTTAATTGGAAACATAAAACAAAAGGTGGGATGTCTGGTCTAGAAGTAGCATCCTTTGTACACAACTTTGCAAAGAAGTTTTGGAGAATTAACACATACAGCGAATTGTGTTTCTATGATGTTTTGTACTGGTGGTGCATGACTTTCTAAGGCAGTTACGGTAAATCGCTGCATCAGTGGATGACCACTGAAACTTGAAAGACCTGTGGAAATTTGAATAAGCCACTCCAAGTTCAGAGCAGCCCAGATTCACTGAACTATGTGTAGTGTTGTGCCACACACAAAGCCTAACACATTTAGAGATGATTATCACAGCTACACACCAAGTGGCTACAGTAATACAATCTCTAACCGAATCTTAGATGCTGGTATATCACATCTAACACACAGCCTGGCTGTCAGCATGTGAAGTCTACTCAGGCCAATCACCTTCAAAGACCAACAGAGTGTGTCTGTTTGCTGGTGCATGGGATGCAGTTATTTTAAATTTATCGTCACTAAAGCTTTTTTGATTTATCACGAGAGTGTAGTCAAGTGAACCCCACACATGTCCGAGTGGACATCTACATTGTATATTCTGCTGCTGATTCAGTGCTGAACCAAATGCACTTATAGGATCACCACACAGTTACAAGTACACAAGAAAACACCCACACACTTGCACTGGCCTTTACCACTGCTTACGCCAATCAACGGAAGAGATTTACAGCACACAATTACCTGGCGAGCACCAAGTGTGCTAGTGTCATTCACATTGCCGATGTAAAAAATAGTTATCTGAATGTTTATGTCATTTTAAGATGTTTTTCTTCACAACTGATAGGAATGCTCACATGCCAGAGCATAGAAACATGCATTTTAATGCGAGATGGATTCCAATAAAATTTTACAGTGTGGTTTTTTGCATGTGGCCAAACAATTAACTAGGTAGTGTTATTTACTACCACAGTTGAATATTCCTTGGTGGTAGTAAGTCATATTACCTACATTTAATTGAACTGTATATGAGATATTTAACTGTTATGCCTGGCAATATCATATATATGGTTCATTAACTCTCCCATGCCTCAAGACATTACTGTGGAAGATCTTTTAGAAATGACGTTGTGCTCAATGTCTGTGTCTGAAGTAATTCCTGTGATTTAAGAGGACTTTGGGATTCACATTTGCAATACAGATCAACAGATGAAATCATGAAATCCCAACAAAACAATACTCAAAAGCATTAAATGAAATCAATGATAAGCATTTCATGCTTGTGATCACTGCTAAACACTGTTTAATGATTCTGTGGTGAAGCTTATCCACTAGGCAAGTCATATGTTGGTGCTACATGCTGTTTTACTTTTAGATAAAACAGAATTTCGCTTTCACAGTAATTGGAAATGTTCTGCTCCTGACATATGGCAGAAGCACTAGGAAAGGCCATAAAGCAGCATTCGGTTTGCTTATGTGACAGGTAAATCCCATGTGGTGTCCATGCATCTAGACATTAAAACCACATGAACATTGCTGCAGACTGCAAACAGATCACCTATTGTGTTAAGTGTGAGCTGTATTATTTGCAGGATACATACTGAATATTGAACTGGACAGACTTACTGAAGTAATAGGCTATGGAGATAGATTACACTACTTAGGGACAATCTGAAAACACTGGTGTTTGACATTAAACAGAATATGTTTCATTAGGGAGTTAACAGACGTTTCCATGCATTTTTCTAAAAAAATTATTTATTTTCTAACCCTAGTTCATAGTTTGTTACAACATGAAGTTTTATGGGTACACGCAAGTCAATGCATAATTAAAAATTTCATGGGATCCAAGGTTAAATGACATCAGTTTTGTGTAGTGTCTGTTTTTAGATGATCACTTACATGCTGTACACTTTTAGGTGTTGGATGCCATATTCTTAAAATTTCACTGTTTTGCACCATTTCGTATTGAAGTTAGAAAGTGGGTTTATTTCTGCCATGCATGGCTCCAAACTGTATAATCTGTTTATATTACAATTAACAATTATCCACAAGGGGATTTTTTACAATGAATTTCACTACCTTAACGATGCTTGCACAATTAATTTAGCCTATAACAAATCAGGTTTGTTGATGTTCAGCTCTGTAGTGTGTGAATAGTTTAAGTAATATGTGCAGTCGGTTTACTAAAAGAGTGTGTACATGGTACATTTGCTAAAATCATTGAACAAATTCAATCTGATCGTTAGATTGGGTAACTTGTGAAATCATAATTAGCCTTATATGTTACAATATATACGGCATGCCCTTTTTCAGTTGAACTTGGGCTCAGTCGAAAATAATTAATAATATTTTCCGACAATTTCATAAAACTAAATAACACGTTTTGTCCCTTTTCAATCGAACTTGGGCTCAGTCGAAAATAATTTAATAAAATTTTCCGACAATTTCATAAAACAAAATAACACATTGGCACAAATGAGGCAGAATGTTGTAGTGGATCATACTAGACAGGTTTGATTTTTCACGAATTGATTCCTAAACAACAGGAGAAAAAAATGTAATTGCAGAAACAGTTTTAAAGTGTTTTGTTGACATGCAAAAACACTTTCTTGTGAAAGTGTAATTAGCCTTACATGTTATAATATATAAATTAGATATAGAGCGGGCCCTTTTTCATTTGAATTTTGACTTGGTTGAAAATAATTTAATAATAATTCCGACAATTTCATATTTAACTAAATAACACATTTGCACAAATGAGGTAGAATGTTGTAGTAGATCAAACCAGATAGGTTTGATTTTTCGCGAAATGATTCTAAGACAAGACGGGCAAAAAATTGTAAAACATTTTCTACCCACCCTGCATAACACTTCTCCAAAAGAATTATAATCTGATACTGCCAACAATGTTTGTTGTGCAGTTAATTTTCATTACTATATAATATATAATTACACAAGTTGCTGCCCTGGCAAAAAGACTCCAAGTACCCACAGTGTCTTAGCATTAATACAGTCAATGCAAGAATTTAACACAGAATCCACCCATCAGCTGAAACTAGATCTTTATTCATAATCATTATGAATAAAGCCACTTCAAATCAGATCAGTGACAGTCTGTTAGACAGATCATAAAAGACGACGACATAACAAAGCATCAAAACTGCTGCAACATACCTGCGTGACGATAAATTCTATGTTGTGTACAATGGCATGATTCACGGCTGTTGTATGTAGCCACCGAACCACAGAGGCTTCTGTCTCAAAAACTACAACAGTGAGACGTTGCATATGTTAACATGCTCATGGACAGACCACTATGGAACACATACGTGTAAATGCGACGGCAGTCACTATGGCTATGCACAGCGAGAATAAGCATGTGCATCCCTACATTAATTAATCCATCGCAGCATGTGCACATTTGCTTTCATCTGAATGGTCTGCCCCTACGGCTGGGCCGGCAGTCCTATACATCTATGTTGTCACTCAAAAGGATGTCAGAACAGCGTGTTCCAACAAGCTCCGCAGGTCTCGGTTCTCCACCCTTACAGACCCATCACAACACTAGTTATTAGTAATAAAGTCGCACCTTTTTGGTATTCTAAACTCAACTGTATCTAACGTAGCTATTTAGCTAGTATCTGTGACATACCAGTTACAGAAAACATTGTACATTAACATAAACATGACAGTGGCAGCACAGGGGAATTATTGGAGTTTGGATAGATTTTATACTTTCAAAACCAGTACAAATCACATAAAATCAAGTAAATTAATCTATACATTTGCAGATTATCTTTCAGTGATGGCAACACCCACTATATGCAATAAATTTGCCTACAAATAATGTCTTACAAGTTACAAGCACCCTTCTGTAGTTCAAAAAAGTCTACTAGGTGGAGTAGTGATAACTGGAACTGTGGCAGACCCGTACAATGAATAAATGGTTATCAAGAACCGAGACCCTTGAAAACTTGAACTGTGACAGCACTAGTACAAAATGACATTAGGATGGTTTTCATGTTTCCTCTTTGCAATGTTGCACAACCAAAAAATGCAGGCAAAAGTCAATATAAATTATTATATAGCTTAGTACTGCATTCTCCATAAAATGGCATAAATATGTTTCAGACACTGACAGCCCCCATGTGATCTGACAAAAAGTTATAGTATCATAGGTGCCAACTGTTACGTTTTGCTGTTAAACATGTATTTTCTAAAAATTTAGTCTTATGCTCCTTTAGGAGACATTCCTTATGTTTTTATTTGTTCTGAACAAAGCTATTTGTTTGAAGAGTTACGTCCAACGTTAGTGAAATGGCATGCGAGTAAGATTACAAGTTCTAGACATGTCCGAAGACCAACTCTCACAAATATTTTGGCTGTGCATAGTGAGCTGTGCTGAAGGCAGTCTTGCTAGATCCAGTAAATATATCCCAGTTTGCACAGCGAGCTCTTTTTGAGCATGTACTGCAAACCAGTGGATGGGTTCGTTTACGGTATGAGTCAACCCTCTGTCCAAGGTTTTCAGACCCGGTGTGTGAGAAGATGTGCTAAAGTGCTGTTAGAGAAAAGTAATAGAATATTTGTGAGAACGAGAAGACATTGTAGTGAGCATGTAGTAATGCAAGTTAAGGAGAAGAACAGTTGATAGCATGAAAGATGCAATATGAATTAATGTTGCACGCTGGAGTTCTTCTGTCTGAAGATCTCCAAATTTGGCGCTGTCTTTGCATCGGCTTATGATTTATGGATTTCTTTTACCAGCCTTACACTGCTGTGCACCATTCAGGGAATTACATACTGGGGTAACTACAAAAGACAAAAGCCAGCAGTAATGTATCATATGTAGCAATGCCAGAGCTCGCTAGGCAGCGCTTGTAGTGCTGTGATTGGCAAGTCGACCAAAACGTATACACACAGAGGCCCGTTTATAGGGGATGCCTTTAATGGTCCATATCAGCCGACACAGACCACATATAATAAAAGTGTACTTTACTCTAATCTACATCGTGTTTTATTTCTTTAAGTGAAAGTATTTTGTTTTTTAAGGTGAAATGTCTTTCATTGAAAATTCATTAACACTAAAATATTTTTTTTTATTTTGGCTAGTGATGTACTGTACAACTAAAACAACCATTACTGTCCACTGAAGCCAATAATTATCTAGCTATTACAGCGTTAGGTGGTACCACACACAGGTCAGAAGAATTAATTATAATAAATTATGCGATGCTCTAGCCCGCTGTTGTTTCAAGTTCGTCTTTCTCATTGTAGTTGCTGAAAGTTCATAAAGATCCATTCTTCAAGAACATGTGTAAGTAGTGGTTGATCTATCAAACTATATTATCATGTAGCAGTGTATGTTTGAAGTTTTGGAGGGCGTTTTGTTCATTTTGGCGGGAGCTAAAACATACAAAGTGATAGCGTGACTAACTTGTCAAAGGATGTCCCAGCAGACAAGACGAGGAAAGGCATCCATTACTGGGATTAGCTCAAAGCTGACAGTCTTACACTTGGAATGTTAATATGATTTACACTGTGCTTTCAGATTGCTTTTCATTATAAGTATTGTTATAACCACGGGTACGACTTATGTATAGTGACTAATAACTAGTAATGTAAATATTTGTTTATGCCAAATTGATATATTTTGGGTATGATGATGGGTGAAGATGTATGAAACTGTAAAAATTATGAACAACTGATAGTTGGTATGCAATATTGTGTCAGAATGGTTATTCACTCATCGATCCACACATATTGATATGATGAGAAAGTGGACACCAGCGTACTTGTAATGTACATATTTATAGTAGTTGTTTCTTTCTTTAACTACTAATACACCCTGATAATGCAGTTAAGTGTGACGATAAAAGCTTACAGTTCATCCTACATGATACACATGTCAAATATTCATCTTACATCTGCATGTCTTCAGCTGTGAATAGCACTGTTTACAGCTCTCTTGCAACCAAAATAATGGATGGACTGGTATGAATGACCCCCACACAGGTAGAGAACATTTGGTACTTCCACAATATGTAAAAAATACATTAACATTAATATTAGTAATTTTTTTTAGGCCAGGTACACATTTTTGATCAAAATAGAAAAAACGTCTTTTGGGTGTCTTTAAAGTGCTCTAACATGAAAACTAATTAACCTACGGCCATACACCCAATACCATGGTGTATCTTAATAACAGACCTTTCCAATGATTTATAATACTTTGCAATAACTTAATTATCTCAAACTGGACCAACATAGCTATGCGTGTTCAAAACTTCTTTTAATTAGTTTATTGTGCACAAGTATTTGCCAAAATAATCAAAAGTCGATTTGTTACAATTTCAATAAACCGCTCACGGCCATTTTCAATAAAGTTCGCCGATTTATGTTCACAATACAAAGGACAGTTTCCGTCTCTGCCTCGGTTACTTCTGGGCTGGCCATCCGACTGATAGTGATGTTTTCGGCAGTTTTCTAGAATCCGGGCCCACCTCAATTTCGCCGTAATTAACATGCAACATGAACATGCATAGTAAATATTCATTGTGCATGATCTATAGAATATGTACATTATCAAACACGTTTTGCGTAAAAACACATTTAATCACCTTTTTCGATGCTCGAATTCGCATATTTAACGTGACTTGAGCGCCATCTTGCGGCTTGCCCCTTTTATTGCTTTTCAACTTTTCAAGCAGACGACAGTGGAAAGTACACTGGTTTGTTTTCATTGACATAATTTTCTTGTAATCAAGTCAATGTATAACTACCGTGATTCCAGGTCTTGTTTTACTTCGGACACGTGATGGTAAATTACCTTGTTTTCCTTTGATGAACTAAAATTTTTATGGCACCGTCAACTCGCGATGGCCTGATTGCATGAGGGTGTAAACGAGGACGTTATATTTCAATTTTGTGTTACAAACATTCTACCAATTACTAGACATGACATATTATACAATATGCAGTTAACAGTGTATTATACATCGATTAATTATAATATAATAAGACGGTCAATGTGTGTTATTCGATGCGATTCAATTGCCTGTTGAATAACGTTCATTCTTGCGAATTTAATTTCATACCATTAGATTCCAACCATCAAGACCCTCCGAGGACACTCCTCTCCGTCGCTAGGGAGAACAGTGGCACCACCTACTGCCACAAGCTGAATATAAATCGACGGAGCCATTAATAGGCTCATACCGGGTAGGTGGGTATTCTGTTTTGAGATCGCATTCGAATGCAAATGTTTTGCTTAGTCTACGCATTTGCAAATACATTTGAAGTAATTTCAAAAGTTTAGTTTTTATATTAAATTTGTAAAGGTAAATTTTGTTCATAAGTAATCAAACAACTATGCATGATACACATTATGAATATAATTAAAGGGAAACAAATGTCATAGTTTGGGGCCTATGCACCTATAAGCGTTTCTAAAACATAACCATTTGCAACTACAATTAAAAACATCCGCCAGTGGTTTACTAGGAAAACCGTGCTGAATACACATCATCTTAATTTCATGGGGCGCGCCATACTATTGGGTAACCATACGTCACCAGTATCAAAGTCTAGCAAAACTCGCTGGACAAAGGAAAATATATTTATATATATATTCCTATTTATGCCTCCTGCCAGGGATGTATAGTGGAGTGGTTAATGCAAAGAATGCAAATCATACCACCAACGTATGTACACATCAAAGGTGAGGGGTCAACCACCCCAGAGAAACAACTGGATATGTACAATTCAATAACATATGCAATGAAACATATCATAAAAAAAAATTATTGCTATTACAAATATATGTATGAAACTTTATCATACCATGAATACAATGTACGTACACATCTTACTAATAAATCATAGTGCTGGCATATTTCTGGAGAGGAGGTGGAAGCTTAAAATATTTTCCGAACGTAAAAGACGCTTCTTCCCTCGATGGTAATTTCTCTCGAGTGACTGACTTATAACCAACCTCCAACATGGCTTGCGTTGGACTAGTCCATTGTCGAGGGAAGATAGATTAATTTACAACTCCCTCACAGATACATAAAGATACATGATAGACCGGAAGTTAGCATTTATGTCTCCTTAGCATTTATGTCTCCGCAAATTTTATTGCCGGATTACAAAGTGGTAATCTGCAAATTCATATGGGCATATACAATACAATAACAATAATTGAAACCAGCATTAAAATATTGCTGTTACATGTCTAAAAGTTGTCCATGCAAATAATGCAAGTTATACCAAAGTGTGTACACATCAGAGGTGACGGGTCAACCGCCACAGGCACTGGTCCTTGAACAGCGTCCCCCCCACCCAAGGCCATTCCTATGTTTGTCAATACGATATGGCTATGCTGTTTGCGTCCACACTCAGCTTATGTAACATATTTTGGCCTTTGTTTAATTAACTAAATTATTCCTCTTTCTGGCAAAATAATACGATTGTTTGAGACTGCGTTGGTTCAGTGTATGCTGGTCTTTCTTAGTACCTCACCACAATCTACGTACCCGATTTTCATAGAACTGCGCACTCGCCGATCGGTTTCACATGTCAGCCCTCAGTCAACTGGAGAAATGACCGGAATCTCTCACTTTCAGAACACATTCTGAGTAAACCAGTGGCGTGATATTCTTGATTTTAGTTGCACGTAGTAAGTTTTTATTATCTCTTTTAGGCGCACAGCCCCCAAACCATGAATGTTGTCTCGCCTTAAGCTATTATAAATTGTACATATCAAGTTCGGAATCTAACAGTGATAATTTCTAAAACAATTACGGCTTCATTTCATTGGCATTAAATAAAATCAAATGGGCCGCATTCAAATGTAAATGTTTAGGACACACACACACACACACACATTCGAATGTAAATGTTTAGGACACACACATTCGAATGTAAATGTTTAGGACACACACATTCGAATGTAAATGTTTAGGACACGCACATTCAAATGCAAATGCATTGAACATTTCTCGATTGCATTTAAATGCAGCGGAGTATGGAGGGGGGGGGGCGGCATTGGGTCATGGCTTTTGGCTTATATTTTTACCGTATTTTTCAGTTGCGCCGCTACATGGTAACATGGGTGACTAGGTTTTCCCCCATTTGGTCTCCCCTTTGTGAGATCCTAGATACGTCACCGTTTAAATAAGCATTCAAATGCTGATTTTAAGTTTAGTCCTACATAAATATTTATATTTAATAATGGTAATTAAAACGTAACAGAAGTCATAGTTTGTGGTCAACGCATCTAAAAGAGTTAATAAAAACTAAAAATTTGCAAGTAAAGTCAAGAATATCACGCTTGTGGTTTTCTCAGAATTTTTCTAAAACTGGGATATTCTGGTCAAATCTGAGTTTTCCCGGTGGCTGACATATTGACCCGAGCGACTAATAAGCGCTTGGTAGTTCGTGGAAAGCGATGCAGCTAGACTTTCTTCGACCAAAAGCCATCGGGTATACCCCGAACCAACGCAAACTCTCAATCAAGAGAGCTGCTAAACAGAACGAGAGAAGTTTAGTACACAAAGGCCAAAATAGGTTGTAAAAGTTGAGTTTAGACGCAAACAGCCTAGCCATATCATATTGGCAAGTATATGACTAGGTGTATGCAAACAGACTTTCATTTGGTGAGCTAATATTGCCAGACTGCAAGCACGCGTTATCTAACAATATGGCGCTGAACGTGAAATGCAAATGCCGGGTTCAACAATGTTTTCCTAGTAAACCACTAGCGTAATATTCTTGAGTGTAGTAACAAATTGTTATGACTTATATCACTCGGTCCAGACACCACTGAGATCACACCGACGATTACGCGTAACGTCCCCACTATGCCAGTTAGTTCTTCACTGTTTCATAGACCTGTATCAACAGTACCGTTTTCGGGCGGGAATACCGCTTCTTCCCCTTTGTTCCGCTTTCCTGCTTTTTGGACGAAATGTCCCGCATTTTTCTGATTGTAAAAAAACTAAGTAAAATCGATCTATTTGTTGCACAATGGCCATTCTAGGCCATTCGAAATGTTGACTTACTAAGTCGAAATTTCGACTTACAAAGTCGAAATTTCGACATAGCTTAGTCGAAATCTCGACTTAGTAATCGAAATGTTGACTTGTTTTTTCTACATAGCAGCAATACTCTTCCGTACACATCAAAATGGCAAACCGCAAAACACGTAAACCACGACATTGCGTGAATAATATTTCCGATTTCATGAGCACTTTCCCGCTTTTCCATGAGCAGATGTTGATATCTATGTTCTGAAAATGGTCGCCGTTTAGAAATAAAGCTAATAATTAATAAGAAGCACTAAAAACCCACATTATAAACTAGCAATTTTGCGACAGATTTCTCTTGCGGAAATTACGTGGATGCCGTTTTCGCGCATGTCTGTTTCCCGTAGTGAACGCCCGAGGACGAGGTTGCAAATCTTGCCAAAGCTGCTTGCCAAAGTCTCGGTGAACAAGAACGGAGAACCCTAGTCATCGTCCGCAACATGAGAACGAGCCAGGCGAGACACTTTTATGCAGTGACCGTAACACCATACGGCATGTGATATACATTCGGTAGACAAAATGTCATACGAAGTTCAAATCGATTGCAGAGGCTAGTATGTTCCGCTCACGTTATTCCGTTAAACAGGTAAGGGAACTGTGGTGGTGGTGGTTCAATATTGAAAATTATCACAAAGATATAAAGATTAGTGTCATATTACGTTGATCTGGTGAGTGTCATTTATAAGTAATACGTATGGATGATTATCAATTGTCGATATGACGTCACTGGATAGAATCGCCTACGTCACACCACCGAAGCCGTATTCTCGCAAGCGGCAGTCCATTTACAAGTAAGTTCGGGTTTTTGCTGTATTTACATGTTTTCTCCAAGTAGTAATATACAAATTTCTATATTAATAATACAACTTCTCATCATTTATCTGTAGAATATGAGGTGCATAAATTTTTTACGATTTGCGTACGCCTAAATTATCCAATAAGACAGTAAAACTTCAAATTGTCAATATTTAATGAACTATCGCATGTCAGATTGCGAAAGTAATGTAAAACCCTTGTTTTGATGTCAAAGATCCCAACAGAAACACCTCCGAACGACACGTTCATATCAAATAAAAGATGGCAAATCAATTTGGGAGGTGAAATAAATGCTTGATCCAACTAATACCTGTCCGCAACACCTGTGGCTCCTCGTCTAACAGTTAATACCTGTCCGCCACACCTGTGGCTCCTCGTCTAACAGTTAATACCTGTCTGCAACACCTGTGGCTGCTCGTCTAACAGTTAATACCTGTCCGCAACACCTGTGGCTCCTCGTCTAACAGTTAATACCTGTCCGCAACACCTGTGGCACCTCGTCTAGCAGTTTTAGAAACATTTAAAAATGGCTTCAGTTAAAAAAATTATTTCGCGCATCTGCCTACAGCTTTATATTGTTCTATCTATGACCTGTTTGGGTTGGCAGGCTGCGTAACTATATGCACTCCAGAGTGAAGTTGTCCCTGCCCTTAGCTATTCCATGCCGCTGTTGACCGGACTGCCATTACCCGGAAAGGGATTCTACCCAGGGTCACGGGCCACGTTGCAGGTGGGGTAACGATTATGATATGGTAATGCCATTCTTTGCTCGGTGTAATAGTGTCTCCCTCTCTTTTTTGTCATTTGCTTAGCATCAACCGTGACGTCAGTGGATATTTGAAGAACGAATATCGGGCAAGATGCATTTCTGTAATTGCAAGTGTCTTCACAGCTACGGTTACACATTCTACCTTTTACTTTCTTAATTCTTAAGTTTACTTTTCAGATGATAGATGGGATAGCAAGCTGTATAGAGGTATGCAATCTAGAATGTGGTCGTCCCTGTCCATTGCTAGCACCGGGCGCAGCTGACCATGCTGCCAGTACCCGGAAAGGGTCTTTGCCCATGCAGGGTCACGGCGCAGGAAGAGGACGCAGAAAAGGTCGCAGAAGAGGACAATTTGCCCTTGTGAAAACCCTCCATGCCCGGGTGAAATTCAAAAGTAAATAAAAAAATATTGTGTTACGTATATATGCGCGGGTAATGCAGATAAAATAAAAACATGTTAGCCCGTGGCCGTGTGAAAAGTTGCACTGTACGTGTGAGCTGAACCTTCACTGTACGTGTGAGCTGAACCTTCACTGTACGTGTGAGTTGAACCTTCACTGCACGTGTGAGTTGAACATTCACTGTACGTGTGAGTTGAACCTTCACTGTACGTGTGAGTTGAACCTTCACTGCACGTGTGAGTTGAACCTTCACTGTACGTGTGAGTTGAACCTTCACTGTACGTGTGAGTTGAACCTTCACTGCACGTGTGAGTTGAACCTTCACTGCACGTGTGAGTAGAACCTTCACTGTACGTGTGAGTTGAACCTTCACTGCACGTGTGAGTTGAACCTTCACTGCACGTGTGAGTTGAACCTTCACTGCACGTGTGAGTTGAACCTTCACTGTACGTGTGAGTTGAACCTTCACTGCACGTGTGAGTTGAACCTTCACTGTACGTGTGAGTTGAACCTTCACTGCACGTGTGAGCTGAACCTTCACTGTACGTGTGAGTTGAACCTTCACTGTACGTGTGAGCTGAACCTTCACTGTACGTGTGAGTTGAACCTTCACTGTACGTATGAGCTGAACCTTCACTGTACGTGTGAGTTGAACCTTCACTGCACGTGTGAGTTGAACCTTCACTGCACGTGTGAGTTGAACCTTCACTGCACGTGTGAGCTGAACCATAAAAGAACCTTGATGATGATGGTGACGATAATGATTATGCTAATTTTGAACTTAACTGCGTTTTCGTTCGTCCAGTAGGTTACAAAAAGGCAGCCAGTCGAAGGTGGTGTCGTCACTGAACTGTTCTGTGTTTTCTTTCGTTCATTAAGATGGCAGGTTGCAAAAAATATGCTGTCAGTTGTTTGGTCGTCACTGCTGTGAGCGAGCGGGCCATAATGTTGACCTTTCGATGGAACTTTTAAGGTATGGCAAGGGCATGGGTATCATGGTGGCATTTTGAACGCTTCTTTGTTTTTTTTATGCTGCCGACGGTGTGTTCGTCAATGCCGCGAACGAAAGCATGATGTTGACGTCTTGACGCAGCAGACTTTGAAGGTGAGGTAAGGGCATCGGTGTCGCGGTGGTATCATTTCTCGAGTTTAATTATGTATGTGTTGTGGTTTCATGTGGAAAATCGTCCAAAGTCAGTCGTGAACTCAACCGACGTCACCAAAAGGAGTTCAGCACAGAGCAGCTGCAACGGTAGCAACAAGCAATTCGTGTTTGCTGATGAAGATGCAATTAAAGCTATGTCGTGATAGCAGTGTCGTAGTGTGTCCCTCTGTGTGTCTGTTTATGTCTACTTATGTCTTAGATCAGCAAAACCAGCCGTTCCAACAGCGGGATATCTTCCACCAATTACTTCGTCATCCATCTACCTTGCCATGTCGAAGCTTCACGTGACAACAACGCGTGTCCGAAAAAACCACACCCCTAATCCCATAATGTAAATCCTAAAAATAACACCCTATCCTTTAAGACAAATCGTAAATTTAATAAACGTATTCTTTAAACATAATCCTAAAACCGCAAAAAGATCACTAGCATTAAAACAAAACCCTAACCTTAACAAACTAATTCGTAGTACTAAGCCCTAAGACTAAACATTAACTCGCTAAGACCTAAGCCAAAACAAGTAGTTTGAATATTAAAATGTAACAAATTATTGCTAAATGTAAAAAAATACATCATGTTTTATTTTATCTTGCAGTTGTGGTAGGCCTACAGCTGACACTTTACCCACATCTCCCGATGTTTACATTTCATGGAACAATCGCCACGAGTGACACATTCGTTCTCCTCGCTGCTGGTGCTGACGCTATTACTCTTTGGCTTCTTCGCTGCGTCTTTGGTTCCTTTCTGTGTAGCTCGTCTAGCTGCCGGTGACTGTCCCTTCTCCTTCCCCTCACTCGACTCACGGTCAATGAGCTCAACTTGTGTGTGATGAATTCCACTTTATTAGGAAACAATAAGAACTTAGGTTGATATAGTTTCTAGTGCGGCATGTTGATAACCGAGAATAATGCGCATACGCATTATTAATTACGTAACAGCGTGTACATCGTGAATTATTACGTACCATCGATACGAAGTAATATAACGTACATTTGAAAATACTTAGCTTTTTAAATTAAAGCAGTTTTGACTACCTAATCACGACTATAAATGTACCAAATCGTGTGGGGGAAAGACGTATGGCATTCATCCACATACAGAAACATACAGCAAGCGCATATAATGTTGGAAATACGAGGGGACGTCTTACCCCACGGGGCTCCTTGCCCCACCATACCCTAACGTTTTTGTAACGTTATTATAATATTTATGGTTCTATTTTTACGTTTAAAACAACGTTATAATAACATTATCGTTGTCATAAAAACGTATCAGTATCCAAACGTTTTTATCACGTTTCAATGACGTTATGCAAACACTGTCGAGTGGCCGTGATCACGTGATGCGCTATCAGAGGTAGATATTGGAGGAACTGTATGTACAAGAACTCAGGCGAGCTGACGAACACTTGGTGCGCACCTACTTGTACCACCTGGAGGAGCCACTGTCGGCGAACATTAGCATCTCTGTTGCGCACTTCTGTCGAGAAACAAACTACAAAAAGAACTCAACATGTTTCGCCTGCTTGTCAGACAGCATGTGGCGCCCACCTCTGTATCTGAAGGGTGTGTGGCAGGGGTATCAACCTCCCATCTCCCAAATGTTTTTGGGGCCAACCTCCAGCCTCCCGCCATTTTTTAGGAACAACCTCCCATCTACCAGTTCCCCTATGGTAATCAGCCACTGTATTTACATGAGTAATTATTTTCTTGAAAACACAACTTTTGAGATTATGTTGAGAGTAAGTCATCTCAGTAGTTGCGTTTCGATGAAGATCGTTTCCAATCGTATACCTACCAACTTGATGAACATTTTTACGAAGGCCTATTTAAAATTGTGCTACAGATATTACTAGAATAATGATGTATTATTATTTGTTTAACATGTAATGGAATGATATGTAAGAAACATCGTTTCGGTATACAGTAGTACCTGCCTCCAACGGACCCTCAAAGTACGGACTGTTTTACAATGTAAATGTCCCTCTGACGAGGGGACACCTGGTTTCCCCTCATCAGCGGGGAAATGGAAAATGTGTCGCTTCCGATCTCGCAAATGTCCAAGCCACAGTGAGGGACAACCCAAAAGAAGGTTTCCTGACACTTGCAAGCATGATGCAGATCTTGATAAAAGCAATATATCAGAAGAATGTTTTTTTTAATAATTGAGGTAGGAACGATATGTAATACCAAAAAAACTACTATCACGTGCTCCAAAATGCATTATTTTGTTTACACTTTTTAAAAAAATTCACAAATCGGGGAGTGGGTATACCCACTCCAACCTCGCTCTACGTTACGCGCCACGCTCGTTGCTCCGCACCTTGCTGGGCCGGGCCACTATCGGTAGCGCTGCTACGCCTCCGCCGTAACAACGCAAACGAACCCATAGTTATGATTATGGTTTGCCGCGCGTTCTCAAAAGGAACTCGCCGTGCAAACTGGGATATGTTGATTAGATCTTTTGCGCAGCTCAAATATTCGCGAGGGTCGCTCTTCGGACGTGTTTGAACTAGTGATCTGTTATTCGCTGCCATTTGATAAACGCGGGCCGCAGATTATCCCGTTATGCAAAAATGCCGTGTTCAAACCGTATGGTGTGGCTACTGCGCTCTTAAGACCGTCAAATGTAAGAAAATCCATAAGAATTACGGGCAAACCGAGTTGGCACCTATGTAGATTAATGTTTTTGGTCATCAATATGGCGGCGGTAGCGCGGCGCAGCTGTGGTGCTGGCAGCGCTGCACTCGTATCCCTCGTGACCAGTGGCAATGTTAGTATCGACGCGTTGCACCTCTGGGCACTTTTCTGACGATCTGTCTGAATAAGTCACGTTTAACGCAATTTCAATTACCTCACACCCGGCTGAACGCAAGGGAGCTGGAAAAAAACATACAAAAGTGATAGCGCCATTTATTAAGCATGCGTGATTAACTTTCATCCATCACTCGTCTGACAGAACAGTCCCTGCCTATTTGCTGCTTGTTAAAATGGAAGCTGGAAACTGTTTCCTCTGCGCTGTGATGGCAACCGTAAACGCAGATAGCAGCAGATTAATGTTGTTTGATTATATTGATCTAATGTGTCCGTAAGGGATTTCTTAAAAAAATATGGACCTACCCAAATATGGTAAAATTCCTGATACAGACAAACGCACAGTTTGCTTTCTGCTGAACTGTAGATCGTCATTTGCTGCTAAAGCAAAACAAATATACCTTCGGCTGCACCTTACATCGAAAGGTGACGATTCTTGCACGTCCAGAATGACACCAGAACATGTTGTCACTGACACACTGGAATATAGCCAGGAAGTTCACATTTCATAGACGTGCATGGCAAATGAGAGAGCGCATGTTATTTAGATTCGGAACCTATATAATTACACTTTTGGTGTTTATTCTGGTATTTAGTAAAAGCGGTTCGGTTGATGCATAACATCGGTAGGCGGTAGAAGGCAGAGGTGTTTTTTCTTGGAGTCCATGCTATCAGCATGTAGGTCAATACCAAGGAGTGAAACGTAAATCCCAAGTCCCAAAAGCTAGATTATAAACAGTGCCGGATTAATAATGTGGGGGACCAGGTAGGTTTACAGACGTTTTGTTCGTGATCTTTACTGAGTGTGTGAAGACGAAGATCGAGACGCGTGGCATTGTATATGGAGGTAATCCCATACTTTAGCGTCTATTCAACTATGTTTGAGCACAGGCATTCACATATCGTTGTCGACGACGGCATACAAACATACGTACAAAAAATACAGCATACAATGACAAGAAAGAATTACAGCAAGATGGCGCTATTAATATAGTTCTGTCACAAATTTCACGTTGATATTTTCTGACGTTCTCTTCACCATGTTCGTCCTATACCACCTTGAGACGGTGTCACATTCTTAAAACTCACGTTTTACGTTCCATGATTCACATCCCAGCTAGATGAGTGAGAAAATATTGGTACGCCACCTGGCGAGTCACTGAGAGTATTTTCTGTTCATATCACTAGGTAAATTCCATAATGGCGACCAGACCTGAATAAGTGCCGCGTGCAGCCAGAACAGTGGCGCCATCTGATGGTGGTGCAGACGGTTGTGAAACATGATTAGTGGTAGATGGATAGCAATCGAGGACCAATATCGACGCCAGCCTAATCCCAGACGTCAGGGACGAAGACGAGTTAGTAAATACAAGTTCGTAAATACAACGTTTCAGTGCTTGGAACCGACCGATTGTCTTACGCTACTCCATCATTTATGTTCTGTCTCCGATCTTCGGTGTTAATTAATGTCATTTCACTACCATTTTCTAAATTAGTGTTATTCCTCTTCTGGAGGAAGGATTGTTGTCACATGTGAGCAAACTAGTTCAAGCAATTGTTTTACTTCGTGTTTTATTAAAGTAAAATTAATGTCCATGCCCCATGTCTAACTAATATAAGCAAAACTGTGTTCTAACAACCTAGGTCCTATACAAATCAAATGACGGGCCCGTAGCTATGGGGTCGAGGAGGGTCTTCCGTCCCCAGCAGCCCCGTTGGGTCACACGTCAACATGGGGGTCTGTGGGCATGTCCCCTCTCCCAAAAAGCTCCATATCTTCCCTAAAGCACTTAAATTAAATAAAACAAAATCACAGTTGGCCCGGGTGGAACTCTTCAGTTAACGCAGGCAACATTAATTAATTAATGTATTTATATTAGCACATTCGATTCCGTCTCGTTTAATTTGAGTTATTTCTTGGAATATAACTATTTTATGACATATATGTGAACGTTATAGTCGCCTTCAGTGTCTGTTAATGTGTGTATTGTTGAAAGTCGGAAATATCGGATATTATATGCATTTGGGTCTACTTCTGGCCCGTGACAATGGTAGTCATATTCACAGTCATATCACAGTTGGTGAAGCACTTTAAGCCAGTCAGTAGTTTCACCTTTTCATATGTTTTCAAAACACTGTGATTCCGCATAGGGTTTTTCAAAATGTCGATTGTCTTGTCAAGCTTTTGAGATGAAGTGACTTCGAAGAATCCTGAAAGTACCCTACAGAGAACACAAAACCAATGAATGTGTAATGCAAACCATCAATACACGACATGATCCCCAAGTCAGTCCTGGGCGCAATAGTATAGCCGCAATGGGCACAGTAGCATCGCTAAAGAAATGTGCACCCAATGGTCGTCTCGGGCTTCAGTGACGAAGTGAACAATTTATTGTCTTGGATGTTTTGGTAAAATTACCGGCCACGTTAAATACGTGAGTTTAATCTAAGATAGTATTCACTGCTACACATTTAGCAGTAATAAATACTAATTGCATTGTTGCTGAGGAACCACTCGAATGCAACCAGCAGCAAACGACAAAAATATTTACGTCAGAACTAAATACTGAGGCGGTCTGAGCCAGTCTCTTAAGAAACATTCAGGATATCAGACTCAGTTCTACTGATATTTCGCAATACACCCTGATGACGTATTGACATACACTGCGGCATTTGGATCACTGCTCTAACATCATAATTAATACTGCATGCGCGCCACTCATAAATCAATTGCTAATTACTAAGTACATCGTTTCAATGCAACACGTACCGCGGTCGTACAAAATGTATTATGAATGAGGTGCTTTGATTTCGCCTGACGTTTCCGGGATCGTACGTTTACCGTACTTTTATGTTTATCGTACCGATTTTACAGCTTGGTGTGTATGTACAACTACTTGTATAATTACTCCAACTTTGTAGGTCTACCTGTATTTAAAAATATGTGTGTCACGTACTCGGCTTTAATAGCCAAGGAAGCCTAATCGAAACGTGTTACATGTGCACATGTTTACTAAAACAGGTTATTACATAACGCAATGTCCGATCTTTGTGACCGTCCAAAGTGCTTCATCATGCTTCACCCCCCCGTAAGACCTGTTCATTCGATCACCAACTCGACTTCTATGGAACCATTCAGCCACGCCGCAATTACTGCGCGAAGAAATGAACGTGAAGTGAACGAACTTGCTCAAAACTTGGAAACAGCAGCAAGATGATTCGAACCCCGATCCTCTCGAACAAGAATCAGACGTCCTAACTACTGTGCTACTGCGTCCCATTAACTCCTCGGTGTGTGCAACATAATACAGGATAATACTGTATTATGTACAACATAATACAGGATAATACAATACTGTATAAACACGGACTCCGTGCCCTTCTTGCGTACACTCATCGGCATACGCATTCACACGCAAATAGACACACCCTCGTACAGGTGTACACACTCATGCCCACTAACATGCACCCACACACACTTCATTGTATTCGTACAGTATAAACACGTTCCTACACTCCCACTACCGGCGCCCGTGCTTGTCAATATAATAATAGACCTGAATGTCCATTGTTGGTCATTTATGCAGCTGTAAACAATACCCTCTTCTTGACCACAAAACAAGGCCTGTTAACAAGCATAACGAGCTGTATTAACGGTAATACAGTAGCTTCGCGTGGGTACAATCCTGCTAATCGCCCGTGACGTGATTCGGACTAAGCCCGTGGCGTTGTTATAGCGACGAAGCAACAATCCGTGTCGGTCGATATCACACGTGCGCGCGTCACTGGCCTGTTGTTGAATGGGCCTGTAAACACGACGACGATATCCAGTATTTCTTGGTGACCAGGCCATTGGCTATAGCTCGGGTAAAGACGTGAAGTAAGGCGAAGTATTCTACCTCAAACAGCGATCACAATATTACGGACGGCTTAAACAGACCAGAAAGTCGGTGTTGCGATCTGCCTAGCTGGCCCACCCAGGGAAACTGTCAGAGTAGTTCAAGTCCGGCGCGACACTCCCGAGTTCGCGGACACCGATGGGGTGCAACGCGAGTACGAATAAGGTGCACGTCGTGACGTCGGCACCAGTCGGGACGAAGCCAGCCAGAAACACCGACCAGTGGTCCTCGACAGGCAGTCTCGCCAGCGATGCAGCATCGCAACGCGGGGTCTCGGCGACGTCGAAACAGTCGGCGCACAGCGGGGACTCCGGCTTCAGCGACGAGTACGCCATGGTGATCACCGAGGACTCGGCCGCCGAGCTCGTGAAACAAGTGGAGGAAGGGTTCGACGAGCCATCAGATCTAGGTGGGTCTTCAGTCGACTAACTCCAAACTCACTGTTTAAGCAGTGCCGGTGTCGTGCTGAACATTTTCCGCCGTCAAATATTTTCCGCTTGGTGTGCCTGCACACGCGCCTTACTACACTTATATAACGCACACGCACAGACAGACAAACACACACACACACACACACACACACACACACACACACACACACACACACACACACACACACACACACACACACACACACACACACACACACACACACACACACACACACACACACACACAGACAGACAGACAGACACACGCAAGCGCACGCACGCACACACGCGCACGCACACGTGTGTACATGGGGAAGAAAATATTTCACGGTAGAAATTGGAAATTCATCTATTATTTCCCGTGTTTGACATTCTCTGTTACAATTCATTGTTATTGTATACAGTGCCTGTTATTGTAGTTGTAATATTCTTTATGTTATTTATAAATGTATGTGAACTACCGGCTCGCGCATGCGCATATACACTAAGCGGAAACTATTTGACGGCGGAATATGTTTAGCACGACACCGGTGTAACAGCATACACCCCCAGGGCTGGGTAGTTCCCCCAGGGGAGGGGGGAAGCCCTACGATATAGCTTACCCTGAATATCTCCCCCAACACTAAAGTTGTCTTGACTCCACACTATTACACACTACTCGCCGGCCGTCACGCGCCAGTGCTTCTTGGCGTCTCAATGATGAACATAACACGGGCTAAGCGTTTCACCCCACTGCGTGGTCCACCTATCGGCAGGAGAGGTGGTATGACTACGAGACGCTCGGTGGAAACACTGTTTTGCACAGCGAGCGACTCAACGGCCGAAAAGTTTAACAGCCAAGACGAGCTTGAGTTCACCGTCACTGACGCCATGCTTGCAAACTTAACCCTTTCGCTTCCTTAAACATCAACACAGCTAACCGTGGTAGCGGAACCTCCTAAACCTGTCACGCTAACCGTGGTAGCGGAACCTCCTAAACCTGTCACGCTAACCGTGGTAGCGGAACCTCCTAAACCTGTCACGCTAACCGTGGTAGCGGAACCTCCTAAACCTGTCACGCTAACCGTGGTAGCGGAATCTCCTAAACCTGTCACGCTAACCGTGGTAGCGGAACCTCCTAAACCTGTCACGCTAACCGTGGTAGCGGAATCTCCTAAACCTTTCACGCTAACCGTGGTAGCGGAATCTCCTAAACCTGTCACGCTAACCGTGGTAGCGGAACCTCCTAAACCTGTCACAAAGGCAAAGGGGAGAGGACAAAAGACAAAAACAACTTTCTGTGTTCCACGGTGCAAACATAAAGGAAAAGAAACGGACATCATAGTACAACGCCACCTGTGCCAGCTGTGGGTTCACTGCGAATGCGTTGGTGAACGGCCAGAGACGATCATTGGCGTGTGGAGTTGTCGTGCTTGCAGGCAACTGCCCAGTGTCGTAATGCAACTGGTGGACAAAGTATCCAATCTGTAAGAGACAATGCTACAGCTAAAAGAAAACAACACCGAGTTAATCAAACTGGTGAAGGCGCAGTGCAATGCAAATGATACCATCAGGGATAAAAACTGTGTCCTGGTCGAAGAAGTAGCATGTCTTCGCAATGAAATAAACCGTGGCAACGAAATCAGAGCGATGAATGACAAACTTTCGTCGGATTTGGCAAATCTGAGTCAGGCGACTACCGAACGCGAATCCTATGCCGCAGTAACAAGCAGGAAAACAAGCAAGCGAGTTTTCATGTTTGATGACCACATTTTACGGGACATCCACAAGGTCACCACTGCGGACAATGAACCGGTGGCCTTACACACAACATCTAGGGCTACCCCAAAGGATTTACAAATTGCTGTCCAGTGGAGCGAGGTGTGTAAAGATGCTGACGAACTCACTATCGTTTGTGGCGAGGTAGTCATGGGTGATGCGGACATGACTCTGGTGAAGAAGGACTTCAGCAACCTCATCACCAGTGAATCGGAGAAAATCAGCAGTGTGACGATCAGCAGTGTCCTGCCAGATACAACAGGGATACGCGATGAAAGGATTAAGGAAATTAACAATTTCCTGAAAGATAAGTGTCGCGACACGGCTGCCCGGTTCGTAGATAACGACCAGAATGTCCTGTTCCGCGATGGATCTTGCGACACGTCAGCCTTCCAAAATCACAGTGTCCGTCTTTCTACTAACGGGGTGAAAAGGTTAATGAGTAACCTCTCACTAGCGGCCAGTAACCTCCCACTAGCGGTCAGTAACCTCTCACTAGCGGCCAGTTAGCATCGCGAAGACGGAGCTCAACGGGGATCCTCTTCGCAGAGGGGCGCATTACGTCAAGACCGACTAGTAACAGGCCGCCGAAACAGCGTCGCAACGGGCGGGCTAGTCTTCCCTCGCCGCAGGGGGCCGCATGATGCTGCCACCGACTGGCAGAAGGCAGCCGAAACGGGACCGCAGCGCGCAAGATAGCCGTCCTGCTGATGGTGTTAGCATGGCTGCTGGCTACTTGCGTATTTCTGGCCAATGTACCAAGTGTGGAGAGGCAAATCATGTCACTCAAACATGTCGACATGAGCATGCTGTGTCGTGCTTTGTTTGTGGTCAGCAGGGCCACAAGAGCAATCACCATACGAAGAGGGACTAGGAAAGAGGCCGGAATAACACGGACATGCCACGTATTGAAAGTGATGTGCTCAACATTCGGTCTGTAATCACCCGTTGCCGCAGCGTATCACAACACAGAACATCAGGTGTGAATGTCGGCAATTTAATCACGCTCACGAACAGTTCGCGGTGGAGTCTATCAGGGTTTCTAAATGTCAACGCTCGGTCACTGAGTATGGAGAAATTAGATGAGCTGCTCGTGGTGGCACGCATGAACGATGTTGCCTGCGTGAATGTCACAGAAACCTGGTTTAAGAGCTACATGGCTCCGGAATCTGTCGGACCAGCAGGTTTCAGTTGTGAAAGGAAGGACCGGGTGGTGGAACTTAAATATTTGTCAGACAATATCGAGATAATCCAAAAACGGTGTCTATATTTCCTGGTGTTACATACGAAGATAATCTGCAGATGGTAAACATACCAACGCTGCACGACAGGCGCAATGCGATACGTAAAGCGTATTTCGGTAGAATGAGGCGCGGTGACCACAAACTGAATAAGCTACTACCGGACACTCGAACGGTTTCATATGCTCTAAGATCATTTAACGAGCTACCCGTTCCAAAGGCTGACACAAATCGCTACAAAAACTCGTTAATACCATGGTGTTTGGTACACTGTCAGAACACTTAAATGGTTTATCGGGTATGTTTTATCATACAATTGTAATATCTAAAGTAATTTATTTATTATCATTTTAATGTAATTTAATTATGTTGTATAGGATGAACTGTATTAATGTAATTATAATGATCAGATGTCAGTTTTAATATAAAGTGGGTTGATTTCACTTTTCGTTTTAGTGAATGTATATAAATGTAATTTTAATTTAATTGTAGTACTGTTATTACGTACAATATGTGCAATAATTATTTTAACGTAATTTCCGGTATTTTATAACATAATTATACATACGTGGCTGTATGTATTTTATCGTACAATCCAACTGAAAAGTTGCCAGAAATAAACTGATTCTGATTCTGATTTTAGATGTGGTCTAATATATGTATTATAAACAATGTTGAACGTTTCTCTGTCACATTGGATAAATGCTCTCTTTACTGAACGCATAACCACCATAGCGTGTTGGGATCTAAATCAGCTTGTAAGATTTCACAGCCAGATTTGTTTTTAATGTACTGAATATTTTGGTGTCATCAGCAAACATTTTTACATTACTATTTACTGTATGTGGTGTGTCACTGACATACATTTAAAAAACAATAGGTCCCAATACTGATCCTTGCGGAACCCCGCTGATGACATCAAACCATTCAGAATATACACCTCTGACTATAATTCGCATTTTCTATCCGATAGAAAATCAGCTATCCATTCTAAAACTTTACTTCGTATTCCATAAGCAGATAGTTTCTACAACAACCTCTTTTTCGGGACTTTGTCAGATGCTTTTTAACAGTCCAGAAAAATAACATCAACACTATGTCCCTGATCCACATCTTCTGCCCAACTTTCAAACGTTTCTAACAAATTTGTTAGATTAACTATAGCACAATTGGAATACTCATGACAGACCCTACCCCACAAAAAGGGACAGCAAAAGAGCGATCATATACCATCTGATTAAGTGGTTTAAGTAGTTCTTCTTTAATGTTGTTCTGTAGGATCCAACATACTGTTGATTTCGTGAGCGGACGTCTCAGTAAACCAGATTTCAATAGGCATAGCGGACGTCAGAGTAAAAAAATTCAAGCGCCATTATTGGGTCGCACTAATCACATTCAAAGTTTGCAAATTTGAAATCATGCTGTGGTTTATGAACACTCGATGTGAAACTTGTTTTCAGAAAATAATTTTAAATGTGACACTTAAAATCCAAAACACTACGTAGCAAAATATAATTAGGACAACGTTGGTGGTGATCAGGTGTTCTTATGCAGTGAGCAACTGACTGTTGTGGGGGAGATCGACCGTGCACCGTTCTCATTAGTTCAGCGGTGGGATTACACCATTGTTATGAATTATAAAAGATCCGCAGTCGGCCGGTCAGCCAGTGCGCTATGCTCGAGCGATTTTGCACATCGCCTACTTGAACGAAATTGTGGAGTAGCTTGTGTGGTAGATTGTTTGCGCGCACACTGGAGTAACGCATGAATATTGGGAGATCTATTGAGTTTTGCGGGTAAATTATCAGCCTTTCATCAGCACTGCTATTAAAACATCAATTTTAATTGTACCACAATTAGTCAACTTTATTGTCTGCATTGACTTGAATTTGACGGAGCTTTTTGAACCTCGCCAAATAGTATCAAATGCATTGCAATTAAACAAACAACTGTTGCAATCAACTCATGCCTATTCTGGATTTATGTTATTCAGACTTGTGAATACTAATGAAAACACGCATAACTCGTTAATTATATAACTGTGTGCTAGTGCTAAGCAGCTGTTTCTCATATAATGACTCATTAACAAATAGAACATGTCGGCTTAATATAAGTACTACATATTGTTGCCATTTTAATAATGCCCTCTTTTCCATTGCAAATGCCAATTCGGACCATGTTCCCAAATGAGATTCACACAAGGTACCACGATCGCACTCCACTGCACTGCAATACCTAACTAACGTTTGCTTCGAGCAGTGAATTATGGACAACCACTGAATTGATGGGCGTATGATCGAACGGCATGCATTCTTTCTCATTAGCGGTGGAGTAATACCATTGTTATGAATTATAAAAGACCCACCGTCGGTCGGTCGGTCGGTCAGTCAGCTAGTGCACTAATCACTAAGTGGTCGTGTGCTTGACTGAAATTGTCGAGGTAACCGCCTCAATTGGTCTTTCAGTGTGGCTTATCGCACATTTGATAGTGTGTAGGTAGTCTTATGTCCCATCTCCAGTCTGTCCGATCTTTTGCTTTTCCTCCAATTTCTCCATACATTCGTCATTCTTTCTGTCTGCCGAGCAAACACAATCGTTTGTTACTCTGTATCTTTCTCTTCATGTGTTCTTTAAACTGCCAGTTTCAAAAGTCCTTCTAAAACTCTTTCTTGGTAACTACTACATATTTTGGTCACATATTTACATGTTGGGTAAATTCTCGTTCCTTATTTTTTCATTCCATCTTATTGCCTCCCTCGTACACATTGTAAATATTTCCAACCGTTTGTTGTCGCTGCTAATTAATGTCCAGCTGGTTTACTAAGTATGAAACTGATCTACGTCGTAGATATGTATGTCATCTTGGACAATGCGTGTAACTATGATTACAACATGTGACGTGTATGTAACACACATCTGACCCCTTGGTTAATTGCGTGTGCTACGATAGTCAACATGTTCCATTCGAGTTTAAGTACTTGATTATAGTATAAGTTGGCTGCCAACGTGTGAAAGAAATCCTCTCAATTCCCTATTTTTTCGTTCTACGATATTCCTACATTCTCTGACACCATCGTGGTCTTGTTGTTTGAAAAATAGCTTGAATTTTATAACCAGTAGCATCAAACAGACAAAATACAACTAACATTTATATCACACATCAACTACGTTGTGAGTCTACAAACTTAAATACTCTTCTCGTTTAATTCACCTCTGACATGCAATCAATTTATGTCATCTAATATGGCAACCGTTGAAATGTAGATGGTTCATACCAGTGTACGGCCAACTTGTATGCTTAAGACGTGAAAGGCAACCAAACTAATTATTGCTATTTTTAAATACTGACATAATTAACTTATTCGCACGCACAACATCGAAATATCGTATGTCATTTAATCCTGATATTTCAAATATGTTTACGATGGCCTTATTGACGCGTTGGAGGGTTTAATGTTTGTATATGTTTGCCTCTGTCAAAGGGTGCCTATATAGTATATACGAATGCCGACTAAGTGCGCTCTTCATATTATTGTATTTGTCTGTTGAGGCACGTTCTTCGAGCGCTGGTACGATTGAATGACTATCAGCTTAATTATAGTAATAATGTATGACTACCAACCGCGTTGCACCGACCTGGGAGGTATCTGCTTATGCCATGTGTGTGGTGGCGCGTGCCATGTGTGTGGTGGCGCGTGCACCGTGAAAAGGCCGATGTTCGGCATCAAAGAATAAAAAAACTGCTAAATTGAAGTTGTTGGTGGTAGATTAATCGCGTTGACTGAGAGAGAATTATGCACGGGTAGACATTAGAGATGGCAGACAATAACACAATAGAGATGGCAGACAATAACACAATAACTTCTTTGTTCACACACCCTGCTGGAGCGTGTTGTCCTTACGCCAAAAGGACCGTGTTGTCCTGACCCCGATTGGACCGTGTTGTCCTTACGCCAAAAGGACCGTGTTGTCCTTACGCCAACTGGACCGTTTTGTCCTTACGCCAATTGGACCGTTTTGTCCTTACGCCAACTGGAGCGTGTTGTCCTAACGCCAACTGGAGCGTGTTGTCCTACGTTGCAATGCTATGAAGTCTAACATGACATTGTCTTTTTTGAATAAGTCGCTCCGGTATCAGGTATTCACGCGTCAAAGTAACCTTCACATCTGACCGTTCTGGGCGAACACAATAATTTATATTTATTATGTTTTATTTATGTTAATAGTATGTTGTGACGCTGGAAATCAGTTGCCACCCAATGATGGGCCTAAATACCAAAGCAAATTTACCTTACCTTCCTTTTCGGGCCCCATGGCCAACATGTCTGCAGTGCTCCTTCTCCAATTCGTCCTATATTTGGCCACCTGCTTTGGCTTCAGTTGTTATCTTCCACCACAGTTCTTGTTTTTTTCAAAACATTTTTGCTAGATTGTTTTTGGGCGACCCACTTTCCTTTCCTTTCGGGATCAGAGTAAATTTGCCTTTTGATTTTTTGTTTGGCTTAGTGATATATGTGTGGTATGTGTTGAAGTCAAGTGCTAATGTCGGATGTTAGTAATACAAACATTCCAACATATCCTTTCTGATGATTCCAAACATCACATTTGTGTTAGTAAAATCAGGCGTTGCAGCCACGTGATCACATCTACTACGGATGTCACTAGGTTAATACAGGCCTCAATATATCGTTCGTTGAATTGTTATACATAGCTACACGACGTTTCATTAATAATTTAATGACAATTTAATTGACATTTTGAAGGATATTGCTTAGGTGCTAGATATTGACAATGAAATGTTGCGGGTCGGCTGTCTGCCATGGTTGATGTAGATTAGGGGTAGCTAAATAGACAAGAATGATTACTTCAAGGATGGGATTCCAAGCATGACATTGCCGAAAGACAAACTCAATTCACAGTGGCGTATTTATGGTAGGCAATGGGCCATGTAAAACAATTACGTATTTTTTCGTTGCGCCGCGTTGCGAGATCCTAGATACGCCATTAATAATTAATGTTGATTAAAAATATTTACGTTTATTTAGAAAGTAGTTGATAATGTCGTGATGACGTCTTTCGCTCACATATTTGTACCACACGTATAAATAACAGGACACGTTTTGTAAAGACGATGAAGATAATGGCTCATGGAAAGATAATTATTAGTTTGACAGAAATAACAATTTCACACCACATGTCGTGACATACGACGTTCCTTCCAGATCTCGGTCTGGACGGCACCGGTTGTCAGCAACGATTGAGCGCCAAAGCACGTGACCGAGCCGAGGAGATGCGCGTCATGGACTCCCTACGATCAGAGGGTCTCATACAGGTACGGTACGGGACTAGTTAACGGGACACGGAAATGTATATAATGGTAGTGTTGATAGTATCACGATAATCCCCGTTTCTTCTATAATTATTTAAGAAATTGTCGTAACAGTTTTGACATATTTATATTTGGGTAGTTACAAATAATAACATTTTACTAAGTAATTGCTACGTGTTCTTGCAAAGCCTACTGTTTCAAACACTTTAAACACATTATATAATGCAAATTACACCATGCCATTATGCATTGTTCACGCAATAGTACCGGGAATGGCGTATTTTTAACGACCAGATGGCCGATACGTCGAATTTCGACACGATTTTTATGAAATGCACACGATATTGCAATAATAACAGCCACACCTTGTACCTTTCACTGTGTCTTTGCCTACTGCAGCGACCAGTTTCCCGGGCAGCGTTTGGTCTGAGCTACGATATCATCAGCGAGGAGAACGGGTTGACGATGGAGAAGAGGCCACCAGCCCGCCTGGCGAAGCTCGAGAGGCGGAAGAAGCGACGACGTCAGCTGACAGAGGAAGATATAACCCAAAAACTCGAAAAGGCCGACGAAAGGAAAAAGGTGTGTGGTGTGTTTACGTCGTTTACGCGTATGTATTGCAACAGTGCAGGATTAACAATGTGGTGGGGGTTCGGTGGGGGGGTCGGCGCGTGGAATTGACTATGGAGGTAACCCCTTATCTAAACGTTTATTCAACCATAAGCATTCACATATTGTTGTCATACAAATATCATACAAGAACATACAGCGTATGATGACAAACAAGAAAATACGGCGTACTATGACTAGCAAGAATTACAACATACATTGACATACAATGCATTGACATACATTGGCAGAAAATAATACAAGAATATATAGCGCAAAACAGAGACCGTAGTTCTCGTGAGCAACAAAGAGTGGCACCTAAGCGGCTAATCAGATGTATTATAATTGATTTTTGTAGGGGGCCCTTTTATGGGGGCCTGGCACGAGTGTGCCACTTGCACCACGGTTGATCCGGCGTTGTGGACAACGACCACTCTGTCGTTGCTGCAATGACATGATTCCCTTTCCGTTTTAAATTATTTATTGTTTGCTGCTTTGGTAAAATTACATTATAAATTAATAATAGCGCTATTTGTTTCGCACGTTCAGAGCAGTATCCAAGAGGGCACCCACTCTAAAAGGAGTTATTATAATACGGTGACTTCTCGCTATCTCGGCTCATGATGTAAGGTACCACCTCCCAAAGGAATAAAATTGAAATAGCTTTCTGCTCTGCATTGTTGGTCACAGTAAATAGTCTTCGTACCTATGGATATAAGGAACATCGGACATATGGAATAAGTTGGCTGGGTCCAAACATGTCCCATATGGGAAGGGGGGGGGCATGTTTGCTTCGGATTCTGTATTTTTTTATATATTTAATTTTATAAAGCGAAGATACACTTGTTACATTTATGATTTTGTATTCAAGTAGTATCAAGAAACTTAACGTTGCGATAAAGCACAGGCTTTGTTACTGAAAACTGCTACATATACTGTATATGTATTGTCAAACAGTTCATAGCAAACACATAATGAACCGCGTGAACGCATCATCTTGATCACATTTGTGTTAAATTGAACTTCCATTGTCTTCCAGGAATTGGAACAAGAGCGACTCGCTAAGATCCAGGCAGTGGCAAATATGAGTGACGTCAACGGATCACTCGACTCCACCGCTAAAAAGTTACTGGCTGTGGAACAGCATCAAAAGGTGGGTTCTCGTTGGCTACACAGATCATCTATTGTCTTACTGCTCATGCTAATTGCACACGCAGACCTATGATAAGGTCAAAGCGTCATCCAACTTCCGTCATTGGCCGGTACATAGTCCCATCGTACGATAACTATATGTTGTGATACTCCTGTTAGACGCTTTGCATATCGAGCGCCAAACATTCAAGGAATTATCTACGACCCAAGGAAGGATCCGCAACACTTTTTTCTCGGAATTCAACCCGCTATTTTGGTTTATGTATTCCAATAGTGCATTAAAAATGTGGTGGGGAGAGGGGTCGGGCGGTCGGTACGTGGAATTGACTATGGAGGTAAACCCATATCTAAACGTTTATTCAACCATAAGCATTACTAGATTTTTGTAGAAGACGTCATACAAACATGCATATAAGAGCATACATCGTATGATGATAAATAAGAAAATACGACGTACAATGACTAGCAAGATTTACAACATACACAGACATACACTACATTGACAGAACACAATACAAGAACATACAGCGTAAAATAGAGACCGTAGTTCTCCTGAGCAAACAATACTGACAAAATAAAATAAATTCTGGCATCTAGGTGGCTAACCAGATGGATTATAATTGATTTTTGTAGAGGGCCCTTTTGAGGGGGCCTGGCACGATTGTTCCAAATTAGCTATGCCGTCCCCTACCATATCAGTGTAGATAGCGCCCTCTGGCACATAATGTCGAATTGATCAGTGGACATTTTACGTAACTTGGAACAATCGCAGAAAACACGCATAGTGTTGCGAACAGTAATACACAATAACTAGACAATGATCCATAAATCTTCTAACTTGACAGATCCCCCCACATAGGATCTCATGGGAGGATTTATTTCAAAGTTGAATGATTTTGTCGTTGGTGGCGCCGCCTAGCGAATGTATTTTACTCGAATTACACAAAAGTTCTGAACCGTTTCTACATCCGGCCAGAAACAAGTTAACGTTCGCAAGTGAAGTGATTTGTATGCAGGTTTCTTAGCTAGGTTTATTAACATACGTTGTTCAATAAACGATATCGTACAATCGTATGTAAAGAAATTTAGTAAAACCAAAAGCCTGAAAATCAACGAAACAAATCGTAAATAAAAATTTGATGTCTGCACTGTGCCGTTCTTGTCAGGTTTTCATATTTAAGTTTCCCTTCCACGCCTTGATGTCGTATGTGCACGTGACTCTTAGTCTTCCCCAGCGTCTTTTCCCCTCCACCATTCCCTCCAATATTCCCCGTTGTTTTCCTCTCTGTCTGATGATGTGCATGACATATTGCTTTTCTGTATTTTGGTGAAGAGTTACTTTTTTTAAATTGCGGCCTGATTTTGTAATTCTGTGTTTGTAAAATGTTCAGTCCAGAGTATACGTTGTATTTTTCTTAGGCAACATATCTCGAATGCTTCTAGCCTGTGTTGGCAACGTTTGGCATTGTTCATCTTTCAGACCCATACATCAATATAACCTTTTATAAATCATATCTTTAGTAGCAAGTTAAATTTTATATACGTGAGATCAATGTATTACTCATTTGCAGACAAAAGAAGAAATTGCCATCGAGAATCGCCAGCGGCGTCTGGAGGAGTTGCAAAGAAAGTTGCGTGCTAAACAGGAGCATGCCGAAATTGTGAGGCAACGCAAGAAAATGGCGATCAACGAGGGCGACGAGAGCGCACCAGGCGGATTGACGGGAAACGACTTAACGGCTGCAGAAACATAGTTACAATAGCGCACACAATTATATATTGCACGCGGGAGACTGTACCGACAAAACACAGAACGAAGTTTCAAGGAATAGATGATTGGACAGTTGGGCATACCCATGTCGACGTAAGCGAAATGTGTTCCATCGTCACGCCTACGTTAGATTGTTTCTCTTTGTGACGTCTGTTACTATGCGATGTTTGTTTTATGAAGCTGAACATTCACAAACATAGTACATATACATACATACATACATACATACATACATACATACGTACATATACATACATACATACATACATACATACATACATAATTTTTTTATACATACATTAGGTGATTATTACTTTTATACATTTGACATTTGTTGAACTTTGTGTAGAAATCAATGTATGTATAAGAATATCAAACGACTATGTGAATGTCGTTGTATTTATGCAAACTTGAGCTAAGGCAATAATATGCACATACTGCGGCAGCACATTATTTGATTGGTTATATATATATATATATATATATATATATATATATATATATATACATATATATATATATATATATATATATATATATATATATATATATATATATATATATATATATATATATATATATATATATATATGTGTGTGTGTGTGTGTGTGTGTGTGTGTGTGTGTGTGTGTGTGTTTGTGCGTGCGTGCGTGCGTGCGTGCGTGCGTGCGTGCGTGCGATATATGTGATGCTTATCTATTCAGTATTATGATCTATCATGAAATATTGTTTAAAGATTACTGGATATAAAGTTAATAAACGTTATACGAACGATGTCCGTACACATGATTGCGACAACGTAATTCATTTCGTTGCATGTATTTTATATCGATAGTGGAGTAAGTTAATATTTGTTCAGATATGGCTAATATGTCCAAGTACAAAGTATCGAGACCCCACCCCCTCTCTCAAGATGCTATACTCGGTGGGTAACGGCAGATGAAATTGGTCATTCCTTTTGGCCTTTTTAAGGAGCTAACAGAACTACAAGTAGTATCAGTATAATCACACGGAGGGCGCTAGTTGTATCACAATGCATTGCAATATTTACGATTTTCACGATGGCAACCTATAAAATAAACAACAGTTGTCCGATTAAACGACTTTCATTTTAACTACTTTATATCAACATGCACGCACGCACGAACGCACGAACGCACGCACGCACGTTTGCGTGTTTTTTCAGTTTCATCGTAGAAATGTAGATAAAGAAGGCTTCATACAGCCACTTATGCCAATCGAGATAACGGCATTAGGCGAAGTTTTATAGCACGCGCAGCAGGCATGTTAATTACAACTATGACAGTTAAATAACGGATTGGTATTGTTCTTTAAGTGGCGTCTTGTGTAATGCACCATCTATTCCGGCTGATGTTGTGAAGCTGCAGGTATGCACCGCGACACACCGCTGTCAAGTGATTGTCCAAGTTCAGTGTGAAATCGAAGCTCCTGCCACTGGAATTGGAAACAGCAAGCAGCACCAAACAAGAAACATAAGATGACTGTTATTCGTCACCGTGCCATTTTGATCAGTATCAAGTGTTGATTAGTGCCGGCGGATGTCCGACGTCAGAGTCATGTAGCAACAGCGGAGCATGTCTACCGCATTTGACACGCATGCATCCGGTCGATACGAGAAGTAGAGCTGCTTGTTGTCGGCGTTCATGGGAAACCTGAGATTGCGAACCTGTTGGTTCTGTTCAGACACGCAGGAAATAAATCATGCTATTCGCGCCGAATCTGCTTTTCAGCCGTTGCAACAAACTTGAATGATTGACTGTGCTTGAAATCAAGTAGCACCACCGCTATTGATCTGGGTTTCAATGAATTATTTCATATATGTTACTGTTTATTTAACTTTCTGGCTTATTAGTTTTGACCAAGCTCTGGAAGCTGACTTTGACTTTCTTACTGGTGCCTGATGCTACAGGCTACGATTTATGCTAAGACCTGACGCATTTTGATGATTGTAAAAGTCGACGAGGTCTGAGTAATATGGTTAGGATTGTTTTAGCAGAATTTAAGAATTCTAAAGAATATTACACCAATTACGGTTGCGTTGTGAGCTTCACAGAAGGAATACGTGATGCACGATTTAACGATATCTATTGCGATTGCCATCCAATGCAAACAAACACCAGATGGCATGTGAACGAGGAAGCCATATGGCTATCGAGAGTCCAACACGTTTTCATAATTTCTCATCATGTATATCCTGCCCTTATCAGATATCAATTTTATTCTTATATATATATATATATATATATATATATATATATATATATATATATATATATATATATATATATATATATATATATATATATATATATATATATATATATATATATTGCTACAACACTGATAGCATTAACGCAATCATTATATAATGTGTTCCATTAATTTTTGTCCTCTGTGAGAATGGGTACATTCTCGTATCCTACCTTTACTAAAGCTGCTTTGCGCCTATTCGCCGCCCGCACGACGTCTCCGTGGTCTTGCCGTCGCCACTTCGCAGCTGTAGACGCTTGTCATACATCGCGCGTGGTAGCCTTGCAGTTTGCTCGCGATCTTGCCGGTTACGGTCCAGGGTACCGTTTCACTAACAATCTTATGAGCTCATAAGCACGACGTCGATCATTAAAACCGATTTCCCTCTTTAGCTATGATCGAAACAGAAAATTGCTTTTCGCAAAGATTCTATCATAGAATCTATCTTAGAAAAACTCACATAAACGCTCATTGGTTATGTCTTGTGATAATGTTAACCGTTCATAAGCAAACCATATCCACCATAAACAGTCAAATTTACCTAACTGCGTATTATATTGACTCCAGTTTTTCACAGTCAAATAAGTGTTTAGAATGTGAGTGTTTATTTTACAGCACTGTCACTGACGTTGACAAGTCGATGCGTGTATCTGTATCTACTAGTCCGTGGGCCAGGTATAACCCCCACCCCGTAGGGATTTTCAAGACAATATTTTTTTATGACCTTTTATAATAGTAATTTGAAATGTAGTTGTTTGCCACTTGGCAGCTGCTGCCTGTTCGACAGGGAGTGTCTGGAAGAATGACCATTGAGCTGAAAAACATAACTTGGGGTTAAGGATATATATTTGCCCATAATACGTTAAACATCATATCAAGGCATGAAGTGTAATATATATATATATATATATATATATATATATATATATATATATATATATATATATATGGTAATATATATATATATATATGGTAATAATAATAATATATATATATATATACATATATTACCATATATATATATATATATATATATATTACCATATATATATATATTACCATATATATATATATATATATATATATATATATATATATATATATATATATATATATATATCATCATCAACATCAACAGGCGCAATTGACGAATTCACAAACCATTTTTCGGATGGATGTGACCAATTGGCAATCATGATTACCAAAGCTTTCTTACTGGAGACGACATTAACAAGAGGGCAGATATTGGAGAGGATACATTTGTTCAGATTGGTTCAGAGAGAATGACAACAAATAGTGTGAATGCTTGTGCTTGAACGAAGAAATTTAACTGACACTAAAGCCGAATACATTTGCAACTATCCATGGAATGGCTGGTTTGCTATCATTAAACAAGCCAGAGTGGACAGCTAATTGCACTGAACAAATAATATGGTTTGTGCATACCGTTTTCCCATTTATTCCAACGCCAAGAAATGTAATGCATGATATTATTATATTAATAATAGTGCACAACGAACCTGTTTTCTAAGCGTGTGTGCATTCTTCAGTAAAATTAACACACTCACCATCCTACACCTAATAATCGCTACTAGGGCCGGAACGATACACTACTTCACGTTACGATATGTATCGCGATACAGAGGTCATAATACGATACATATCGCAATACAGACTACACTAACTAGAATGATACAACAACAGTAAAACACACGTTTATTTACCGCATGAAGGCTACGCTACAGCAGACGTCACGTCGTCACTCACGTGAGGTCCAAATTGCACGCGCGCATTGAAAAAAATAATATTGTAAATATTTACGTATATTATAGTTACATATACAAGTGGGAAACCTACTTCCTGTCATATTTCGCTATTTTATCGATACACAGGCAGGTGTGGTTCGCGTTGAACGTTTATTGCTTCACAAAGGTGAAGCGAATAATGTTTTTCCTACCGCTATCGCATATCGTAGTGTACCGCGATACGGTTATTGTGTATCGTGTGCAGTACCGTGCTGTGTGTATCGCGATGCGCCGGTGCACCGACGTCACTACCAAATTCTCCACCAGATTCTGCACATCGTCATTTCATTGTTAAGCTCCTAATTTTGTTCAATAAATTTCTCAGTTTCAGTCCAATTCAACTTATTTTTTTATTTTGTTAAACAAATCGGAGAAACCTCCGCTCACGGCATTATTTCAAACGTCGGTGAATGTTTCAATCATATTTTAATCGTATCCCTACTGTGTAAAGTAATGAAAGGCAACGCATAGCTGCATACTTACAAATCTACGTGGCAGACACATAATCATCTTCTACTCTATCATCCATATGCATTCATTTGGCATGCAGACAACACGAAATACACAAACGACTTGGCACCAATGTCTGAAAAGTCTCCCATAGTACAGCATCCATACAAATATTAAACATGTCACAAATAGCAGCTGCTACATCCTACAGAAAATACACGTGTGCATCAATGGACAACGCGATATGTACAAATGAAATGGAAATATTACAAATTACCATGTATCATACATTAATGATAGAACGGTGCAACCTTCAAGACGAATGCAACTTTGTTGTTTGTCTATACCAGTCTTTTGACAAATGTTCAATATACCTGCCTAACGTGTGTCCTGAAATGGATCGATTGCTCAAACTCGAGAAGTTAACTCGTTCCGTGATGTTTGGAATGATTACATTTGAATGTCGGGAAGCGATTTTCAGCACGGTACGTCGCGATGTTGTCGCATGCAGATTACTGTTTTCGTATAATTTCTTATCTCGTACGTCCCGTCTCGGGAGAGTGGCTAGTTGCTAAATGTCACCTCACCTTGCCTTGGACACGTCACACAGTCGTACCGCTCTAAAGCAATTCGTACGTGAATGTTGTGGTACCAGACTTCATATGATTTTCTCTCAACAGTCCAACTGATCATAGTACAGTCTGGCGTTACATTTTGTTTCAGCACCGCATACATTGACATACTGGATGTCGCTGTTGATTCTGTCACCTTTGTTTTATACCAAACTGGTTCCACTCTCAATGTTACCCTAGAGAAGACTGTCGCGGTGGCGGGCCGTCGTAGCCCATATAGGGTCATGCAAACAATCAAACGCGTTACGTCGGATTGTGGAACAACACTATGCGCTACGGAGTATCACAGAAGGGACATAGTGCGTTATTTAGCATTTATTCAACATATAAGTTTCGTTTGAGGCACAGCTACTATAATATCAACCGGACAAACCTCAGTCGTTTGTGTAGTATTCGGCGCACATTGAAACTTGTTAAATATCGAATTGGTTTGTTTGATCCATATTAATTACGTATTTTTATAAGATGTAACAGCATTAAGTATTCTGGTGTAAATCTAGGCCTTTTGTGCCGAGCTTTGGTACGAAAAATAACCAGATGAGAAGGCGTCATGCAATTGACACTAATCACGAATCGACCGTAATATATATTGCGTCCAATTGCGGCCCGATGCCCTACTACTAGCGTGGGGCGCAGGGGTAATGTGGTAGTGTCGGACTTTCAGTCGAGGGGACCGAGGTTCGAGTCCACCTGCTGTTTCGAAACTTGGGCAATTTCGGTCACCCCACTTTGCCCGGGTCTTTTGGAAGATGCATTAAACACCGTTGGTACCTTCTATATGGGGTCTGTGCCAGGGGAAGTAAAAAGATCCCACACATGGAAATGAACAACTATACTAACTCCCAGTTTAGCTGTGATCAGCTGTAGAGGGAGTATCTCATCAAGCAGTAAGTAAACCACGTATAGGGCTTCGTTCTTAGCGTTAATTAGGTCACGTCTTGACTAGTGTGCATATTACTTACCAGTATAAACATAGTATAAACACAGATACAGATATAGTCCATGGGACAGATAGGGGAACCCTCCCTCCTAGGGAATTTACGCCACAATGTTTTGTAAGAAGCTTATGACATATATATTTGAAATTCGGTTGTTTGCCACCTGGGAATTGTTGTAACCGTATATTTTGGGTGGTTTAATACAACCGGTGTCAACACCAAAGTTTGAAAGTAAGGACGGGGTAGGGATAGATAGTAATCCATTTTATCAACACATATATGCTGGCCATAGCAAATGATATATCATTGGAAAGATATTTGAATATACTTTCCAACGGTGTTAAGTTGATAAAATTAAGAATTACGTCATTATGACATCATACCTCAACTAGGTTATAGAAATACTCAACATTTTAATCCACAGGCCAGACAGGGGAACCCCTACAACGGAATCCCACTTTGGGAATTTACGTCACAATGATTTTAGGAAGCTTAGAGCATGCACATGTGAAATTCAGTTGTTTGTCACCCGGAAATTGCTGCAATCATGGATTGCATGGTGGTTTAATACAATTAGTGTCATTCTCAAAGCTTGAAAGTAAGGACGGGGGTAAGGATAGACAGTAGTCCATTTTGTTGGTGACACGTTAAACTGATGTACCTTCCATATATATATATATATATATATATATATATATATATATATATATATATATATATATATATATATATATATATATATATATATATATATATATATATATATATATATATATATATATATATATATATATATATATATATATATATTACACTTCATGCCTTGATATGATGTTTAACGTATTATGGGCAAATATATATCCTTAACCCCAAGTTACGTTTTTCAGCTCAATGGTCATACTTCCAGACACTCCCTGTCGAACAGGCAGCAGCTGCCAAGTGGCAAACAACTACATTTAAAATTACTATTATAAAAGGTCATCAAAAATATTGTCTTGAAAATTCCCTACGGGGGTGGGGGTTATACCTGGCTCACGGACTAGTAGATACAGATACACGCATCGACTTGTCAACGTCAGTGACAGTGCTGTAAAATAAACACTCAAATTCTAAACACGTATTTGACTGTGAAAAACTGGAGTCAATATAATACGCAGTTAGATAAATTTGACTGTTTATGGTGGATATGGTTTGCTTATGAACGGTTAACCTTATTACAAGACATAACCAATGAGCGTTTATGTGAGTTTTTCTAAGATAGATTCTATGATAGAATCTTTGCGAAAAGCAATTTTCTGTTTCGATCATAGCTAAAGAGGGAAATCGGTTTTAATGATCGACGTCGTGCTTATGAGCTCATAAGATTGTTAGTGAAACGGTACCCTGGACCGTAACCGGCAAGATCGCGAGCAAACTGCAAGGCTACCACGCCCGATGTATGACAAGCGTCTACAGCTGCGAAGTGGCGACGGCAAGACCACGGAGACGTCGTGCGGGCGGCGAACAGGCGCAAAGCAGCTTTCGTAAAGGTAGGATACGAGAATGTACCCAATCTCACAGAGGACAAAAATTAATGGAACACATTATATAATGATTGCGTTAATGCAGTGTTGTAGCAATATGTATAAGAATAAAATTGATAGATATCTGATAAGGGCAGAATATACATGATGAGAAATTATGAAAACGTGTTGGACTCTCGATAGCCATATGGCTTCCTTGTTCACATGCCATCTGGTGATTGTTTTTCATTGGATGGCAATCGCAATATATATCGTTAAATCGTGCATTACGTATTCCTTCTGTGAAGCTCAAAACGCAACCGTAATTAGTGTAACATTCTTTAGAATTCTTAATTCAATCATCAAAATGCGTCAGGTCTTAGCATAAATCGGAGCCTGTAGCATCAGGCACCAGTAAGAAAGTCAAAGTCAGCTTCCAGAGCTTGGTCAACACTAATAAGCCAGAAAGTTAAGTAAACAGTAACATATATGAAATAATTCATAGAAACCCAGATCAATATCGGTGGTGCTACTTGATTTCAAACACAATTATTCATTCAAGTTTGTTGCAACGGCTGAAAAACAGATTCGGCGCGAATGGCATGATTTATTTCCTGCGTGTCTGAACAGAACCAACAGGTTCGCAATCTCAGGTTTCACATGAACGCCGACTACAAGCAGCTATACTTCTCGTATCGACCGGATGCATGAGTGTCAAATGCGGTAGAAATGCAGTTTTATCATGTTATTGATTTTAATATTAAGATCAATTCCTTTGAACATTTTCATGAAACAATTGAGTCGTCGAGCAACACATTGCAACTGAACTGAGTTGATATGGCTGTCATGTCACATGCATTGACCATGTATGACTGTTGCAAAAGTTGAATAAATACGTTATCAACAACAGGTGGGCAGCTTGGCGCGGATTTCTCGGTGGAATTGTCGAAAGTCGCTCCGGAACATCGGACTGAAGAAACTGTAGATGAACGGGTTAACGACAGAGTTAATCGTAAACATGCGCTTCACATCTTTGGGGATGGGAAGACCGCAGTTCTTCATGAAGAACGGCAGCCAGCAGACGACGAAGATCGCAGTGACGACGAACAGGAGTAAAGTACTTCGCGTCGCATGTGCGACCTTAGCCGGTTTTGCCCCCGTCGGTGCCACAGCGGTACTGCGGTTGCGACTGGTTGTTGGCAAGAGATTCTCCTCGCCTTTATACAAAGGATTACTGGCAAATGTTGGTGTTGTGGCGACCGCCTCTGCGCTACCTCTTGTCATCGCGATGACATCGATCTGACGGCGAGCAGCCATCATCCGTTTCATCAAGATGACCGCCATGAAACAGTATGACGTAATCACGATAACGAAACACACACTCGCGATTCCTGTGATAAAGAAGATCGGCACAAGGACGAAACCAAGAATGCGTGTCGCAGATGCTATCGCTGAACAGCAGATCGACACAGCTGCAATAGCAACGAGCGCCTTCTTCGCCTTTCCAGTGCTGAGAGTGAACTTGTGTGGTTTAGCCACGGCCAGGCATCGCTCAGCGGCAAGAAACGCCAGCAGACATGTCGAGAATATGACCGACGTGTTGAGTACGTACAAATTGATTAGTAGCCCAATTCTGCCGATGCTAGCATTGTTTCCGATCGTAAAACACACGCAAATTGTTGTGTCGGCAATGGCCAATGCGAAAATGTACGCCCTAATAGATGTCGTCATCCTTCGAATGTACACGGCGACCACAAATAGATTTCCTGGTATGCCCAGAATGCACATTAGAACGACAATTCGATTGTATGTAGAATCTGGGAAAGTAAATGTTGATTCGCTGGCAACATTTCTTTCGGAAGTCGAAAATGTTTGTTCCGAAATGGACCGATTGTAAAAAGTAGTGCTATTAGCCGGTTCCATAGTGCTGATTATGACTCTTTTGTGTTGTGAATTTCGTTTCAAATTATTGTTTCAAAGTGTGCTTCTTCGGCACTGTTTGTCACAACAACATCCCACGAGGAGGAAGAAAAACGGTTACAAACGACGTAGCTAGTTCTCAAATGTCACCTCACCTTTCAAAGTCCCACCACTGTCGAGCACACTCTACTTGAAGTTAGTACCAGAATGTACTGCTTTGTTTTCCAACCGTGCGTCATACATCGGCAGAGTACGGTCTCTATTTATGAAGTACAACTCATGTGGTGGCGCATTCTGTACTTAATATGATGTAATCTCGCCAATGTCATCCACAGCTCTGGTCCAATGCCGTGTGTGTCGTTAATAATGACAGTGATTACTCGGCAGAAATCGATTCTTGCTCGTAGTAGTGGGTGTGTATTCAGCCTGTTTAATAACACTTTTATGCTCATCGTGTATAGGATTTGGCTCATTCGTACTTAATATTTGCTGATATTTTACGTACCTTCCAAACCCGTTTAATTTAATGTTGGTTTCGTCAACGTTTGTAATATGAACGAATGTTATAAGCTGTAAGAGTAACGACCGTTCTGTTGCATGTCTACGGAGCGTTGGAGTTATGTTATGGAAATAAATGCGTGCGTCTAATGGCACAAATATTATCACATGCTTGAAGGGTTTTTTGGCGTTCCCTTGTTGTGTTGACATGCCTATTATTAAATATCTGTGATTTCTTACAGGCTGGCGTTAGTAAAATCCAAACATAAACGAAGAAGATAACACAAAAATATAAAACGCTGTAAAGGAAGTGAGTAAAGGGGTATGTATCATAATGGGAGATTTTTTTACCAAGGACACAAATAAGGGAATTTGTTTAGAGAATACAGGGTGTTAAGACCCACAATTTGAATTTTTAAAAGAGAATAGCTTCCTTCCGTCTTTCCATAGCACATGCTAGAACAAACAATGGGAGAGAATGTGTGTGATATAATTTTGTCTTCACAAAATGAATTAGTGGAAAATGCCAAAATACATGAACCGTTGGGTAACATTGATCATGATCAAATACGTTTTGACATAAAAGTAAAATTAGTAATACAAAATAAAAAGAAATACGGGCAAACCTATATAAAGGTAAATATAAACATACGAGAAAATACTTAGCAAACCTAGATTGGAATAACACGCTGAGGAATAAGACAATTGAATGTTGGAACATTCTAAAATAATAAAGTTATGGTTTCATTGAACAATGTGTTCCATTGAAAAAAAAACAAGGACAACGGTCTAGAAAGAAACATTGTCTAGCTACTAGAAAATTATGGACAAGTAAACTATGTTGAGGGTTTATAGGAATTATTAGAAAGCACCAACATGATGTATAGCGCTGAATTGGTTCGGAGAAATGGCACCAACATTAAGGATCAAACTAGTGCCAAAGTTAGGTTGATCTACGACCAATTTCCGCGCATGCGGAAAATTATTGATAAGAAAGGTTGAGTATCGTGCGCCATCGCACCCCTGGCAATTGATCACGCAGTAATTGCACTACTCAGATGGCGCAGATTAAGATATGTAATTGAAAGCTCGTGATGCAATGTGGATTGAACGAACGGTAACAAGATGTTCCGGGTGTCTCGATATTGTCACCACTACGCCATCGCGCCCCAGGCAACAGACCAGTGATTAAGCCACTTAAATTTAAGACAGCATATTTCACAAACATGTCGTACTGCTTTTATCACATTCGTGACATTCGTCGTATTCGCCGGTATACGTATTTTGCTGTCGCCAAAATATTACAACTGCCCTTGTTAGCAGTAGACTTAACAATAAATTATTGCAACTCCCATTATCACAATATTGCTCTCAAGGATATCTTGAAACTTCAACGTGTGCAAAATTGTTTGGCAAGGGTAGTTACCCGGTCTCTTCGTTTCTCTCACTCATTACCACTTCTTAAATCATTGCATTATTTTTAAGATCTGCACAATTACCATTATCAAACACGTTCATCGAAACAACCAGCATATTCACATTCACTGCTCACTCCTGCCAGACAGTCTAGACAGTTTCGATCATCTAATTCTAATATACGTTTTGTTCCCAGTGTTAAGATCAATGTCGGCACTAGAGCTGTTTCAGTTGCTGCACCGACTCCGTGGAACTCACTCCCTTTTAGTGTTAAGTTTGTAGGAAATGTAGCAACATTTCGTCGTAAATAAAAAAGCCACCTGTTTAATCATCCATAGCCCCAGCGTACCAATGCAACTGTTTACAACTGGAACTGCTGATCGATTGGCAACTGCTTAACCCCTTTTGTTTTGGTGCTCTGTCGAGCTTGGGTCTCCCGAGGATTTGAGCTTAATAGAAGTATTTCATATTGTGTTGTATTGTATTTTAATGTAATGTTATGTATTGTAATGTAATGTATTGTAATGTAATGTATGCTACCCGAAACAAACCGTGGGGCCTCTGGTGCATAATAATACACTAACATAAACTAGCGAGAAATTACCTGGTCAGGGCGGATTTGTTGGCCTCTGAAATTCTTGTCCTTCTTTCTCTGGTCTGTTTGTTTTGCTTTTCTTGTTTTACGCAACGTTTTGTGCAAGGCCCAGGATGGATAGCCGCACATTCTGAAAGTTTTCCTCATCTAAATGATTGTCCTCTTCCTCAAAAGTTATCGTTTCACAACAGTTCATAAGGTTTCTGACTACTCCTAATCTCTGGTGTCTGGGGTGGTTTGACGTGAAGTTCAGATACTGTTCAGTGTGGGTCTCCTTTCTGTATACTGTGGATTTTTCACTAACTGCCATCATCATTCTAGTAAATTTTGCATCAAGGAATGATATGCTGTTCTTCTTCATCTCTTGTGCATTTTATGCTACCTGTGGCATTGACCGTGTTCGTATGCTGTTGTAGTTATTCTTACTAGGCAAATAAT
>BSQZ01000162.1:0-125000 GCA_033239005.1 Lamellibrachia satsuma | reverse complement strand
GTAGTTATTCTGCCTTACAAGGCAAATGACATCTTCCTAAAACCGCTTCCAGTTCCTTGGTCTGCAGTCATCTGGCAATAATCTTTTTTCCAAGTCCTCCATGTATACCAATTGTATTGGAAGTATTACACTGCTCATGGCTAGACCGAAATACAATGAATTGCTGGCAAGTTTATCCTCAAAATCTAAAGTACGTAGTCCCCAGCACGACATTGAACACCTCCGTGACGTCGACTTCTTTTAGGTTGGTTCTCTTTTGATTGTTGTCTCGTTCTCTAGTCTCTCACCGATCATTAAGCAAGTTTCCTGAACAATGACACAATATCGCATGACCCAAACGATTCTCCTTATTCCACTTTTAGTCATGTCATTTCCTTCACCATATCTTGTGAATTCTCAGAGTGGTGTTCTGTTTTTCCCACTAGTGGTTGTAATATGTTCCCCAAATGTTTGGACACTCTGTATGCTATGGTATGTATGTAGTTAAAAAATTAGCTTTAGTGGGACACCCTCTTTGTGGATCTTCGGGAGCATACACCTGAAGTACTTTTCTACGGTTCGATATAAGTATAAATACAAGTATTTTAAGACGTTTACTTCCTTCTCCATGGGAGTGTGGTATCGATCTACACTCCTCGACAGTGGCGTTACTCAGCATATCACCACTGCCACAACTTGATTATGAATTCAAAATGGACAATGCGGAGTGGTACGTTGGCTGGGCAACGCGAGTGTTGCTTACGACATGCTACGTGATTGCAACTGTGCGTTTGAGTATACGTAACATAAGTTCAAACAAAAACGAATGCTATTTTGTTGCTATATATATTTTCAACGCAAACACAATTGTATTGAATTGCGGTGGTGATATCGTGACTTACATTACATTCACTATGTGGCGCCACTGATGGGGAGTTTGGTCTCGATCTTGAACGCCAGGTGGCGCAACTTGTCAACCGCCACAATAATTTCTTTTCACAGATAGGGGAAGGAAATGTTGAGCCATTTTTATTCTTTTCGATAACTGGGGCAGAATTATATTCATAGTTCAAAATTGTTTTTCCTCACATCAACCAAGATTATTAGTAGATAATTTTATACCAAGATAATATATCTAATATGCATAGATAATTATATGTAGCTGATTCAAATAGGTTTGGCAATCTGGCTCAACTATCGCTTGGTGTGGGGGAGTTGAGCCACAGTGAAGCATAAGTTGAGTAAATGCTTTTTTGCATAATTTACGTAGGCCTTTCATAAAAACTCAGCCAACACATCTACCCAATTAGTACAACACGTCTCTGACAAGTCTACACGCTTAATTAATAAGTCGACACACGTAATTAACATATACTATTAGGCAAATCGCAACCAGTGTAAATAACTATTAATATGTCGCCTTGTAGTTATCCGATGTCCCAATTTGTTCTGGAAAACGAATTCCTTCATATATTTTGGGGTAAAGAAGACTCGTTTTCATTCTTTAACCGCTGCTCAACTAACCCTCCATTTGGCATTGGGTAGCACAACTAGCTCCGTTTAGACAATTTGTTTCCTCTTAACATGCTAGGAAACATTTAACTGAATGTCGACACCATAAATAATCACCCGACACTAATGTTGTATTTCGCCAATCCATCCTTAAAAACAGTCCTTTCGGACTAATTAGCTTCTTGGCACGTCCAACCATCTGTTGACGACATTTTGCATTGTACATGCTCATGAGAATGCCTAATCCTTTGTTTTTTCTCCGATACTGAGTTCGGATTTTCCGAGGATATTGGCGCCAAAGAAGTCGTATTATTATTATAATTATAAATCCCCCTGACTTCTCAGAAACGCTAACGATGTTTCCATAGTACCGATCGAGTGTGCTTCGATGTTCGAACCAGCTGTATTCGTTCGCCGTGAACGCGGAATATATCGTCTGGTTACTGTAATTCTAGTACACATCAGTACTATATCTACCTAATCCGAAAACCAACAAATATCAGCGCTAACCTAGTTTATTGTGCCTTTGAAGCTATAACGGAAACGGCCAGTTAATATGATCTGGCAACCCCGCTGATAACGGGCCAATCAAAATGATCGTAAACACGCCCTGCCACGGGTTTGTCAGATGGCTGGCGTATCGTGATATCGTAGACACCAACACGTTAGAAATACACATTTAAGGGCAATTGCGGCGAGAAATTAAGGGGACATGTAAATATCAGAAATGGCCGTTGTTTTGTCAGCAATACGTAAAACGTCAGTGAGAAACGGCACACTTCAAGCATGATACGCGTATCTATTAACATTTCTGTTATCACTAACATACAGGAATTGGTGTTTAATTTAATATTTTTAGAAAAACTACAACATTTACACCATCTCTGAAATTTGGGTCTTACATATAGGCAACATTACACGAATTAGAATTATGATTTGTGTTAAGAGTTCGTGTCAAAAATACATTCCCACTTTAGGCTGTCATTCAACTTTTGCTTAGCTTATTCATGGTGATGTAGCTGACGTAATTCGTTTATGTCAACCAAAATTATTCTCAACGTTATCAGTGACACTGTCATACTTATATGTATGTCAATGACATCTTTGGGGATTTTCTCAAAACAATATAATTTGTCATTTTGTTGCTATTTTTTCATATTTACAACAATGTTTTAAAATCTTGTAATATAACGAAATTAATTAAAATCTCAACATTTTATTATTGTGGAATATCATAGAGTATTACATCTACAATCTGTGAAGGAATTTTAATTTATCTTAAAACTACTACTGAAATACTCAGTTCTATACAAGCACTTAATAATCGCCTCAGATTCTCAATATATCAATGTGTAATATCATTAAGCAACCAAATTGACATAATTACGTGAATGTATTTGGTTTGAATATTAAATCGTAAATAAATGAGAACCATTTTTGTCACTAATGCGTCTGAATACTTCAGGGCAACATACAACACCGCCACTGACAACGTATAAACTACGCCACCGCCGCATAAACTGCAATACAACTTCGTCACCGCCAATACAATGCATACCAACAAAAATACATTTGTTTTACTACGTTTATGCCTTTTGTGACATTTCTAACATAGAACAACTACACAGAGCAACAGTAACGTTTTTGTTAGAAACAAAATTAAGCAGGTTGAAAGTAAAGTCGCGAACTATTCCATAACAAACAAGTGTATGTATCATATGTTCTCCACACGTGCACTAGTTTTAAAGCTAAATCCAAAATATTCTGTATAAACAACTGTATAACCAAACTTATCAGCAATACTTACTTAAATATAAGTGATTACTATTCAATATGTGTGTGTGTGCGTGTGTGTGGGTGTGTGTGTGTTTGTGTGTGTGTGTCTATATATATATATATATATATATATATATATATATATATATATATATATATATATATATATAGACACACAATTCAATATGTGTGTGTGTGGTGTGTGTGTGTTTGTGTTTGTGTGTGTGTGTTATATATATATATATATATATATATATATATATATATATATATATATATATATATATATATATATATATATATATATATATATATATATATATATATATATATATGGGTATGTATATGTATATGTATATATATATATTTATATATATATATATATATATATATATATATATATATATATATATATATATATATATATATATATATATATATACAATCTCATAGTGATACAGAACATGTAATGTAATTGCAAATGCCGCAGATAGAATGAAAGCCATAATTGTGACATCTCAGTCGAGGTGAGAGCGAATTTAATCTTGCTTAATCTTTGCGTAAACCTCAACACTACGTATGCTATGTAAGTGATGAAGGTCGATTACAAACCATACATTATGATTAATGGAACTAAGTTAATTTGATGTGAAAATACACAACACTTCCTAATAGAGAATGAATTTACTTCATATTATACATATACATTTTACATTTTCAAATGTTCATCTTAATAGACGAATAGACAAGTCAAACACCTGTTTGACATTCTAGATGAGTTAGATGATCACTACCATGACGCCTTCTATTGCTAATGGAACATATGCTGCTGAGAAACAGTGATGCGACATTCCATACAATACACAAACACACATAAAACACACGTAATATACACACATAACTCAGACTAATGACAAGGTAATAGTTATTGACTTTAATATTAAGATCAATTCTTTGAACATTCTAATGAAACAATTGAGTCGTCGAGCAACACATTGCAACTGTACTGAGTTGATATGGCTGTCATTGCACATGCATTGACCATGTATGACTGTTGCAAAAGTTGAACAAATACGTTATCAACAACAGGTGGGCAGCTTGGCGCAGATTTCTCGGTAGAACTGTCGAAAGTCGCTCCGGAACATCGGACTTAAGAAACTGTAGATGAACGGGTTGACGACAGAGTTAATCGTAAACACGCGCTTCACATCTTTGGGGATGGGAAGACCGTAGTTCTTCATGAAGAACGGCAGCCAGCAGACGACGAAGACAACAGTGACGACGAACAGGAGTAAAGTACTTCGCGTCGCATGAGCGACCTTAGCCGGTTTTGCCCCCGACGGTGCCACAGCAGTACTGCGGTTGCGACTGGTTGTTGGCAAGAGAGTCACCTCGCCTTTATACATAGGATTACTGGCAAATGTTGGTGTTGAAGTTGTGGCGACCGCCTGTGCGCTACCTCTTGTCATCGCGATGACATCGATCTGACGTCGAGCAGCCATCACCCGTTTCATCATGATGACCGCCATGAAACAGTATGACGTAATCACGATAACGAAACACACACTCGCGATTCCTGTGATAAAGAAGATCGGCACAAGGACGAAACCAAGAATGCGTGTCGCAGATGCTATCGCTGAACAGCAGATCGACACAGCTGCAATAGCAACGAGCGCCTTCTTCGCCCTTCCAGTGCTGAGAGTGAACTTGTGCGGTTTAGCCACGGCCAGGCATCGCTCAGTGGAAAGAAACGCCAGCAGACACGTCGAGAATATGACCGACGTGTTGAGTACGTACAAATTGATTAGTAGCCCAATTCTGCCGATGCTAGCATTGTTTCCGATCGTAAAACACACGCAAATTGTTGTGTCGGCAATGGCCAATGCGAAAATGTACGCCCTAATAGATGTCGTCATCCTTCGAATGTACACGGCGACCACAAATAGATTTCCTGGTATGCCCAGAATGCACATTAGAAGGACAATTGGATTGTATGTAGAATCGACTCAACCATTTCATGAATATGTGGACCGATTGTAAAAAGTAGTGCTATTAGCCGGTTCCATAATGCTGATTATGACTCTTTTGTGTTGTGAATTTCGTTTCAAATGATTGTTTCAAAGTGTGCTTCTTCAGCACTGTTTGTCACAACAACATCCCACGAGGAGGAAGAAAACGGTTACATGCGATGTTGCTAGTTCTCAAATGTCACCTCACCTTTCAAAGTCCCACAACACTCGAGCGCATTTTACTTGAAGTTAGTACCAGAATGTACTGCTTTGTTTTCTGACCGTGGAGTATGATCTCTATTTATCAAGTACAAATCATATAGTATTCCGTGAGCGCACTCTTTGCTTAAGATGATGTCGCTTCGCCGATCTCATCCACAACTCTGGTTTTATGCCATCCGTGTCGTTTATGATTAAGCCAGTGACTACACCGCACCAATCGATTATTGTTTGAAATAGAGAGCGTGTATTATCAAACATCTTGGATTTCTTATTGAGAGGGATTAGTAGAAACCATCTTCTGTTGACCTACCTGGCGTTACACGATCTCGGGCCCACGTACACTGATGGCATGATCTCGCCGTGCACACCAGGGCGCCGGCTTCTTTCCGCCGACAGCAACCTACTAACTGTATCACGCCATTATTTGGAACGGTCTGGCCGACGGGATTCCTCCTTGACGGCACCGCGCCTTTGGAATCATCTGCCGATATATATCCGTGCCGCTGACTCACTCGAATTGTTTAAGTCTCAACTTAAGACGCATCTTTTAAAGTCAGCATTTGAAGATTATTTATTTAATGATGTCTTACCAATATTGTATTTTAAGCACCTCTGTTTTATATCCAGATATACGGCGCTATGTAAATAAAAGTTATTACTATAATTATTTATGTATTTTGTCTGCTTAATACTATTTTGATGCACATCGTGCATAGCATTTTGTTCAATCGTACTTAATCCTTTTAGATATTTGACCTACCTTTCAAACCCGTTTCATTTTAATTGAATCGTCAACGTTCATAATATGAACGAATATTATAAACTACAAGAGTAAAGTAAACCAGGCGTCTAATGGCACAACTATGATGAAATGCTTGAACCTTTTCTCGAACGTTTCCTTGCTGTGTTGACATACCAATTATCAAATATTTCTTACTGGGTGGCGTTAGTAAAATCATCGATTAATACTGTTACGTTGGCTTCATCCGCCCATTCACACGTTCGATAGCTGGCTGAAGTAGCACTCGTTATCTTTTTATGACCACACATGTGTCATTCATAACTAACAACTTCATTAAACCATTGACCAACATCATTAAACCATCATTGACCTCCATTCACGAAGATTTGGGGAGGTGTTAATTTCGATCGTATTAACTGATGTGCTGAGTTGATGTCATAAATAAAATCATTGCGTCTACGTTTTGGTTCACATTCTCTTGATGCAGTTGTCATTCATGTCTATGACAGTGTGCGGATTTAAGGGACATAACTAACCGAAAGAGGGTTTGTTTTATAACTTCTGGTATATTTTGTTCAATTGTAAATATATGAAACACGTAGATATTGATGTTTCGGAGTGGCTGTTTCGTTAGAAATGTAAGCACGGAAGTAACAAATATTCAGCATTGTTAATTAAAAAGAACTCAGATAAGGACATGCACTCAAATAGTATTACGTATCCTGATGCCATGAGAGAGACCATTTATAATAATTGTTTAATATATGTGTTTCAGTACTAAATATCCATGAACCGTCATAATATGAAATAAAGAAGGGTTTTAAATACATATGTTTGCCGAATATTTCTCTTTATCATATACAAGACATTCCTGTAGCGACCAATGACCAACTGAGTTAGTAAATAAAAACTCCAATGGATTTGATCTGTCGATCCACATATCCTGGTGAAATTGTTACATTTATATTCAACATTAAATCCAACATGTTTAATGGCTTCGACAATTCGAAGAATTCACAGATTATCAGAAAAATAACCTCCAAAATAGCTCTCCTAAACGTATATTTTAATAGTAATTTTTCTTCGGGTGTGGTACAGCATGAACTAAAACTAGCAATCGTTGTTCCCTTACATAAAAGAAATGACCCACCGTTGGTCTTTAATTATTAAAAAAAAATGTTTTGGTGCTTTTCAAAGATCATCTTATGTATAATCGGCTTTCTCAAGCAGTCCCAGATAATATCGAAAAACAAATATGGTTTTAAGAAAAGAAAACCACTCCCCTCCCATTGCGCTTATCAACTACTAGAAAAATGGCGTACAGGTCAATTGTGAGGAGGGTTTATAGGCGTATAAGAAAAGATGAAGACTGCACAAATTAGAAAGAGGCACTTAATGCAGCTACGATTGAAATTATAAAATCTTAAAGAAGATTAGCATGTAAAAAAAATTTGCATGTAAAAATTTTTATGTCTATGTCAGGCGTAAACAAAACGTACGAGACAAGACAGTGCTGGAAACATAATATCACAAGGTTTTTCAACGCCGGAAGACCTAATTGGATACTTCAGTTCAGTTATTTTTACCACAGAGGTTATTAGTTCATTACCAGTTCCAGATGCCAAATTTTAGGAGGCTAAATTGCATTATTTAGGGTGGTTAATTGTAACTCCAGAAATGGTATCTAATATAATAAAGGCAACGAAGGATAATAAATCACCTGGATTGGATGGTACTCCGCGTTATCTACTAATGTACACTTGAAAGAAAGTTTAATTTGTCAATAAACAAGGGAATGCTTCGAACAGAAAGAAGCAAACATTATACCATTATTAAAAAAGGGTTCGAGAAATTAGTCAAATAATTACAGAACAGTGAATTTAACATCAGTGATTTGTAAATTATAAGAAAAGTTAATTAAAACCCATATAGTGTACTTCCTTTTTAGGCATAAATTATTAAATCCATCTGAACATGGATTACTAAAAGTGAGGTAAAGGATAATAAATATGTTATGTGTTTGGAAGAAATCACTAAGTGGATAGACAGGTACCACAAGTATATATTATCTACTTATATTTTCAGAAAGCTTTGACAAAGTGCCACATCATAGATTACTAATTAAATTAAAAGCCCATGGCATCGGGAATGGCAATCGAATGGAAAGAAAATGGTTGGCTGACTGACAGAAGACATTATGTCTTGAACGATTATAGATTTAACAAGATTTAACAAGATTTGCCATCCAAGCCAAAGGCCCACATGGCAAGTGGACAAGAAGCCATTGGCTTATCGAGAGTCCAACAATGTTCAGTTACTTATAACCCGCCCTCCTGAGATATGTGTCAACCTTGTTTTTAAACATATTCACGCTGCTAGCAGTTACACAATCTGTAGACAATTTGTTCCATTCATTTATTGTCCTCTGTGAGAACGAGTGCTTCCTGATGTCCAATCTACATTGATCCTTTAATAATTTTACCTCATGTCCTCTAGTTCTGCTATCCTTCTTGATTGAGAAAAAACATATTTATATCAATATTTTCATACCCATTCAATATCTTAAAAACTTCAATCTGATCTCCTCTTAACCTCCTTGTCTCTAGAGTTGTTAAACCACATTCTTTCAGGCGTTCTTCATAACTAAGGTCTCTCAGTTCTGGAATCATTTTAGTTGCTCTCCTTTGTATGCGTTCAAGCGTATCTATATCCTTCTTACGATATGGTCTCCATGCTTGTATACAGTATTCTAAATGAGGTCTAACTATTGCTTTATAAACAGGTATAATTAACTTTTTTCCCTTGTATGTTATGTTTCTTCTAATCAATCCAAGAATTTGAATACCCTTTGAAGCTGCAATACCACACTGCTCTGAAACTTTCATATCAGCGCTTATTGTAACTCCTAAGTCCTTTTCTTTTACAGTAGTACCCAGAACAGTATCTCCCATTTTATAGTTTACATTCAAGTTCCCATGTCCTGTATGTAGGCATTTACATTTCCCAAAATTGAACAGCATCTGCCATTTCTCAGACCATTTCACTAATATGTCTAGATCGTTTTGAAAATGTTGTTTGTCACCATCAGTATTAACATTTCTAAATAGTTTTGTGTCATCCGCAAATTTCAGTACGTTACTTGTTATACTGTCGTCCAAGTCATTGATATAAATTAAGAATAATATGGCTCCTAATACTGATCCTTGAGGTACCCCACTCAAAACCGATTTCCAATTTGAAACTTCTCCATCTACTACAAATCGTTGTCTTCTGTCAGTCAGACATTGTTCTATCCAGTCAGTTATGCTACCCCCGATACCATGGGCTTTTAATTTAAGTAGTAATCTTTGATGTGGAACTTTGTCAAAAGCTTTCTGAAAATCTAAGTAGATAATATCTACTGGCGATCCCACGTCTATCCACTTAGTGATTTCTTCCAAAAAACATAACATATTTGTTAAGCATGACCTCGCTTTAAGGAATCCATGTTGAGATGAATTTAATAATTTATGCTTAACGAGGAAGTCCACCATATGGTATTTAATTAACCTTTCTAATAATTTACAAATCACTGACGTTAAACTCACTGGTCTGTAATTCTCTGACTTATTTCTCGAACCCTTTTTAAATAATGGTATGATGTTTGCTTCTTTCCATTCAAACGGAACAACTCCCTCTTTTAATGACAAGTTGAATACTCTTGCAAGTGGTATACTGATTTGTTCTACTGTTTCCATTAGTAATTTTGGAGGAATCCCATCCACTCCCGGTGATTTGATATCCTTCATTGCCTTTATTTTCTTAGCTACCAATTCTGGAGTTACAACTAACGGACCTAAATAGTCAGATTTAGCCCCCTGAAATTTAGCATCAGCAACTGGTAATGAACTAATATCTTCTTTGGTAAACACTGAACTGAAGTAACCATTTAGGTATTCCGCCATTAAAAACCCCTGTGATATTATGTTTCCAGCACTGTCTTCTAGAGGTCCAACCTTGTCTTGTACGTTTTGTTTACTCCTGACATATGCATAAAAACTCTTGCTGTCATTTTTTATGTTACATGCCAGTTTTTGCTCATAGCTTCTTTTAGATTGTCTGATTTCAGTTGTAGCTGCATTAAGTGCCTCTTTGTATTTTGCATAGTCTTCTTCCTTTCTGGTACGCCTATAAACCCTCCACTTAGTTTGTTTTAGCATTATTTTTCTAATTGCCTCTTTTGACAAGTGTTTCTTTCTACAGCGTTTTCCTTGTTTTTGGAAGGGAACAAATTTATCGATGATACTCTCAATTTCATATATTAGAATATTCCAACATTCAATTGCGGTCTTATTCATCAGCATGTTATTCCAATCTAGCTTTGCTAAGTATTTTCTCATATCTTTGTAGTTACCTTTGTTGAAGTTTCTTATTTTTACTTTCTGATTTTACATTGATGTCAAAATGTATTTGATTATGGTCACTATTACCCAATGGTTCAAATATTTTTACATTGTCCACTAATTCTTTTTGTGATGACAAAACTATATCTAATACATTTTCTCCCCTGGTTGGTTCTAGTACGTGCTGAGTAAGAAAGCTATCCTGGATTAAACATAGAAATTGTTGATCCTCAATCCCTGTGCTCTCTAGAGAATTCCATTTTATGTGTCCATGGTTAAAATCTCCCATTATGATACATTCCCCTTTACTAACTTCCTTTATAGCGGTTTTTATTTTTATGTTGTCCTCTTCGTTTATGTTTGGACTTCGGTAAACTAATCCAATAGTTAATTTTGAATTTCCTGAAACAATTTTGCACCAAACAGCTTCATCGCAATCTGCTTCCCTTTCTAGTTTTATTTCATAAGCCTGAATAGATTCTTTAACATATAAAATAACTCCCCCGCCCCTTCTTCCTATTCGATCTTTCCTAAGGATAAGGATAAGGATAAGGATAAATTTTATTTGTCCCAACAGCAAAAGACATAGATAAATTATATTGAGTGGCAATATAAATTATATAAATACATATGATACATGCACATATAGAACTGTACAATATATAACAGCAACTAATAAATCATCAATAAAAGTAATACATTATGCAACAACAACCAAAAAAAAAAAAAAAACATTTGCTGGTGGAAGGAGACTCCTACTAAGACCAACAATGGTCGCTATCGTAGGAGCCACCCAAACTAACAATAACAATAAACATATATTCCCTATACATATATTTCTACATTAAAAAGTAGAGAGCATATTTGGTTTTTTGTCTGTGTCTTACATATAATTAATTTAAGTGTGTGATGATGTGTTGTACTGGTGTGTTTTATGTGTTATTTTCGCCTGTACGCGTGTAAGCATGTGTGCAAGTATACAAATTGAAAAGTTTAATTGTGATAAACATTACGTATCCTGTCAGTCCTAATACAGCATCTGTTATATCTATGTTGGCCCATGATTCAGTTATACCAATTATGTGAGGGTCAATATCTTCTACCATAATGTTTAATTCGTTTTTCTTATTTACTATGCTCCTTGCATTTAAACATACGCATCTATAACCTTTTTCAGAGATGTATTTCGGATGATTTGATATTGGTTTATCTGTGCTAGTGGCCTCTCGTTCTGCTTGAGACACCTATAAGTAACCCCCCCTGCACTTCTAGTTTAAAGAATGTTTACTTCCAAAAATATTTGTCATTGTACCCAAGTCACTATCTACTGATGCTGAAAGTTTGTCCGCGAATACGGCCGTCCCCTTTCCACTTAAATGAAGCCCATCCTTCATGTACATATCAGCCCTCCCAACAAAACTTCCCCATAAATCCACAAATCCAACTTCCTCTTCCCTACAAAACTTCTGGACTAACATGTTAATTGCCATCCCTCGACAATTTCAATATTTGTGACCCCTCCTGCCCATTACAGGTAAAATCCCTGACAGTATTACCTGCTCAACCCGCGTCTGTTTTAGTGTTCTGACCAACTGCATATATTTCCTAACTATGGCAGTTGTACCCTCCCTCTCTACGTTATTTGTCCCTACGTGTACTAAAACAGATCCACCCTTACCCGAGCCTACGATGTTTTTTACCCTCTCAGTTATCGCCTCTATTTTAGCTCCAGGCAAGCAGACCACCACATTATCTCCATTGTTTAAGACTCTGTCGGTCTTCCTAACTATCGAATCCCCCACAAACACCCTCGCTCTCTTCCTCACCCCCTCTATCACTGCTGCAGAATAACTCTTCCTTTCGATCCCCTCCATCACATTCTGTCCTGACCCCTTCCCTCCTGTCTCCTTCCCTCCTGTCTCCCCCACTTCCCACTCCTTTGCTCTTGTCTCTCCCACTCCCCTCTCCTTCACTCCGGTTGTTTTCCCTCCCGTCTCCCCCACTCCCTTTTCCTTCCCTCCTGTCTCCCCTACTCCCCTCTCCTTCACTCCGGTTGTTTTCCCTCCCATCTCCCCCACTCCCTTCTCCTTCCCTCCTGTCTCCGCTACTCCCCTCTTATTCACTCCGATTGTCTTCCCTCCCATCTCCCCCACTCCCTTCCCCTTCCCTCCTGTCTCCGCTACTCCCCTCTCCTTCACTCCGGTTGTCTTCCCTCCCGTTCCTTTCCTTCCCGTCTCCTTACGTCCTGTCTCCCTACGACCTGTCACCTTCCCTCCTCTCAGCTTCCTCCCAGGCTGAGGTGACCTCTCCCTAGCATCTCTTGTGTCTTTCCCCACTTTATCGTCTACTGTTCCCCCACCGGAACTACTGGCACAACCCCCCTGTTCCCTTCCCACCATTGCCACATCGAGCAGCCTCAGCTCTTCCAACTAGTTCCTTCATCTTCGTGCATTGTGGCCTTTAAATTATTGTGTAACAAGCAACGTACTTGTGGCCTTTAAACAAACAAGGAACAAGCAGCCTACTGAAAAACTTAAAAATTATATTAATAAACAACATTTGCAAAGCGATCTATACAAATTAAAATCGCAGATGTTATTCAGTTTTGGGAAACACACAGGACAAGGGAATTTGGATGTAAACTGTAAAATGGGAGATACTGCACCAGGTACTATCGTAAAAGAAAGTGAGTTAAATTTCTTGTGTTGATTAGGCGAAATATAACATACAAACATAAGCTAATTATACCTCTGTATAAAGCAATAGTTAGGCCTCATTTGTAATACTGGATTCAAGCTTGGAGACCATATCATAAGAACGGCATAACTACGCATGAACGAATACGGCAGAGTGCAAATAATGATTCCAGAACTGAGAGGCCGTAGCTATGAAGAACACATAATAGAATGTAGCTTAACAGAAACAAGGAAGTTAAGAGGAGATCATATTGACGTTTTAAAGATATTGAATGGGTATGAAAATAGTTATAGAGATATTAGAAATAGAATACGCGAGGTAACATTAGTAAACGATCAGAGTAGATTACATATCAGGAAGAAGTCGTCCGCACAAAGGACAATCATTGAATGCAATAAATTATCAACAGACTGTATAAATGTAAGCAGCGTGAATATGTCTATAAACAAGGTTGAGACATAACCAGACCTTTCAAGTCTTCCGCTTTATCGGAACATCTTCCGCTTTTCTGCTACGTTTTGAAAACCTTCCGCTTTTTCGGACTTGGCCGGTGATCGCAGAAAATTAAGAGGTTCTATTGAAAATTAAGTAGTTCTGTTGAAATATTCAGATCGAATACCAAGTTTCTTAAGTGGTAATCATGTAATAGTTCTATTAAATGGTTTGAAACTCCGCCATTTGGTGGCGCGTTGTTTTTCAACAAATGATATTGCAGTAAAACATTTTCTCCGTATATTTTTTACCCCGCCATTGTTAAAGTCTCTGTTTACAGCGAATTTGAATCCTCGTGAACTTTTTCGTTTATAGATTTAAGGTTTTGTTCGTTGTTAAAGATAGTGTTGTTAGTTGTGAATAGTTGTTTCCTTGCGCCACGAAGTAAGATGGGTAAAATGACAGGAGAGAACGGAGGCAATCCACCGACGAAAAAGAAACTACGCCGCAAAGTTTTGAGACGAATACGCCTCTGAAGACTGTGCCGCTGCTGAACCCAGCGAACAAACGTAATGGCTGCTATTGGTAAATGACTGGATCAAACCAGTGCCAAAGTTAGGTTCATCTACGACCAATCATCTTATGCGGAAACTTGATGATACGATATGTTGCGTCTCGTGTTCTAAACCACGCGACATGGCACCCCAGGCAATTGATCACGCAGCGATTGAACGAATCACATGACGCAGATTAAGAAATGTAATTGAAAACGCGTGAAACAATGTGGAATGAACCAACGTTAACAAGAGGTTCCCTTTCTCTCGATGTTCTCACCACTATGTCACCAAGCCCAGGCAACATACCAGTGATTAAGCGACTTAATTTTAAGACAGCGTATTTCACAAACTATATTTATTTTGCTGTCGTCAAAACTATTACAACTGCCCTTGTTAGCAGTAGACTTAACAATTGCAATTTCCATCATCACAATATTACTCTCAAGGATATATTAAACTTTCAACGTGTGCAAAATTGTTTAGCAAGAATAGTTATCCGGTCTCTTCGTTTCTCTCACTCTGCACCACTTCTTAAATCATTGCATTGGCTCCCTGTCAGATATCGCAATATTTTTAAGATCTGCACAATTACCATTATCAAGCACTTTCACCCAAAACAACCAGCATATTCACATTCACTGCTTACTCCTGACAGACAGTCCAGACAGTTTCGATTATCTAATTCTAATATACATTTTGTTCCCAGTGTTAAGACAAATGTCGGCACTAGAGCTTTTTCAATTGCACCGACTCTGTGGAACTCACTTCCTGTTAGTATTAAGTCTGTACGAGATATAACTACAGTTCGTCGTAAATAAAAAAAACCCACCTGCTTAAAATAGCTTATCATCCATAGCTCCCAGCGTACCAATGCAACTGTTTACAACTTCCAAGGATTTTAGCGCAATAGAAGTATTTTATATTGTGTTGTACTGTAATGTAATGTAAAATACGCTACCAGAAATAAACAGTGGCGCCTCCATCACCTGTTTCATTAAGATGACATAGTATGACGTAATCACGACGACGAAAAACACATTCGCGATTCCCATGATGATGAAAATCGGCATGAGGATGAAACCAAGAATGCGTGTCGCAGATGATATCGCTGAACAGCAGATCGACACAGCTGCAGTAACAGTGAGCGCCTTTTTCACCTTTCCAGTGCTAAGATTGATCTTGTGCGGTTTAGCCACGGCCAGAGAGCTCTCAGTTGCAAGAAACGCCAGGAGACACGTGGACAATCTGACCAACGCGTTGAATGTATGGACAACGATGATTACCCCGATTCTACCGATGCGAGCAGTGTTTCCGATAGTGAAACACACGCGTATTGTTGTGTCGGCGATGCACAATGCGATCATGTACGCCCTGGTAACGTCGTCATCTTCCCAATGCACGCGGCAACCACAAATATTGTTCCTGGTATGCCCAGTACGCACATTAGAAGGATTATTTTATTATATGTAGAAAATGGTAAATGAGTTGCCCTTCTCGTTGATTCGCTGGCAATATTTCTTGCTGAATACATTTTTGTTTGTTCAGAAATGGATCGATTGTTAGCTGTCACAATATTAACCGTCTCCATAATGTTGATTAAGCTTGTCGTTACTTTTGTGATATACGTTTCAAAATAGTGTTCAAACGACGTTAATTGTTTGTTTGTGCAAATAAAATCCCAAGAGGATTAATGAAATTATTACGAGCGATGTAACTACAAAATTGACAAATATCACCTCACCAACAGGCTCGAACACATTTTACTTGAAGACATCACCAGAGTGCACGCATTTGTTTCCTCACGTGCGTCCAAGTTGGGTGCGTTGGTGATATGTGGCCTCTATTCTTCAACTACAAAACCATATCATGCCCCAAAAGCGTAATCTGTACATAAATTGATGCACTGTCGCCTTGGACAATTTCATCTACAACACTGGTTCTACACAATGTATGTCGCTAATAATGACGCCGTGATTACACTGCGGCAATCGATTCGTGCTGGCATTAATTTTAATTACGACGATATATCAAACCGAGTCGGTTCGGAGAAATGTAACGAACTTCGTGGATAAAAATATGATATGCTATGGTGAATGCGGGGTTCTAAGCCGTACGCCACTACACCCCAGGTAATAGCTCACGCAGTAATTACGAGACTCAGCTGGCGCAGATTAAAATAACTAATTGAAAACACTCGAGGCAACGTGAATGAACGAACGGCAGCAAGAGGATCCGGTTTTCTCTATTCCAATGTGGAAAGAACCAACGGTAACAAGAGGTTCCCTTCCTCTCGATGTTCTCACCACTATGTCACCAAGCCCAGGCAACATACCAGTGATTAAGCGACTTAAATTTAAGACAGCGTATTTCACAAACTATATTTATTTTGCTGTCGCCAAAACTATTACAACTGCCCTTGTTAGCAGTAGACTTGACAATTGCAATTTCCATCACCACAATATTGCTCTCAAGGATATCTTGAAACTTCAACGTGTAAAAAAATAGTTTAACAAGGATAGTTACTCGGTCTCTTCGTTTCTCTCACTCTGCACCACTTCTTAAATCATTGCATTGGCTCCATGTCAGATATCGCAATTTTTTTAATATCTGCACAATTACCATTATCAAGCACTTTCACCCAAAACAACCAGCATATTCACCACTCTGCCATCACGTCCCTGCCAACACATCAGTGATTACGCAAATGAGATAGTGTGCAATGTAATATACTCTACCCGAAATAAGGGCCTCTTGTCCACCATATAACACCAACATAACGCTAATCGCGAGAAATTGTCGACGGAAGTACGACACGTAATTATGTGCTTTAAATGAGAGGGTCAGAATAATCATGTATCCACAACGACACCATATTTAACGAGCTGTTGTGCAAGGAAAGAATTATCGCACCAGCAATAACGGTTACTAATATTAAACAGGAATCCTCCCAGTCTAGTAGATGATTCTCGGTTATTGTTTGGTCTGTGAGGGCGGACTTGTTGTTGGTGGACTGCGACCGTTTCTTTTCGCTCTTCGTCTATTGTTCTCTTGGTGCAATTTCCGTTTCTTTCTTTTGTTCGTCTAGTCTTGTCTTATGAAATCTCCCTGTCTCTCCTTCGTAGGCTGCATTAAAAAACGTACACATTTTGTGCACTACTTCACATTGTTCTTTCGGTTCTACTTTGCCCTTTGTGTACCAACAGACGTCTTAGCGTTGTGTAGGGCTCATGGCTGTGGCCACCCAGTACTTCTTCAGTACCCGATCAACCCTGTGTTATACCCCTTCCACGTATGAGATAACGACCTGGCCTCTGAAATTCTTGTCCTTCTTTCTCTTGTCTGTGTTTTGCTCTTCTTGTTTTCCGTCTTCTTATTTGCAATGCCCAAGAAGGATAGTCGCACCTTCTAAGGCTCCTTTTTAGTATTCCTCGTCTTCATTCTCGTCCCCTTCCTGTGAAATGATCGTCTCACACATGTTGTTTCTGTATACTGTGGACTTTACACTGTCATCAGACGTTCTGGTAAATTTGGCATCAAAGAATGACATGCTGTTGTTCTCTTCATCCTTTCTTGTGAATATTATGCTACCTGTGGCGTCGACCGTGTTCATGTGATATTGTAGTTATTCTGCCTTACAAGGCAAATCAAATATTCCTAAAACCGCCTCCAGTTCCTTGGTCTGCAGTCATGTGGTAATAATCTTTTTTCCAAGTCCTCCACGTATTGGAAGTATTAGACTGCTCATGGCTAAACCGAAATACACTGAATTGCTGCCAAGTTTATTCTCAAAATCTAAAGTACGTAGTCCCCAGCACAACATTGAACACATCCGTGACGTCGACTACTTTTAGGTTGGTTCTCTTTTGACTGTTTTCTCGTTCTCTAGTCTCTCTCCGATCATTAAGCAAGTTTCCTGAACAATGACACAATATCGCATGACACAAACGATTCTCCTTATTCCACTTTTAGTCATGTCATTTCCTTCAACATATCTTGTGAATTCTCAGAGTGGTGTTCTGTTTTTCCCACTAGTGGTTGTAATATGTTCCCCAAAAGTTTGGACACTCTGTATGCTATTGTCTGTATGTAGTTAAAAAATTAGCTTTAGTGGGACACCCTCTTTGTGGATATTCGGGAGCCATACACCTGAAGTACTTTTCTAGGGTTCGATATAAGTATAAATACAGGTATTTTAAGACGTTTACTTCCTTCTGCATGGGAGTGTGGTATCGATCTACACTCCTCGACAGTGGCGTTACTCAGCATATCACCACTGCCACAACTTTATTATGAATTCAAAATGGACAATGCGGAGTGGTACGTTGGCTGGGCAACGGGAGTGTTGCTTACGACATGCTACGTCATTGCAACTGTGTGTTTGAGTATACGAAACATAAGTTCAAACAAAAACGAATGCTATATTGTTGTTATATATATTTTCAACGCAAACACAATTGTATGCAATTGAAATGACGAGATTTATTGAAAATAATTACGAGTTTACCAAATGAATTGATGATGTACATAATCAAATGTAAGTTGTAGCGGTGGTGATATCGTGACATACATTACATTCACTATGTGGCGCCACTGATGGGGAGTTTGGTCTCGATCTTGATCGCCAGGTGGCGTAACTTGTCAACCGCCACAATAATTTCTTTTCACAGATAGGGGAAGGAAATGTTGAGCCATTTTTATTCTTTTCGATAACTAGGGCAGAATTATGTTTTTCCTCACATAAACCAAGATTATTAGTAGATAATTTTATACCAAGATAATATATCTAATATGCATAGATAATTATAAAAAAAAATTATGTAGCTGATTCAAATAGGTTTGGTAATCTGGCTCAAATATCGCTTGGTGTGGGGGAGTTGAGCCACAGTGAAGCATAGTTTTAATTTTGAGTGTAGGGGATGCGCAAGGATGAAGGAAATAGAGGTGGAGTTGAAAGAGCTGAGACTGCTCGTTGTGGCAATGGTGGGAAGGGATCAGGGGAGTTGTGCCAGTAGTTCCGGTGAGGGAACAGTAGACGATAAAGTGGGGAAAGACACAAGAGATGCTAGGGAGAGCTCACCTCAGCCTGGGAGGAAGCTGAGAGGAGGGAAGGTGACAGGTCATAGGGAGACAGGACGTAAGGAGACGGGAAGGAAAGGAACGGGAGGGAAGACAACCGGGGTGAAGGAGAGGGGAGTAGGGGAGACAGGAGGGAAGGAGAAGCGAGTGGGGGAGACGGGAGAGAAGACAACCGGGGTGAAGGAGAGGGGAGTAGCGGAGACAGGAGGGAAGGAGAAGGGAGTGGGGGAGACGGGAGGGAAAACAACCGGAGTGAAGGAGAGGGGAGTAGGGGAGACGGGAGGGAAGGAGAAGGGAGTGGGGGAGACGGAAGGGAAGGGGTCAGGACAGAATGTGATGGAGGGGATCGAAAGGAAGAGTTATTCTGCAGCAGTGATAGAGGGGGTGAGGAAGAGAGCGAGGGTGTTTGTGGGGGATTCGATAGTTAGGAAGACCGACAGAGTCTTAAACAAGGGAGATGATGTGGTGGTCTGCTTGCCTGGAGCCAAAATAGAGGCGATAACTGAGAGGGTAAAAAACATCGTAGGCTCGGGTAAGGGTGGATCTGTTTTAGTACATGTAGGGACAAATAACGTAGAGAGGGAGGGTACAACTGCCATAGTTAGGAAATATAGGCAGTTGGTCAGAACACTAAAACAGACGCGGGTTGAGCAGGTAATACTGTCAGGGATTTTACCTGTGATGGGCAGGAGGGTCATAAATATCGAAATTGTCGGGGATGGCAATTAACATGTTAGTCCAGAGGCTGTGTAGGGAAGAGGAAGTTGGATTTGTGGATTTATGGGAAAGTTTTGTTGGGAGGGTGATATGTACATGAAGGATGGGCTTCATTTAAGTGGAAAGGGGGCGGCAGTATTCGCGGACAAACTTTCAGCAGCAGTAGATAGCGACTTGGGTACAATGACAAATATTTTTGGAAGTAAACATTCTTTAAACTAGAAGTGCAGGGGGTTACCTAGAGGTGTCTCAAGCAGAACAAGAGACCACTAGCACAGATAAACCAATATCAAATCATCCGAAAAACATCTCTGAAAAAGGTTATAGATGCGTATGTTTAAATGCAAGGAGCATAGTAAATAAGAAAAACGAATTAAACATTATGGTAGAAGATATTGACCCTCACATAATTGGTATAACTGAATCATGGGCCAACATAGATATAACAGATGCTGAATTAGGACTGACAGGATACGTAATGTTTAGGAAAGATCGAATAGGAAGAAGGGGCGGGGGAGTTATTTTATATGTTAAAGAATCTATTCAGGCTTATGAAATGAAACTAGAAAGGGAAGCAGATTGCGATGAAGCTGTTTGGTGCAAAATTGTTTCAGGAAATTCAAAATTAACTGTTGGATTAGTTTACCGAAGTCCAAACATAAACGAAGAGGACAACACAAAAATAAAAAACGCTATAAAGGAAGTTAGTAAAGGGAATGTATCATAATGGGAGATTTTAACCATGGACACATACAATGGAATTCTCTAGAGAGCACAGGGATTGAGGATCAACAATTTCTATGTTTAATCCAGGATAGCTTTCTTACTCAGCACGTACTAGAACCAACCAGGGGAGAAAATGTATTAGATATAGTTTTGTCATCACAAAAGAATTAGTGGACAATGTAAAAATATTTGAACCATTGGGTAATAGTGACCATAATCAAATACATTTTGACATCAATGTAAAATCAGAAAGTAAAAATAAGAAAACGTACAAGAGAAACTTCCACAAAGGTAACTACAAAGATATGAGAAAATACTTAGCACAGCTAGATTGGAATAACATGCTGATGAATAAGACTGCAATTGAATGTTGGAATATTCTAAAATATGAAATTGAGAGTATCATTGATAAATTTGTTCCCTTCCGAAAACAAGGAAAACGGTGTAGAAAGAAACACGTGTCAAAAGAGGCAATTAGAAAAATAATGCTAAAACAAACTATGTGGAGGGTTTATAGACGTACCAGAAAGGAAGAAGACTATGCAAAATACAAAGAGGCACTTAATGCAGCTACAACTGAAATCAGACAATCTAAAAGAAGCTATGAGCAAAAACTGGCATGTAACATAAAAACTGACAGCAAGAGTTTTTATGCATATGTCAGGAGTAAACAAAACGTACAAGACAAGGTTGGACCTCTAGAAGACAGTGCTGGAAATATAATATCACAGGGGTTTTTAATGGCGGAAGACCTAAATGGTTACTTCAGTTCAGTGTTTACAAAAGAAGATATTAGTTCATTACCAGTTGCTGATGCTAAATTTCAGGGGACTAAATCTGACTATTTAGGACCGTTAGTTGTAACTCCAGAATTGGTAGCTAGGAAAATAAAGGCAATGAAGGATAACAAATCACCGGGAGTGGATGGGATTCCTCCAAAATTACTAATGGAAACAGTAGATCAAATCAGTATACCACTTGCAAGAGTATTCAACTTGTCATTAAAAGAGGGAGTTGTTCCGTTTGAATGGAAAGAAGCAAACATCATACCATTATTTAAAAAGGGTTCGAGAAATAAGTCAGAGAATTACAGACCAGTGAGTTTAACGTCAGTGATTTGTAAATTATTAGAAAGGTTAATTAAAGACCATATGGTGGACTTCCTCGTTAAGCATAAATTATTAAATTCATCTCAACATGGATTCCTTAAAGCGAGGTCATGCTTAACAAATGTGTTATGTTTTTGGAAGAAATCACTAAGTGGATAGACGAGGGATCGCCAGTAGATATTATCTACTTAGATTTTCAGAAAGCTTTTGACAAAGTGCCACATCAAAGATTGCTACTTAAATTAAAAGCCCATGGTATCGGGGATAGCATAACTGACTGGATAGAACAATGGCTGACTGACAGAAGACAACGAGTTGTAGTAGATGGCGAAGTTTCAAATTGGAAATCGGTTTTGAGTGGGGTACCTCAAGGATCAGTATTAGGACCTATATTATTCTTAATTTATATCAATGACTTGGACGACAGTATAACAAGTAACGTACTGAAATTTGCGGACGACACAAAACTGTTTAGAAAGGTTAATACTGATGGTGATAAACAACATTTACAAAACGATCTAGACAGATTAGTGAAATGGTCTGAGAAATGGCAGATGCTGTTCAATTTTGGGAAATGTAAATGCCTACATACAGGACATGGGAACTTGAATGTAAACTATAAAATGGGAGCTACTGTTCTTGGTACTACTGTAAAAGAAAAGGACTTAGGAGTTACAATAAGCGCTGATATGAAAGTTTCAGAGCAGTGTGGTATTGCAGCTTCAAAGGGTAATCAAATTCTTGGATTGATTAGAAGAAACATAACATACAAGGGAAAAAAGTTAATTATACCTCTTTATAAAGCAATAGTTAGACCTCATTTAGAATACTGTATACAAGCATGGAGACCATATCGTAAGAAGGATATAGATACGCTTGAACGCATACAAAGGAGAGCAACTAAAATGATTCCAGAACTTAGAGACCTTAGTTATGAAGAACGCCTGAAAGAATGTGGTTTAACAACTCTAGAGACAAGGAGGTTAAGAGGAGATCAGATTGAAGTTTTTAAGATATTGAATGGGTATGAAAATATTGATAGAAATATGTTTTTCTCACTCAAGAAGGATAGCAGAACTAGAGGACATGAGGTAAAATTAGTAAAGGATCAATGTAGATTGGACATCAGGAAGCACTCGTTCTCACAGAGGACAGTAAATGAATGGAACAAACTGTCTACAGATTGTGTAACTGCTAGCAGCGTGAATATGTTTAAAAACAAGGTTGACACATATATCAGAAGGGCGGGTTATAAGTAGGTGAACATTGTTGGACTCTCGATAAGCCAATGGCTTCCTTGTCCACTTGCCATCTGGGCCTTTGGCTTGGATGGCAAATCTTGTTAAATCTTGTTAAATCTTGTTAAAGTTGAGTAAATGCTTTTTTGCATAATTTACGTAGGCCTTTCATAAAAACTCAGCCAACACATCTACCCAATTAGTACAACACGTCTCTGACAAGTCTACACGCTTAATTAATAAGTCGACACACGTAATTAACATAGACTAATAGGCAAATCGCAACCAGTGTAAATAACTATTAATATGTCGCCTTGTAGTTATCGGATGTCCCAATTTGCTCTGGAAAATGAATTCCTTCATATATTTTGGGGTAAAGAAGATTCGTTTTCATTCTTTAACCGCTGCTCAACTAACCCTCCATTTGGCATTGGGTGGCGCAACTAGCTCCGTTTAGACAATTCGTTTCCTCTTAACATGTTAGGAAATAATCACCCGACACTAATGTTGTATTTCGCCAATCCATCCTTAAAAAACAGTCCTTTCGGACTAATTAGCTTCTTGGCACGTCCAACCATCTGTTGACGACATTTTGCATTGTACATGCTCATGAGAATGCCTAATCCTTTGTTTTTTTTCCGATACTGAGTTCGGATTTTCCGAGGATATTGGCGCCAAAGAAGTCATATTATTATTATAATTATAAATCCCCCTGACTTCTCAGAAACGCTAACGATGTTTTCATAGTACCGATCGAGTGTGCTTCGATGTTCGAACCAGCTGTATTCGTTCGCCGTGAACGCGGAATATATCATCTGGTTACTGTAATTCTAGTACACATCAGTATTATATATCTACCTAATCCGAAAACCAGCAAATATCAGCGCTAACGTAGTTTATTGTGCCTTTGAAGCTATAACGGAAACTGCCAGTTAATATGATCTGGCAAATCCGCGGATAACGGGCCAATCAAAATGATCGTAAACACGCCCTGCCACGGGTTTGTCAGATGGCTGGCGTATCGTGATATCGTAGACACCAACACGTTAGAAATACAGATTTAAGGGCAATTGCGGCGAGAAATTAAGGGGACATGTAAATATCAGAAATGGCCGTTGTTTTGTCAGCAATACGTAAAACGTAAGTGAGAAACGGCACACTTCAAGCATGATACGCGTATCTATTAACATTTCTGTTATCACTAACATACAGGAATTGGTGTTTAATTTACTATTTTTAGAAAAACTGCAACATTTACACCATCTCTGCAATTTGGGTCTTACATATAGGCAACATTACGCGAACTAGAATTATGATTTGTGTTAAGAGTTTGTGTCAAAAATACATTCTCACTTTAGGCTGTCATTCTACTTTTGCTTAGCTTATTCATGGTGATGTAGCTGACGTAATTCGTTTATGTCAATCAAAATTATTCTCAACGTTATCAGTGACACTGTCATACTTATATGTATGTCAATGACATCTTTGGGGATTTTCTCAAAACAATATAATTTGTCATTTTGTTGCTATTTTTTCATATTTACAACAATGTTTTAAAATCTTGTAATATAACGAAATTAATTAAAATCTCAACATTTTATTATTGTGGAATATCATAGAGTAGTACATCTATAATCTGTGAAGGAATTTTAATTAATCTTAAAACTACTACTGAAATACTCAGTTCTATAAAAGCACATAATAATCGCCTCAGATTCTCAATATATCAATATATATATATATATATATATATATATATATGTGTACTATCATTAAGCAACCAAATTGACATATGTGAATGTATTTGGTTTGAATATTAAATCGTAAATAAATGAGAACCATTTTTGTCACTAATGCGTCTGAATACTTCAGGGCAACATGCAACACCGCCACTGACAACGTATAAACTACGCCACCGCCGCATAAACTGCAATACAACTTCGTCACCGCCAATACAATGCATACCAACAAAAATACATTTGTTTTACTACATTTATGCCTTTCGTGACATTTCTAACATAGAACAACTACACAGAGCAACAGTAACGTTTTTGTTACAAACAAAATTAAGCAGGTTGAAAGTAAAGTCGCGAACTATTCCATAACAAACAAGTGTATGTATCATATGTTCTCCACACGTGCACTAGTTGTAAAGCTAAATCCAAAATATTCTGTATAAACAACTGTATAATCAAACTTATCAGCAATACTTACTTAAATGTAAGTGATTACTATTCCATGTATATATATATATATATATATATATATATATATATATATATATATATATATATATATATATATATATATATATATATATATATACAATCTCATAGTGATACAGAACATGTAATGTAATTGCAAATGCCGCAGAAAGAATGAAAGCCATAATTGTGACATCTCAGTCGAGCTGAGAGCGAATTTAATCTTGCTTATTCTTTGCGTAAACCTCAACACTACTTATGCTATGTAAATGATGAAGGACGATTACAAACCATACATCATGATTAATGGAACTAAGTTAATTTGATGTGAAAATACAGAACACATCCTAATAAAGACTGAATTTACTTCATATTATACATATACATTTTACATTTTCAAATGTTCAGCTTAATAGACGAATAGACAAGTCAAACACCTGTTTGACATTCTAGATGAGTTAGATGATCGCTACCATGACACCGTCTATTGCTAATGGAACATATGCGGCTGAGAAACAGTGATGCGACATTCCATACAATACACAAACACACATAAAACACACCAAACACACACACACAGAACTCAGACGAATGACAAGGTAATATACTGTAGCATCATAGATTAAAAGGCTACGTTTATGAAACTCTACGTAAAGGGTATGAACCATGGTGAGCAATTAATATACGAATAAGACCAACATATTCATGAAATGGTTGAGTCGTCGAGCAATGTATTGTAAGAGAAGTGAATCCAGGTGGACTGTTATGGCGTAAATATCGACCATTTACATTAAACAAAAATGCTACAGTATATTACCTTGTCAATCGTCTGAGTTATATGGGTTTTGGTGCGTACCGTACCCATTATATAATATTTGTTATATTACTGTATAGTAATTTTCATGCAAAGATCACGGTCAGCTTTATCATGTTATTGACTTTAATATTAAGATCAATTCTTTGAACATTCTAATGAAACAATTGAGTCATCGAGCAACACATTGCAACTGTACTGAGTTGATATGGCTGTCATGTCACATGCATTGACCATGTATGACTGTTGCAAAAGTTGAACAAATACGTTATCAACAACAGGTGGGCAGCTTGGCGCAGATTTCTCGGTAGAACTGTCGAAAGTCGCTCCGGAACATCGGACTTAAGAAACTGTAGATGAACGGGTTGACGACAGAGTTAATCGTAAACACGCGCTTCACATCTTTGGGGATGGGAACACCGTAGTTCTTCATGAAGAACGGCAGCCAGCAGACGACGAAGACCACAGTGACGACGAACAGGAGTAAAGTACTTCGCGTCGCACGTGCGACCTTTGCCGGTTTTGCCCCCGACGGTGCCACAGCAGTACTGCGGTTGCGACTGGTTGTTGGCAAGAGAGTCACCTCGCCTTTATACATAGGATTACTGGCAAATGTTGGTGTTGAAGTTGTGGCGACCGCCTCTGCGCTACCTCTTGTCATCGCGATGACATCGACCTGACGGCGAGCAGCCTTCATCTGTTTCATCAAGATGACCGCCATGAAACAGTATGACGTAATCACGATAACGAAACACACACTCGCGATTCCTGTGATAAAGAAGATCGGCACAAGGACGAAACCAAGAATGCGTGTCGCAGATGCTATCGCGGAACAGCAGATCGACACAGTTGCAATAGCAACGAGCGCCTTCTTCGCCCTTCCAGTGCTGATAGTGAATTTGTGCGGTTTAGCCACGGCCAGACATCGCTCAGTGGAAAGAAACGCCAGCAGACACGTCGAGAATATGACCGACGTATTGAGTACGTACAAACTGATTAGTAGCCCAATTCTGCCGATGCTAGCATTGTTTCCGATCGTAAAACACACGCAAATTGTTGTGTCGGCAATGGCCAATGCGAACATGTACGCCCTAATAGATGTCGTCATCCTTCGAATGTACACGGCGACCACAAATAGATTTCCTGGTATGCCCAGAATGCACATTAGAACGACAATTCGATTGTATGTAGAATCTGGGAAAGTAAATGTTGATTCGCTGGCAACATTTCTTTCGGAATTCGAAAATGTTTGTTCCGAAATGGACCGGTTGTAAAAAGTAGTGCTATTAGCCGGTTCCATAATGCTGATTATGACTCTTTTGTGTTGTGAATTTCGTTTCAAATGATTGTTTCAAAGTGTGCTTCTTCAGCACTGTTTGTCACAACAACATCCCACGAGGAGGAAGAAAACGGTTACATGCGATGTTGCTAGTTCTCAAATGTCACCTCACCTTTCAGATTCCCACAACACTCGAGCGCATTTTACTTGAAGTTAGTACCAGAATGTACTGCTTTGTTTTTTGACCGTGGAGTATGATCTCTATTTATCAAGTACAAATCATATAGTGTTCCGTGAGCGCACTCTTTGCTTAAGGTGATGTCGCTTCGCCGATCTCATCCACAACTCTGGTTTTATGCCATCCGTGTCGTTTATGATTAAGCCAGTGACTACACCGCACCAATCGATTATTGCTTGAAATAGAGAGCGTGTATTATCAAACATCTTGGATTTCTTATTGAGAGGGATTAGTAGAAACCATCTTCTGTTGACCTAAAAGGCATTACACGATCTCGGGCCCACGTACACTGTTGGCATGATCTCGCCGTGCACACCAGGGCGCCGGTTTCTTTCAGCCGACAGCAACCTACTAACTGTATCACGCCATTATTTGGAACGGTCTGGCCGACGGGATTCCTCCTTGACGGCACCGCGCCTTTGGAAACATCTGCCGATATATATCCGTGCCGCTGACTCACTCGAATTGTTTAAGTCTCAACTTAAGACGCATCTTTTAAAGTCAGCATTTGAAGATTATTTATTTAATGATGTCTTACCAATATTGTATTTTAAGCACCTCTGTTTTATATCCGGATATACGGCGCTATGTAAATAAAAGTTATTACTATAATTATTTATGTATTTTGTCTGCTTAATACTATTTTGATGCACATTGTGCATAGCATTTTGTTCAATCGTACTTAATCCTTTTAGATATTTGACCTACCTTTCAAACCCGTTTCATTTTAATTGAATCGTCAACGTTCATAATATGAACGAATGTTATAAACTATAAGAGTAAAGTAAACCAGGCGTCTAATGGCACAACTATGATGAAATGCTTGAACCTTTTCTCGAACGTTTCCGTAGCTGTGTTGACATACCAATTATCAAATATTTCTTACTGGGTGGCGTTAGTAAAATCATCGATTAATACTGTTACCTTGGCTTCATCCGCCCATTCACACGTTCGATAGCTGGCTGAAGTAGCACTCGTTGTCTTTTTATGACCACACATGTGTCATTCATAACTAACAACTTCATTAAACCATTGACCAACATCATTAAACCATCATTGACCTCCATTCACGAAGATTTGGGGAGGTGTTAATTTCGATCGTATTAACTGATGTGCTGAGTTGATGTCATAAATAAAATCATTGCGTCTACGTTTTGGTTCACATTCTCTTGATGCAGTTGTCATTCATGTCTATGACAGTGTGCGGATTTAAGGGACATAACTAACCGAAAGAGGATTTGTTTTATAACTTCTGGTATATTTTGTTCAATTGTAAATATATGAAACACGTAGATATTGATGTTTCGGAGTGGTTGTTTCGTTAGAAATGTAAGCACGGAAGTAACAAATATTCAGCATTGTTAGTTAAAAAGAAATCAGATAAGGACATGCACTCAAATAGTATTACGTATCCTGAGGCCATGAGAGAGACCATTTATAATAATTGTTTAATATATGTGTTTCAGTACTAAATATCCATGAACCGTCATAATATGAAATAAAGAAGGGTTTTAAATACATATGTTTGCCGAATATTCCTCTTTTATCATACACAAGACATTCCTGTAGCGACCAATGACCAACTGAGTTAGTAAATAAAAACTCCAATGGATTTGATCTGTCGATCCACATATCCTGGTGAAATTGTTACATTTATATTCAACATTAAATCCAACATGTTTAATGGATTCGACAATTCGAAGAATTCACAGATTATCAGAAAAATAACCTCCAAAATAGCTCTCTTAAACGTATATTTTTATAGTAATTTTTTTCGGGTGTGGTACAGCATGAACTAAAAATAGCAAACGTTATTCCCTTACATAAAAGAAATGGCCCACCGTTGGTCTTTAATTATTAAAAAAAAAAAAATGTTTTTTTTTTTTTTTATGGTTTTCAAAGATCATCTAATGTATAATCGGCTTTCTCAAGCAGTCCCACATAATATCGAAAAACAAATATGGTTTTAAGAAAAGAAAACCACTCCCCTCCCATTGCGCTTATCAACTGTATAGATAAACTAACAATTTGAAAAACCGACGCATTTAACTGATGAAACCATAGTAGATACAAAGCTCTACCGTAGCGATGCACATGTTTGACTGCTTACACCGCGTTTTTGGTTGTAGACCCGTATTAAAGAAGCCAAACCATTAGGGAAAATTGTTTAGAAAGAAACACTGGCTAGCTACTAGAAAAATGGCGTACAGGTCAATTGTGTGGAGGGTTTATAGGCGTATAAGAAAAGATGAAGACTGCACAAATTAGAAAGAGGCACTTAATGCAGCTACGATTGAAATTATAAAATCTTAAAGAAGATTAGCATGTGAAAAAAATTAGCATGTAAAAAAATAGTTTTTGTTATGCATATGTCAGGTGTAAACAAAACGTACCAGAAAAGGTTGGACCACTAGAAGACAGTGCTGAAAACATAAGACCTAATTGGATACTTCAGTTCAGTTGTTTTTACCACAGAGGATATTAGTTCATTACCAGTTCCAGATGCCAAATTTTAGGAGGCTAAATTGCATTATTTAGGGCGGTTAATTGTAACTCCAGAAATGGTATCTAATATAATAAAGGCAACGAAGGATAATAAATCACCTGGATTGGATGGTATTCCGCGTTATCTATTAATGTACACTTGAAAGAATGTTTAATTTGTCAATAAACGAGGGAATGCTTCGAACAGAAAGAAGCAAACATTATACCATTATTAAACAAGGGTTCGAGAAATTAGTCAAATAATTACAGAACAGTGAATTTAACATCAGTGATTTGTAAATTATAAGAAAAGTTAATTAAAACCCATATAGTGCACTTCTTTTTAGGCATAAATTATTAAATCCATCTGAACATGGATTACTAAAAGTGAGGTAAAGGTTAATAAATATGTTATGTGTTTGGAAGAAATCACTAAGTGGATAGACAGGGACCACAAGTATATATTATCTACTTATATTTTCAGAAAGCTTTGACAAAATGCCACATCAGAGATTACTAATTAAATTAAAAGCCCATGGCATCGGGAATGGCAATCGAATGGAAAGAAAATGGTTGGCTGACTGACAGAAGACAATATGTCTTGAACGATTATAGATTTAACAAGGTTTAACAAGATTTGCCATCCAAGCCAAAGGCCCAGATGGCAAGTGGACAAGGAAGCCATTGGCTTATCGAGAGTCCAACAATGTTCAGTTACTTATAACCCGCCCTCCTGAGATATGTGTCAACCTTGTTTTTAAACATATTCAAGCTGCTAGCAGTTACACAATCTGTAGACAATTTGTTCCATTCATTTATTGTCCTCTGTGAGAACGAGTGCTTCCTGATGTCCCATCTACATTGATCCTTTATTAATTTTACCTCATGTCCTCTAGTTCTGCTATCCTTCTTGATTGAGAAAAACATATTTATATCAATATTTTCATACCCATTCAATATCTTAAAAACTTCAATCTGATCTCCTCTTAACCTCCTTGTCTCTAGAGTTGTTAAACCACATTCTTTCAGGCGTTCTTCATAACTAAGGTCTCTAAGTTCTGGAATCATTTTAGTTGCTCTCCTTTGTATGCGTTCAAGCGTATCTATATCCTTCTTACGATATGGTCTCCATGCTTGTATACAATATTCTAAATGAGGTCTAACTATTGCTTTATAAAGAGGTATAATTAACTTTTTTCCCTTGTATGTTATGTTTCTTCTAATCAATCCAAGAATTTGATTACCCTTTGAAGCTGCAATACCACACTGCTCTGAAACTTTCATATCAGCGCTTATTGTAACTCCTAAGTCCTTTTCTTTTACAGTAGTACCCAGAACAGTATCTCCCATTTTATAGTTTACATTCAAGTTCCCATGTCCTGTATGTAGGCATTTACATTTCCCAAAATTGAACAGCATCTGCCATTTCTCAGACCATTTCACTAATATGTCTAGATCGTTTTGTAAATGTTGTTTGTCACCATCAGTATTAACCTTTCTAAATAGTTTTGTGTCATCCGCAAATTTCAGTACGTTACTTGTTATACTGTCGTCCAAGTCATTGATATAAATTAAGAATAATATAGGTCCTAATACTGATCCTTGAGGTACCCCACTCAAAACCGATTTCCAATTTGAAACTTCTCCATCTACTACAACTCGTTGTCTTCTGTCAGTCAGCCATTGTTCTATCCAGTCAGTTATGCTATCCCCGATACCATGGGCTTTTAATTTAAGTAGTAATCTTTGATGTGGAACTTTGTCAAAAGCTTTCTGAAAATCTAAGTAGATAATATGTACTGACGCTCCCACGTCTATCCACTTAGTGATTTATTCCAAAAAACATAACATATTTGTTAAGCATGACCTCGCTTTAAGGAATCTATGTTGAGATGAATTTAATAATTTAATTAACCTTTCTAATGATTTACAAATCAATGACGTTAAACTCACTGGTCTGTAATTCTCTGACTTATTTCTCGAACCCTTTTTAAATAATGGTATGATGTTTGCTTCTTTCCATTCAAACGGAACAACTCCCTCTTTTAATGACAAGTTGAATACTCTTGCAAGTGGTATACTGATTTGTTCTACTGTTTCCATTAGTAATTTTGGAGGAATCCCGTCCACTCCCGGTGATTTGTTATCCTTCATTGCCTTTATTTTCTTAGCTACCAATTCTGGAGTTACAACTAACGGACCTAAATAGTCAGATTTAGCCCCCTGAAATTTAGCATCAGCAACTGGTAATGAACTAATATCTTCTTTGGTAAACACTAAACTGAAGTAACCATTTAGGTATTCCGCCATTAAAAACCCCTGTGATATTATGTTTCCAGCACTGTCTTCTAGAGTTCCAACCTTGTTTTGTACGTTTTGTTTACTCCTGACATATGCATAAAAACTCTTGCTGTCATTTTTTATGTTACATGCCAGTTTTTGCTCATAGCTTCTTTTAGATTGTCTGATTTCAGTTGTAGCTGCATTAAGTGCCTCTTTGTATTTTGCATAGTCTTCTTCCTTTCTGGTACGCCTATAAACCCTCCACATAGTTTGTTTTAGCATTATTTTTCTAATTGCCTCTTTTGACAAGTGTTTCTTTCTACAGCGTTTCCCTTGTTTTTGGAAGGGAACAAATTTATCGATGATACTCTCAATTTCATATTTTTGAATATTCCAACATTCAATTGCGGTCTTATTCATCAGCATGTTATTCCAATCTACCTTTGCTAAATATTTTCTCATATCTTTGTAGTTACCTTTGTTGAAGTTTCTTATTTTTACTTTCTGATTTTACATTGATGTCAAAATGTATTTGATTATGGTCACTATTACCCAATGGTTCAAATATTTTTACATTGTCCACTAATTCTTTTTGTGATGACAAAACTATATCTAATACATTTTCTCCCCTGGTTGGTTCTAGTACGTTCTGAGTAAGAAAGCTATCCTGGATTAAACATAGAAATTGTTGATTCTCAATCCCTGTGCTCTCTAGAGAATTCCATTGTATGTGTCCATGGTTAAAATGTCCCATTATGATACATTCCCCTTTACTAACTTCCTTTATAGCGGTTTTTATTTTTGTGTTGTCTTCTTCGTTTATGTTTGGACTTCGGTAAACTAATCCAATAGTTAATTTTGAATTTCCTGAAACAATTTTGCACCAAAAAGCTTCATCGCAATCTGCTTCCCTTTCTAGTTTTATTTCATAAGCCTGAATAGATTCTTTAACATATAAAATAACTCCCCCGCCCCTTCTTCCTATTCGATCTTTCCTAAACATTACGTATCCTGTCAGTCCTAATTCAGGATCTGTTATATCTATGTTGGCCCATGATTCAGTTATACCAATTATGTGAGGGTCAATATCTTCTACCATAATGTTTAATTCGTTTTTCTTATTTACTATGCTCCTTGCATTTAAACATACGCATCTATAACCTTTTTCAGAGATGTATTTCGGATGATTTGATATTGGTTTATCTGTGCTAGTGGCCTCTTGTTCTGCTTGAGACACCTCTAAGTAACCCCCCCCTGCACTTCTAGTTTAAAGAATGTTTACTTCCAAAAATATTTGTCATTGTACCCAAGTCACTATCTACTGCTGCTGAAAGTTTGTCCGCGAATACTGCCGTCCCCTTTCCACTTAAATGAAGCCCATCCTTCATGTACATATCAGCCCTCCCAATAAAACTTCCCCATAAATCCACAAATCCAACTTCCTCTTCCCTACATAACTTCTGGACTAACATGTTAATTGCCATCCCCCGACAATTTCGATATTTGTGACCCCTCCTGCCCATTACAGGTAAAATCCCTGACAGTATTACCTGCTCAACCCGCGTCTGTTTTAGTGTTCTGACCAACTGCCTATATTTCCTAACTATGGCAGTTGTACCCTCCCTCTCTACGTTATTTGTCCCTACGTGTACTAAAACAGATCCACCCTTACCCGAGCCTACGATGTTTTTTACCCTCTCAGTTATCGCCTCTATTTTAGCTCCAGGCAAGCAGACCACCACATTATCTCCCTTGTTTAAGACTCTGTCGGTCTTCCTAACTATCGAATCCCCCACAAACACCCTCGCTCTCTTCCTCACCCCCTCTATCACTGCTGCAGAATAACTCTTTCTTTCGATCCCCTCCATCACATTCTGTCCTGACCCCTTCCCTCCTGTCTCCTTCCCTCCTGTCTCCCCCACTTCCCACTCCTTTGCTCTTGTCTCTCCCACTCCCCTCTCCTTCACTCCGGTTGTTTTCCCTCCCGTCTCCCCCACTCCCTTCTCCCTCCCTCCTGTCTCCCCTTCTCCCCTCTCCTTCACTCCGGTTGTTTTCCCTCCCGTCTCCCCCACTCCCTTCTCCTTCCCTCCTGTCTCCGCTACTCCCCTCTCCTTCACTCCGGTTGTCTTCCCTCCCATCTCCCCCACTCCCTTCTCCTTACCTCCTGTCTCCGCTACTCCCCTCTCCTTCACTCCGGTTGTCTTCCCTCCCGTTCCTTTCCTTCCCGTCTCCTTACGTCCTGTCTCCCTGCGACCTGTCACCTTCCCTCCTCTCAGCTTCCTCCCAGGCTGAGATGACCTCTCCCTAGCATCTCTTGTGTCTTTCCCCACTTTATCGTCTACTGTTCCCCCACCGGAACTACTGGCACAACCCCCCTGTTCCCTTCCCACCACTGCCACAACGAGCAGCCTCAGCTCTTCCAACTCCACCTCTAGTTCCTTCATCTTCGTGCATCCCCTACACTCAAAATTGAAACTATCTGCCTGGACCTCAGCCCAGGACTTCTCGCATCCAGACTTGACGAAGTCCACCCAGTTACTGCAACTGCCACAAATTAAGTGCCTTGTGGCCTTTAAATTATTGTGTAACAAGCAACGTACTTGTGGCCTTTAAATTATTATGGAACAAGCAACGTACTGAAAAACTTAAAAATTATATTAATAAACAACATTTGCAAAGCGATCTATACAAATTAAAATCGCAGATGCTATTCAGTTTTGGGAAACACACAGGACAAGGGAATTTGGATGTAAACTGTAAAATGGGAGATACTGCACTAGGTACTATCGTAAAAGAAAGTGAGTTAAATTTCTTGGGTTGATTAGGCGAAATATAACATACAAACATAAGCTAATTATACCTCTGTATAAAGCAATAGTTAGGCCTCATTTGTAATACTGGATTCAAGCTTGGAGACCATATCGTAAGAACGGCATAGCTACGCATGAACGAATACGGAAGAGTGCAAATAATGATTCCAGAACTGAGAGGCCGTAGCTATGAAGAACACATAATAGAATGTAGCTTAACAGAAACAAGGAAGTTAAGAGGAGATCATATTGACGTTTTAAAGATATTGAATGGGTATGAAAATAGTAATAGAGATATTAGAAATAGAATACGCGAGGTAACATTAGTAAACGATCAGAGTAGATTACATATCAGGAAGAAGTCGTCCGCACAAAGGACAATCATTGAATGCAATAAATTATCAACAGATTGTATAAATGTAAGCAGCGTGAATATGTCTATAAACAAGGTTGAGACATAACCAGACCTTCCAAGTCTTCCGCTTTATCGCAAGATCTTCCGCTTTTCCGCTACGTTTTGAAAACCTTCCGCTTTTTCGGACTTGGCCGGTGATCGCAGAAAATTAAGAGGTTCTATTGAAAATTAAGTAGTTCTGTTGAAATATTCAGATCGAATACCAAGTTTCTTAAGAGGTAATCATGTAATAGTTCTATTAAATGGTTTGAAACTCATTTGGTGGCGCGTTGTTTTTCAACAAATGATATTGCAGTAAAACATTTTCTCCGTATATTTTTTACCCCGCCATTGTTAAAGTATCTGTTTACAGCGAATTTGAATCCTCGTGAACTTTTTCGTTTATAGTTTTAAGGTTTTGTTCGTTGTTAAAGATAGTGTTGTTAGTTGTGAATAGTTGTTTCCTTGCGCCACGAAGTAAGATGGGTAAAATGACAGGAGAGAACGGAGGCAATCCACCGACGAAAAAGAAACTACGCCGCAAAGTTTTGAGACGAATACGCCTCTGAAGACTGTGCCGCTGCTGAACCCAGCGAACAGACGTAAGGGCTGCTATTGGTAAGTGATTGGTCTAATGATTTAAAAGCAGCTGTTATGCTTATTTTAAGGATTCTAAATGCTAATACACTTTCTGACTACTGCTAGTTTAATGTGTTTTCACTTAAAAATCTATTTGCACTTACATATCATGTCGTGTGTGTTGTCCATATTTTTATCTAAAAATAATTTCAGATAAACAGAAGACAATAATACATTTTTTCAAAATGTGGAAGAGACTGCATCATTTAATGTTTTATGCTGTACTGCAGTCATTCATCTTCATGAACCATGTGCTTTTCTAACCTTTTCATGAAGAAAATGTTTATGATTTTATAAACATGGTTCAACATTTTGTTTTCAGTGCTGACTCTAGTTGAGAAGTTTGTCCCTAGCACCGTTCAGGAATGGATGGACTTCCAGGTAGCCACAGATTTGCCCGAGTTCATCGAGGTGGACGAGCGGTGTTGCAGTTGAAGGGCTGGGTTGGCCAGGTCAGGTTCGATCACCTGGCTACACTCATGAAAACTTTAGTCATCCTTCCCTACGAACAGGCAAAGAATGACAAGAAGTTCCGAGTATCACTAAGTGCAGAGACGCTGTGTAGCCTGCTGTACTGCAAGATCAACGTGGACTGCGAGTACCACCAGTTGTACAATGAGGACCACAGACCGGTCATCTGAGACCTGAATGTGTGGCGAGGAAACACCTATGATAATGGATATAATGTAGTCTGCACTGGCAATCAGCTGTCTGAGATGGTTAATAAACTGTATATAATGTTTTGTTATGTTCTTCACGTCATTATTTAGTATCATCAAATTTGATTGTTTTTTCGAGAAAAAGTCTCTGTCTTTTTTTTACAGGAAGTGGAAGATCTTGTGCTTTTTATTTGTAAAATGTTGGAAGGTCTGCATAACTGAGGAGGGCGGTTTACACATGGATGAAAACATTTTGGATTCTCAATATGCTTCTTTGTCCACTTGCCATCTGGACCTTTGCATTGGCTGGCAATTTTGTTCAGTCTTGTTAAATCTAATTAAGATAATGTATAACGCTGAATCGGTTCGGAGAAACGGAACGAACGAACGACTGGATCAAACCAGTGCCAAAGTTAGGTTCATCTACGACCAATCATCTTATGCGGAAACTTGATGATACGATATGTTGCGTCTCGTGTTCTAAACCACGCGACATGGCACCCCAGGCAATTGATCACGCAGCGATTGAACGAATCACATGACGCAGATTAAGAAATGTAATTGAAAACGCGTGAAGCAATGTGGAATGAACCAACGTTAACAACAGGTTCCCTTTCTCTCGATGTTCTCACCACTATGTCACCAAGCCCAGGCAACATACCAGTGATTAAGCGACTTAATTTTAAGACAGCGTATTTCACAAACTATATTTATTTTGCTGTCGTCAAAACTATTACAACTGCCCTTGTTAGCAGTAGACTTAACAATTGCAATTTCCATCATCACAATATTACTCTCAAGGATATATTAAACTTTCAACGTGTGCAAAATTGTTTAGCAAGAATAGTTATCCGGTCTCTTCGTTTCTCTCACTCTGCACCACTTCTTAAATCATTGCATTGGCTCCCTGTCAGATATCGCAATATTTTAAAGATCTGCACAATTTCCATTATCAAGCACTTTCACCCAAAACAACCAGCATATTCACATTCACTGCTTACTCCTGACAGACAGTCCAGACAGTTTCGATTATCTAATTCTAATATACATTTTGTTCCCATTGTTAAGACAAATGTCGGCACTAGAGCTTTTTCAATTGCACCGACTCTGTGGAACTCACTTCCTGTTAGTATTAAGTATGTACGAGATATAACTACAGTTTGTCGTAAATAAAAAAAACCTACCTGCTTAAAATAGCTTATAATCCATAGCTCCCAGCGTACCAATGCAACTGTTTACAACTTCCAAGGATTTTAGCGCAATAGAAGTATTTTATATTGTGTTGTATTGTAATGTAATGTAAAATACGCTACCATAAATAAACAGAGGCGCCTCCATCACCTGTTTCACTAAGATGATATAGTATGACGTAATCACGATGACGAAAAACACAATCGCGATTCCCATGATGATGAAAATCGGCATGAGGATGAAACCAAGAATGCGTGTCGCAGATGATGTCGCTGAACAGCAGATCGACACAGCTGCAGTAACAGTGAGCGCCTTTTTCGCCTTTCCAGTGCTAAGATTGATCTTGTGCGGTTTAGCCACGGCCAGAGAACTCTCAGTTGCAAGAAACGCCAGGAGACACGTGGACAATCTGACCAACGCGTTGAATGTATGGACAACGATGATTACCCCGATTCCACCGATGCGAGCAGTGTTTCCGATAGTGAAACACACGCGTATTGTTGTGTCGGCGATGCACAATGCGATCATGTACGCCCTGGTAGACGTCGTCATCTTCCCAATGCACGCGGCAACCACAAATATTGTTCCTGGTATGCCCAGTACGCACATTAGAAGGATTATTTTATTATATGTAGAAAATGGTAAATGAGTTGCCCTTCTCGTTGATTCGCTGGCAATATTTCTTGCTGAATACATTTTTGTTTGTTCAGAAATGGATCGATTGTTAGCTGTTACAATATTAACCGTCTCCATAATGTTGATTAAGCTTGTCGTTACTTTTGTGATATACGTTTCAAAATAGTGTTCAAACGACGTTAATTGTTTGTTTGTGCAAATAAAATCCCAAGAGGATTAATGAAATTGTTACGAGCGATGTAACTAATTGACAAATATCACCTCACCAACAGGCTCGAACACATTTTACTTGAAGACATCACCAGAGTGTACGCATTTGTTTCCCTTCCGTGCGGCCAAGTTGGGTGCGTTGGTGATATGTGGCCTCTTTTCTTCAACTACAAAATCATATCATGCCCCAAAAGCGTAATCTGTACATAAATTGATGCACTGTCGCTTTGGACAATGTCATTTACAGCACTAGTTCTACACAATGTATGTCGCTAATAATGACGCCAGTGATTACACTGCGGCAATCGATTCGTGCTGGCGTTAATTTTAATTAAGACGATATATCAAACCGAGTCGGTTCGGAGAAATGTAACGAACTTTATGGATAAAAAGTATGATATGCTATGGTGAATCCGGGGTTCTAATCCGTACGCCAATACACGCCAGGCAATAGCTCACGCAGTAATTACGAGACTCAGCTGGCGCTGATTAAAATAACTAATTGAAAACACTCGAGGCAACGTGAATGAAAGAACGGCGGCAAGAGGATCCGGTTTTCTCTATGTTGTCACCACTCTGCCATCACGTCCCTGCCAACATATCAGTGATTACGCAACTGATATGGCGTGCAATGTAATATACTCTACCCGAAATAAACGCCTCTTGTCCACCATATAACACCAACATAGGGCTAATCGCGAGAAGTTGTCGACAAAAGTACGACACGTAATTATGTGCTTTAAATGAGAGCGTCAGAATACTCATGTATCCACAACGACAACATATTTAACAAACTGTTGTGCAAGGAAAGAATTATCGCACCAGCAATGACGCTTACTGATATTAAACAGGAATCTTCCCAGTCTAGTAGATGATTCTCGGTTATTGTTTGGTCTGTGAGGGCGGACTTGTTGGTGGTGGACTGTGATCTTTTCTTTTCGCTCCTCGTGTATTTTCTCTTAGTGCATTTTCCGTATCTTTCTTGTGTTCGTCTAGTCTTGTCTTATGAAATCTCCCTTTCTCTCCTTCGTAGGCTGCGTCAAAAACTCACAATGTTCTTTCGGTTCTACTTTGCCCTTTGTGTACCAACAGACGTCTTAGCGTTGTGTAGGACTCATGGCTGTGGCAGCCCAGTACTTATTCAGTGTACCCAATCAACCCTGTGTTATACTCCTTCCACGTATGAGATGACGACCTGGCCTCTGAAATTCTTGTCCTTCTTTCTCTTGTCTGTGTTTTGCTCTTCTTGTTTTCCGTCTCCTTATTTGCAATGCCCAAGAAGGATAGTTGCCCCTTCTAAGGACCCTTTTAAGGATTCCTCGTCTTCATTCTTGTCCCCTTCCTCTGAAATTATCGTCTCACACATGTTGTTTCTGTATACTGTGGACTTTACACTGCCATCAGACGTTCTGGTAAATTTGGCATAAAAGAATGACATGCTGTTGTTCTCTTCATCCTTTCTTATGAATATTATGCTACCTGTTGCGTCGACCGTGTTCTTATGATATTGTAGTTATTCTGCCTTACAAGGCAAATAACATCTTCCTAAAACCGCTTCCAGTTCCTTGGTCTGCAGTCATCTAGCAAAAATCTTTTTTCCAAGTCCTCCATGTATTGGAAGTATTACAGTGCTCATGGCTAGACCGAAATACAATGAATTGCTGGCAAGTTTATCCTCAAAATTTAAAGTACGTAGTCCCCAGCAGGACATTGAACACATCCGTGACGTCGACTACTTTTAGGTTGGTTCTCTTTTGACTGTTTTCTCGTTCTCTTGTCTCTCTCCGATCGTTACGCAAGTTTCCTGAACAGTGACACAGTATCGCATGACCCAAACGATTATCCTTATTCCATTTTTAGTCATGTCATTTCCTTCACCATATCTTGTGAATTCTCAGAGTGGTGTTCTGTTTTTCCCACTAGTGGTTGTAATATGTTCCCCTAATGTTTGGACACTCTGTATGCTATTGTCTGTATGTAGTTAAAAAAAATCAGCTTTAGTGAGACACCCTCTTTGTGGATTTTCGGGAGCCATACACCTGAAGTACTTTTCTAGGGTTCGATATAAGTATAAATACAGGTATTTTAAGACGTTTACTTCCTTCTCCATGGGAGTGTGGTATCGATCTACACTCCTCGACAGTGGCGTTACTCAGCATATCACCACTGCCACAACTTGATTATGAAGATAACATGGACAATGCGGAGTGGTACGTTGGCTGGGCAACGCGAGTGTTGCTTACGACATGCTACGTCATTGCAACTGTGCGTTTGAGTATACGAAACATAAGTTCAAACAAAAACGAATGCTATTTTGTTGCTATACATATCTTCAACGCAAACACAATTGTATGCAATTGAAATGACGAGATTTATTGAAAACAATTACGAGTTTACCAAATGAATTGATGATGTACATAATCAAATGTAAGTTGTAGCGGTGGTGATATCGTGACTTACATTACATTCACTATGTGGCGCCACTGATGAGGAGTTTGGTCTTGATCTTGATCGCCAGGTGGCGTAACTTGTCAACCGCCACAATAATTTCTTTTCACAAATAGGGGAAGGAAATGTTAAGCCATTTTTATTCTTTTCGATAACTGGGGCAGAATTATATTCATAGTTCAAAATTGTTTTTCCTCACATCAACCAAGATTATTAGTAGATAATTTTATACCAAGATAATATATCTAATATGCATAGATAATTATATGTAGCTGATTCAAATAGGTTTGGTAATCTGGCTCAACTATCGCTTGGTGTGGGGGAGTTGAGCCACAGTGAAGCATAAGTTGAGTAAATGCTTTTTTGCATAATTTACGTAGGCCTTTCATAAAAACTCAGCCAACACATCTACCCAATTAGTACAACACGTCTCTGACAAGTCTACACGCTTAATTAATAAGTCGACACACGTAATTAACATAGACTAATAGGCAAATCGCAACCAGTGTAAATAACTATTAATATGTCGCCTTGTAGTTATCCGATGTCCCAATTTGCTCTGGAAAATGAATTCCTTCATATATTTTGGGGTAAAGAAGACTCGTTTTCATTCTTTAACCGCTGCTCAACTAACCCTCCATTTGGCATTGGGTGGCGCAACTAGCTCCGTTTAGACAATTTGTTTCCTCTTAACATGCTAGGAAACATTTAACTGAATGTCGACACCATAAATAATCACCCGACACTAATGTTGTATTTCGCCAATCCATCCTTAAAAAATTCGGACTAATTAGCTTATTGGCACGTCCAACCATCTGTTGACGACATTTTGCATTGTACATTTTTTGAGGACAGTGGCGCCAAAGAAGTCATATTATTATTATAATTTTAAATCCCCCTGACTTCTCAGAAACGCTAACGATGTTTCCATGGTACCCATCGAGTGTGCTTCAATGTTCGAACCAGCTGTATTCGTTCGCCGTGAACGCGGAATATATCGTCTGGTTACTGTTATTCTAGTACACATCAATACTATATCTACCTAATCCGAAAACCAGCAAATATCAGCGCTAACGTAGTTTATTGTGCCTTTGAAGTTATAACGGAAACGGTCAGTTAATATGATCTGGCAACCCCGCGGATAACGGGCCAATCAAAATGATTGTAAACACGCCCTGCCACGGGTTTGTCAGATGGCTGGCGTAACGTGATATCGTAGACACCAACATGTTAGAAATACATATTTAAGGGCAATAGCGGCGAGAAATTAAGGGGACATGTCAATATCAGAAATGGCCGTTGTTTTGTCAGCAATACGTAAAACGTCAGTGAGAAACGGCACACTTCAAGCATGATTGATACGCGTATCTATTAACATTTCTGTTATCACTAACATACAGGAATTGGTGTTTAATTTACTATTTTTAGAAAAACTACAACATTTACACCATCTCTGCAATTTGGGTCTTACATATAGGCAACATTACACGAACTAGAATTATGATTTGTGTTAAGTGTTTGTGTCAAAAATACATTCCCACTTTAGGCTGTCATTCAACTTTTGCTTAGCTTATTCATGGTGATGTAGCTGACGTAATTCGTTTATATCAACCAAAATTATTCTCAACGTTATCAGTGACACTGTCATACTTATATGTATGTCAATGACATCTTTGGGGATTTTCTCAAAACAATATAATTTGTCATTTTGTTGCTATTTTTTCATATTTACAACAATGTTTTAAAATCTTGTAATATAACGAAATTAATTAAAATCTCAACATTGTATTATTGTGGAATATCATAGAGTATTACATCTATAATCTGTGAAGGAATTTTAATTTATCTTAAAACTACTACTGAAATACTCAGTTCTATACAAGCACATAATAATCGCCTCAGATTCTCAATATATCAATGTGTACTATTATTAAGCAACCAAATTGACATATGTGAATGTATTTGGTTTGAATATTAAATCGTAAATAAATGAGAACCATTTTTGTCACTAATGCGTCTGAATACTTCAGGGCAACATGCAACACCGCCACTGACAACGTATAAACTACGCCACCGCCGCATAAACTGCAATACAACTTCGTCACCGCCAATACAATGCATACCAACAAAAATACATTTGTTTTACTACATTTATGCCTTTCGTGACATTTCTAACATAGAACAACTACACAGAGCAACAGTAACGTTTTTGTTACAAACAAAATTAAGCAGGTTGAAAGTAAAGTCGCGAACTATTCCATAACAAACAAGTGTATGTATCATATGTTCTCCACACGTGCACTAGTTGTAAAGCTAAATCCAAAATATTCTGTATAAACAACTGTATAATCAAACTTATCAGCAATACTTACTTAAATGTAAGTGATTACTATTCCATGTATATATATATATATATATATATATATATATATATATATATATATATATATATATATATATATATATATATATATATATATATATATATATATATATATATATATACAATCTCATAGTGATACAGAACATGTAATGTAATTGCAAATGCCGCAGAAAGAATGAGATCGAATTTAATCTTGCTTAATCTTTGCGTAAACCTCAACACTACGTATGCTATGTAAATGATGAAGGTCGATTACGAAGCATACATCATGATTAATGGAACTAAGTTAATTTGATGTGAAAATACAGAACACATCCTAATAAAGACTGAATTTACTTCATATTATACATATACATTTTACATTTTCAAATGTTCAGCTTAATAGACGAATAGACAAGTCAAACACCTGTTTGACATTCTAGATGAATTAGATGATCACTACCATGACGCCTTCTATTGCTAATGGAACATATGCTGCTGAGAAACATTGATGCGACATTTCATAAATACACAAACACACATAAAACACACCAAACACACACACAGAACTCAGACGAATGACAAGGTAATATACTGTAGCATCATAGATTAAAAGGCTACGTTTATGAAGCTCTACGTAAAAGGTATGAACGATGGTGAGCAATTAATATACGAATAAGATCAACATATTCATGAAATGGTTGAGTCGTCGAGCAATGCATTGTAAGAGAAGTGAATCAAGGTGGACTGTTATGGCGTAAATATCGACCATTTACATTAAACAAAAATGCTACAGTATATTACCTTGCAAATCGTCTGAGTTATATGGGTTTTGGTGCGTACAGTACCCATTATATAATATTTGTTATATTACTCTATAGTATTTTTCATTCAAAGAACACGGTCAGCTTTATCATGTTATTGACTTTAATATTAAGATAAATTCTTTGAACATTCTAATGAAACAATTGAGTCATCGAGCAACACATTGCAACTGTACTGAGTTGATATTGCGGTCATTGACCATTGATGACTGTTGCAAAAGTTGAACAAACACGTCTCCAACAACAGGTTGGCAGCTTGGCGCGGATTTCTCAGTAGAACTGTCGAAATACGCTCCGGAACATCGGAGAAAGAAACTGTAGATGAATGGGTTGACGACAGAGTTAATCGTGTACACGCGCTTCGCATCTTTGGAGATGTGCAGACCGTAGTTCTTAATGAAGAATGACAGCTATCAGACGGCGAAGATCGCAGTGATGAAGAACAGGAGTACAGTTTTGCCCACGAAGGTGCAAGAACGCTTGTTGCAAATGCTATCGCTGAACAGCAGATCGACACAGCTGCAATAGCAACGAACGCCTTCTTCGCCCATCCAGTGCTGAGAGTGAACTTGTGCGGTTTAGCTACGGCCAGGCAAGAAACGCCAGTGGCAAGAAACGCCAGCAGACACGTCGAGAATACAACTGACGTGTTGAGTACGTATACACTGATTAGTAGCCCGATTCTGCCGATGCTATCATTGACTCCAATCGTAGAACTCACGCAAATTGTTGTGTCGGCAATGGCCAATGCGAAAATGTACGCCCTAATAGATGTCGTCATACTTCAAATGTAAACGGCGACCACAACTAAATGTCCTGGTATGCCCATAATGCTCATTAGAAGGATTATTCTGTTGTATGTAGAATCTGGGAAAGTAAATGTTGATTCGCTGGCAAAATGACTTTCGGAATTCAAAAATGTTTGTTCCGAAATGGATCGATCGTAAACAGTAGTACTATTAGCCGGTTCCATGGCACCGATTATGACTCGTCTTTGTGTTTTGATTTTCGTTTCAACTATTGTTTCAGCGTCATACAAAGTGTGTTTCTTCGGTACTGTTTGTCACAACAACATCCCTCGAGGAGAAAGGAAATGGTTACAAACGACGTAGCTAGTTCTTAATGTCACCTCACCTTTTAAAATCAAACCACTCTCGAGCGCATTTTAGTTGACTTTCATAACAGATTATACTGTTTTGTTTTTAGACCGTGGAGTATGGTCTGTCAAGTACAAATCACATGGTGTCAAGTGAACGCACTCTGTGCTTAAGATGATGTCGTCCGGACGATATCATCCACAGCTATAATTCTATACCACCTGTTTCCTCTATGTTGACACCAGTTATTACACCGCACCGATCGATTCTCGCTCGAAATCTTTGATTTGTTACTGGGAGGCATTAGTAGAAATCATCTTCTGTTGACCTACCAAGCTTTACACGATCTCGGGCCCGCGAACATTGTTCACATGATCTCGCCGTGCACAACAGGGCGCCGGCTTCTTTCCGCCGACAACAACCTACTAACTGTATCACGCCATGATATGGAACGGCATAGTCCACGGGGTTCCTCCGTGACGGCACCGCGCCTTGGAATCATCTGCTGATATAGATCCGTGTTGCTGACTCACTCGAATTGTTTAAGTCTCAACTTAAGACGCATCTTTTGAATACAATATTTGAAGATTATTTATAGAATTATGTCTTACAAATATTGTATTGTAACCGTCTCTGAACTGTTTTATATACGGATATACGGCGCTATAAAAATATAATTTATTATTATTATTATTTATGTCTTCAGTCTGCTTAATACTATGTTGATGCACATCGTGTATAGCATTTTGTTCATTCGTACTTATTCCTTTTATACATTTGACCTACCTTTCAAACCCGTTTATTTTAATTTAATCGTCAACGTTGATAATATAAACGAATGTTATAAACTACAAGAGTAAAGTAGACACAGGCGTCTAAAGGCACAACTATGATGAAATGCTTGAAGTTATTTTTTTGAACGTTCCCTTGCTGTGTTGTCACACCAATTATCAAATATTTCTTACTGGGTAGGTTTAGTAATCATCGATTAATACTGTTACATTGGCTTCATCCTCCTATTTACACGTTCGTTAGCTGGCTGAAGTAGCACTCACTGTCTGTTTATGACCACAAATGTGCCAATCATCATCAGCAACATCATTAAATTGACCACCATTCCCGAAGACCTGGGGATGTGTTAATTTCGATCGTATTAACTGATGTGCTGAGTTGATATCATGGATAAAATCATTGCGTCTACGTTTTGGTTCACACTCGCTTGATGCAGCGCGAAGTTGTCATTCATGTCTACGACAGTGTGCGGATTTAAGGAAGATAATTATTGTTCTAGAACTGATAGTAATAGTATATTTGGTTGAATTGTAAATATATAAAAGACATAGATGTTGTTGTTTCGGAGTGGCTGTTTCCTTAGAATTGGATGCACGGAAGTGGCAAATAGTAAGGACTGTAAGTTCAAAAGGACTCTGACGAGGATATGCACCCAAGTAGCTTTTAGTAACATTTATAATAAGTGTTTAATGTATTTGTTTCAATACCAAATATCCATACACTATTAACAAATGAAATAAATAGGGGTTTTAAATACACATGTTTGCCGAATATACCTCTGTTATCATATACAAAACATTCCTGTAGCGACCAATGACCCAACTGAATTTGTAAATATTTTATATGTCGATCCACATATTCTGATGTAATTGTAACATTACTATTCAACATTAAATCCACCGCGTTTGGTGGCTACGACAATGTTGATTCATAAATCATCAGGGTAATAATCTCCCAAATAGCTCTCTCAAACGTATATTTTAATAGTCCTTTTTCTTCGGGTGTGGTAAGTAATGACCCGTTCTTTTGGTTCATTCGCCACATCTTTCTTATGTTCATCTAGTGTGGTCTAGGGCTGCGCTACAACTCATACACGGGATTTGGTACAATAGTTCACCATGTTCTTTCGATTCTACTTTGTCCTCTTTGTACCAACATACATTTGAAGTTATCGTCTCACACTTAACTTATTTCTGTATTCTGTGGACACTATTATCGTCCTTTCTGGTATCAAAAAATTACATACTGTTGTTCTCTTCATCCTCTTTTGTGAATCTTGTGCTACCTGTTGGTCGATCGTGTTCGCATGTTGTTTTAGCTATTCTGCCTTACTAGACAAATCGCATCGTCCACATACCGCTTCCCGGTCCTTGGTTTACCGTCATCTGGGGCCGTGGAAATGATTTTGTTCAAGTCCATAACGCATAATAATGGGGGGTATTAGACGGCTCATGGCTACACCGAACTTAAATATATCATCCGTATATAAAGTACGTAGTCTCCAGCACGAATTTCAACAACTCCATGATGTTATCTACTTTTAGGTTGGTTCTCTTTAGAGTTGGCTATGATCGTTTCCTATTCTCAATTTTGTGAGTGTCGATCATATACATTATCTACCAGCCAATTTTCTCAATGGGTTATGTGTTCACCGTCAAAGGTCGTCCGTTAGACGGTTACAGTATTATGGTTAGCAGTGTTGCAAACGGTAGTGCAATTTCCGAAAAAGCAAAATAAAGCTTATTGGGAGTAAACTGTTCTACATGTTTATTAACGTTCATGCAAAATGACGGTGGCGTCGAATAGAGGTGTGATGTGGTTCGTTCCCCCAGCAGGATGATGATCGTATGGCGAAACTGTTAAGTTGAAAAGTGTATCTAAACGTTGTGGCGTGAATTCCGTTGTAAAGATCGATTGCTTGCCCATCGTTGTACGTGTTATGTTGTTTACTGATTTGCTGTGTATTGATGTTCCGGAACATTTGTTGTACATTTCCCTAGTTAATATGTATGTTGATATTCACCCAACAACAAAGTTGACACATTTGAATGTATTTCGTTTGCACATTTAGGTAATACAAATGTCTACCGGAACGTTCTTGTCAACCATCCATGCATTCTCAAAAAGAGACGGCTACAATGGCTTGGGCATGTACAGCCTCCGGCTTGTGACTGCCACCGAAGATAATTCTTTCTCAGGATCAGCTGAATGCAAACGAATGTAATCCAAATAGGGCTGAACGTCTCTTTCATCAACCCTCTGGCAAACAATTGCCGAAGACCAGTCTATCTGGCGAGAAAATCTCAATTGCGGTTCTTTGTTGACATCGAAGCGTAGTGGACTTAACAGGGGACCAAGACGGCAAGGCGACATACTCACAACTTACCGACATGATGCCGGAACATCTGTTTGAAGTCAATCACTACAATGAATCGGAATGTTTTCGCACGACGGACCTTATCATGAGATAGCCTTATTTGTTGCATGACAAAGTATCTTCTGATGAGGACCTCTTATGATAGGGGCTTATTAGAGAACAACCACTGTATATGTAAACTACAGTAGATTGTGTATGCGAAAAAAATAAACTAAATAGCATGAATACTTGAACTTGAAGCTTGAACTTGTACGATTGTGTCCAACACCTCCACATCACCATTGTACAGTTGTTCGAACACCAGTGCATCGCCCATCGAATAACCCATCTCGCCCAGCAAAGGTCCATATACTTGGTGCGACTGGTCTCGAACAGTTTGTGATCATGCTTCAGAGCTTCCCTTGCCACTTTGGGATAAAAGTATAAAAGTTCGCCACTGGCATAACTGATGAAATCTTAGTAGATACAGAGCTATATCACCACGCATGCCTTAGCGATACACATGTTTGATTGCTTACACCGCGTTTTTGGTTGTAGACCCGTATTAAAGAAGCCAAACCAGTCGTCTTCTCGGACATATTCCCAGCGACATCATTTGCTTGTTTGTGCATCTTTAGGATGTCCAAACCGAGCTTATCGACCTTTTCGGCGATGACTGCTCATGTAACTCTAGAGAAGCACAATGGAAACGCTATAAGAATTCCTCTCTGATCTTATGTCTTTCGAGTGTATTTCAGGACAAACCTCTACTGTTCTTTGTTTTGATATGTCAAAGGCCTCGTTAGCGCTACCTGTTGCATTTAGAACCTGCTCTGTTGCTCGATCTGCTCCCCGATGATGAAAACATTTTCGTTCCGTATTAATATCTTCGGCGTTATTGTTTTGTGTCGATATCGCGTGAGTCTCACCAGTGTTGAGATGGGTAGCGTCCCGGCGGTTGCTTTTCAATGGGATGTTTTCCTCTTTATAGAGAACTACAGGCTACGTATGAAGGCGGTTGTCTCACACATTTTTTTCGAAAGGCCGAAAACAGCTGCCAGTAAAAAAAGTCACTGAACAAATTCACTGACACCAAGAATCATGTTGTGCTTTGTAGTGGATACTACGAAGATAAGGAAGGATGGAGGAACAATTCAGAATGACTGGGAGAAAAATGGCAGCAACATTTGAATACGGCTTATTGGAAGTAAACTGTACTACGTGTTGGTCCAAGTTCATCCAAATCCTGTTGTGAATATGGTGTCGAATGTAGGATAAGAATATGTTTTATTTGTCCCAACATCACAAAAACATAGATAAATTACATTGAGTGGCAATATAAATTATATAGATACACATGATACTTACACATATAGAACTGTACAATATATAATAACAACTAATAAATCATCAACAAAAGTAACACATTAGATAAGATGTAGATTCGGAATCAAGAGCGAAACGATGGTCGAATAGCGAAATTGCTACGTTGAAATAATTTACAACTAAGTGCAACTAAACGTTGTGCCGTGAATTTCGTTATTGGATTGCTTGCCCATGGTTGTGAGTGTTTAAATGTTTACCAATTTGTTGTATTTTGATGTGGCGGAGCATTTATCGCGTATTTCTCTTGTTACTGTGTATGTTAATATTTCAATTTATATCACCATCCAAAAACAAAGGTGCCATATGTGAAGGTTTTTTTAATATTGATCCATTATGAATACATATGTACCGTGAAATTCTTGTCATATAGCCATAACAGTAATTAGCTTAGCAAATCTGTCTTCGACACATGCAATAGCTGGTCAACTAAAACCTAATATTTCTCCACTGCATAAAAAATGTAATCAGAGAGATGTTTTATACGTACATCCGTTTACAAATCAAGTCATATATGATCATTGCCAAAAAGTAAATATTTTTCACAAGATTGTCGTACAAAAGAAAGAAAACACCCCAATGTGCAAATAGACAAGGAAGCCACTCGTTTAACGAGAGGACATTCGTTCGTGTTCCAAATATGTCTACGCAAACAATGTTTCATGTACCATATACACCAATGCAAACCTATTTTATTCACGAGGCAGTAATTACTCAAACAGATGTGCGGTCACATTTAACTTAGCAACACAATAATTGATATATAGTAACATTTATATACCTATACGTGACACACATATATATATATATATACCTAGTAAGCCTGACACTAGGAACCAGACATCAAAGAAAGGAAACAATCATTGTTACAACATTATCCATGCACAGTACGCCTAGCATTTTGGCACAACTCAGCACTACCAATTCTGCTTAATAATTGTTATAATATTATAGTAACATTCATATACCCATAAGTAATATATATATATATATATATATATATATATATATATATATATATATATATATATATATCTGTCTAGCAACCACAAAAATTATACAAGCATTTTACAATATTATCCAGCTACTGCAACATAAACGGTATGCCTAACACTTTCGCACAGTTCAGAACTACCAATACTGCCCAACTTTTCGACGAAGGTCGGTTACGTTTTATATTCCACGACGGACATGACTTGGTTCTAAGAACATTGCTGCAGGCTACCAACAACATATCTTACAAATTTACACAACATTTAACTTAGCAACACAATAATTGTTATATACTAACATTCATATACCCATACGTGAAATATATATATATATATATATATATATATATATATATATCTAGTAAGTCTGATACTAGGAACCAGATAGCATAAAAAATGATACAATTATTTTTACAATATTGTACAGCTACTGCAACATACACGGTATGCCTAACACTTTCGCACAACTCGCCACTACCGATACTACCTACATGGTTTGACGAAGGTCGATTACGTATCATATTCCACGACTGATATAACGTGGTTCTAAGAACATTGCTGGGTTCCATGTGAAAGTACACAACGCAGGCTACCACCAACCTATCTTACAAACAAATGACACAACATTCATTTTTATTGATTTTTTGTTTTTATATATTTGCATTTTGGTGGATTTGTATTGGATGCTTAAAGGTTAAACCATTTTTTTCCATAACAAACCATCAAGATAAAATATGGACAAGCATATATTTGACAAATTATACACTGTGTAAATGCTCAGCTTCATTTACAAACATACACAAGTAAATATATATTTAACATTATATATAATACACCTATCACTACCGGGAATACTTTTTTGCTAACACAGAAGAGGTGTTGCTGAGGCACTGTTAGGCGACTCTCCATGCAACATACCAAAAACGTACGAATGACAACGTAATGGACTATAACATAATATATAACAAGGTTACATTTGTGAGAATGTTAATACATATTCCTGAAATGGCTTAGCGGTCGAGTAATATATTGTAAGAGTAATTAACCGAGATAATGTCAGTATTTATCGTCTAGCAATGTTACTAACAAACGTTACGTACACAGGTTTTCAAAATAAAATGGTCAGTTTGAGCGGATTTTTCGAAAGAATTGTCGCACGTCGCTCCGGAACATCGGACTTAAGAAGCTGTAGATGAACGGGTTGACGACAGAGTTAATCACAAATACCCGCTTCACGTGTTCGGAGATGGGCACGCCATAGTTCTTCAGGAAGAACGGCAGCCAACAAACGATGAAGACCACAGTGACGACGAACAGTACCAATGAACCTCGCTGCGCCTGTGCAGCCTTAGTCGGCTTTGCCGCCATCGGTAGCACTTCGTTGCCAGGAGTGCGACTGGTTGTTGGCAGGACGGCCACGTGTGACGTTGCCGTAGGTTTACTGGTGGATGTTGAAGTCGTGGCGAGCGTTTCTGCAATGTTCCGTGTCATCGCGGCGACATCGACTTGACGGCGAGAAGCCTTCATCCGCTTCAACAAGATGACCGCCATGACACTGTATGACGTAATCACGATGATGAGACACACATTCACGATTACCATGCTGAGGATGCCATACGTACGGATGAGGCGAAGAATGAGTGTCGCAGACAAAATCGTCGAATAGCAGATAGAAAGAGCTCCAATGGCAGCGAGCGCCGTCTTCGCTCTTGCAGGACTGAGAGTGAACTTGTGCGGTTTAGCTACGGCCATGCAACGCTCAGTGGCAATAAACGCCAGCAGACAAGTGGAGAATATGACAGACGCATTGAAGACATATACAATAATGACTGATCCGACTTTGACGAGCCGCACAGTGTACATGATCGTCAAACACACGCATATCGTTGTATCCGTGATGCCCAGTGCGAACATGTACGCCCTTATAGATGTCGTCATCCTTCGAATGTACACGGCGACCGCAAATAGATTTCCAGGTATGCCCAGAATGCACATTACTATAACTATTCTATCGAAAGAAGAATCTGGAAGAGTAAATGTTGATTTGCTGACAATATTTATTTCTGAATTCGAAAATGTTTGTTCCGAAATGGATCGATTGTAAAAAGTAGAACTATTAGCTGATTCCATAACGCTGATTACGAATCGTCGTTTGTGTTGTGATTTTCGTTTCAAATAATTTGTTTCAATGTCATACAAAGCGTGTTTCTTCGGCACTGTTTGTCACAACAACATCCCACGAGGAGAAAGAAAATGGTTACAAGCGACGTAGCTAGTTCTCAAATGTCACCTCACCTTTCAAAGTCCCACCACTGTCGAGCACACTCTACTTGAAGTTAGTACCAGAATGTACTGCTTTGTTTTCCAACCGTGCGTCATACATCGGCGGAGTACGGTCTCTATTTATGAAGTACAAATCATGTGGTGGCGCACTCTGTACTTAATATGATGTAATCTCGCCAATGTCATCCACAGCTCTGGTTCAATACCGTCGGTGTCGTTAATAATGACAGTGATTACTCGGCAGCAATCGATTCTTGCTCGTAGTAGTGGGTGTGTCTTCAGCCTGTTTAATAAAACTTTTATGCTCATTGTGTATACGATTTGGCTCATTCGTACTTAATATTTGCTGATATTTTACGTACCTTTCAAACCCGTTTAATTTAATGTTGGTTTCGTCAACGTTTATAATATGAACGAATGTTATAAGCTGTAAGAGTAACGACCGTTCTATTGCATGTCTACGGAGCGTTGGAGTTATGTTATGGAAATAAATGCGTGCGTCTAATTGCACAAATATTATGACATGCTTGATGGGTTTTTTTAGCGTTCCCTTGTTGTGTTGACATGCCTATTATCAAATATCTGTGATTTCTTACAGGCTGGCATTAGTAAAATCCAAACATAACCGAAGAGGATAACACAAAAATTTAAAGCGCTGTAAACAAAGTGAGTAAAGGGGAATATATCATAATGGCAGATTTGAATATTGAATGTTGGAACATTCTAAAATAATAAATTGACAAGGAAAACGGTCTAGAAAGAAACAATGTCTAGCTACTAGAAGATAACGTACAAGTAAACTATGTGGAGGGTTTATAGCCGTACCACAAAGGATGAACACTGTAGAAATTAGAAAGAGGCATTTAATGCAGCTACGATTGAAATAAAACCATCTGAAAGAAGCTGTAGACAAAAATTACCATGTAACATTAAACATGACAGCAAGAGTGTTATGTATATTCCAGGAGTAAACAAAACTTACTAGACAAGGTTGGTCCACTGGAAGACAGTGTTGGTAATATAATATCACACAGTTTTTCAATGCCGGAAGACCTAGTTGGATACTCCAATTCAGTTCGTTTTACCAGATATGATATCAGTTCATTAGGAGACCTGACTATTCCTGAAAACTATCGTGGAATACGTTTGACACAGACCGCTGCAAAGGTCTACAATCGACTCCGACTTAGCAGAATTCGCCCTGATCTAGACAATATCTTACGTCCAAACCAGAACGGATTTAGACCTCTACGATCTACATCTTCGCAGATTGTTGCCCTTAGACGCATTACCGAAGAAATGAGAAACCACCAGAAAGAACCTGCCATTATTTTCATCGACTTCAAGAAAGCCTTTGACTCTGTGGATAGAAACACACTATTTCAGATTCTCTATGCGTATGGCATCCCAGAGAATATCGTAAAAGCCACACATATAATGTATGTAAACACAACTGCAGTTGCATTGACTCCCGAAGGGGAACTACACATTTCAACATTATCAAAGGAGTTCTCCAAGGAGACTCTATTGCCCCAGACGTATTCATAATAGTCTTGGACTACGCATTAAGAACTGCGATTGATGACAGAGAAGGACTAACCCTAACCAGACGCAGAAGCTCCAGACATCCTGCCTCACATCTCTCTGACCTGGATTATGCCGATGACATCGCTTTGTTAGCTGACACGATACAAGAAACAGAACTTTTACTTCATAAAGTGGAAAGTACTTCCAAATCTGCTGGACTATTTCGCAACCCAAGCAAAACAAAGTACATCCATATCAACCCGTCTGCTAATGGTAGCGTTCACTCATCAGTTGGGAATCAAATTGAGAAAGTAAAGGATTTTAAATATCTCGGATCTTACACAAACTCTCAGCATGACACCACATGACCAACCACGAACAGTACGGCTCCCTTTCACAGATCACCACCTTCGTGATACAACGGCGTCTTCGTCTGGCAGGTCATGTGATGCGTCATGACGAAGCAGCCAACAAAGTCCTGGTCTGGAAGCCCGATGGCCCTCGGAAAAGAGGTCGACAAACATCTAAAATATACTAGAGAATGACATGAACCTCAGCGGACAAATCTAATAGCGGCAATGAAGAACCAAAACGTCTGGAAGGAAATCATCATGTCGCCACATTAAGTGGATGACATAAGTAAGTAAGTATTTAAGGCAGTTAATTGTATCTCCAGAAATGGTAGCTAAGAAAGTAAAGACAACGAAGGATAATAAATCACCTTGAGTGGTTGGTATGTCGCCTAAGCTACTAATGGATTCGGCATCAGGAATGGCATAATCGAATGGATAGAAACATGGCTGACTGACAGAAGACAGCGTGATGTAGTAAATGGGGAGGATTCAAACGGGAAATAATTTTTTTTGTGGGGTACCACAAGGATCAGTATTATCTCCTTTATTATTATTAATATGTATCAATGACTTGGACGACTATAGAACAAGCAACGTACTGAAAAACTGAAAAATAATATTGATAAACAACATTTAAAAAGCGAGCTATGCAAATTAGTTAAATAGTCTGGTCTGAAAAATGGCAGATGTTATTAAATTTTTGGAAATGGAAATGCCTACCCATAGGATACGTGAATTTGGATGTACATTAAAAAATGCGATATATTGCACTAGGTACTATCGTAAAAGAAAATGAGTTAGGAGTAACAATAAGTGCTGATATGAAAATTTCAGAGAAGTGTGGTATTGCAACAGGACAGGTAAATCAATTTCTTCTTCGATTAGGCGAAATATAACATAAGAAGCAGCTAATTTTACCTATGTATAAAAAAGCAATAGTTAGGCCTCATTTAGAATACTGGATCTAAGCTTGGAGACCCTATCGTAAGAAGGGCATAGATACGCTATAACGAATACGGAGGAGTGCAAATAAAATTATTCCATAACTTTGAGGTCGTAGTTATGAAGAACACATAATAAAATGTGGTTTAACCACCCTGGAAACCACGAGGCTAACAGATGACTAAACTGAAGTTTTTAAGATATATCGAATGAGCATGAAAATATTAATAGACATATTTTTTCTCAGAAAAGAAAGAAAGTAGAACTACAGTACATGAAGTAACTTTAGTAAAGTATCTGTGTAGATTGGATATTAGGAAGAAGTCCTTCCCACAAAGGATAATAATTGAATGGAATAAATTATCAACAGATTGTATAAATGTAAGCAGCGTGAATATGTCTAAAAACAAAGTTGAGACATATCTGAAGAGGGCGGATTACACATGGATGAAAACATTTTGGATTCTCGATGTGCTTCCTTGTCCACTTGCCACCTGGGCCTTTGCATTGGGTGGCAATCTTACTAAATCTTGTTAAATCTAATTAAGACGATATATAACGCTGAGTCGGTTCGGATAAATGGCACCAACATTAAGGATCAAACTCGTGCCAAAGTTAGGTTGATCTACGACCAATTTCCGGGAATGCAGAAAATTAATGATACGAAAGGTTGAGTATCGTGTTCTAAACCACGCGCCATCGCACCCCAGGCAATTGATCACGCAGTAATTGAACTACTCAGATGGCGCAGATTAAGATATGTAATTGAAAGCACGTGATGCAATGTGGATTGAACGAACGGTAACAAGATGTTCCGATTCTCTCGATATTGTCACCACTACGCCACCGCGCCCCAGGCAACAGACCAGTGATTAAGCCACTTAAATTTAAGACAGCATATTTCACAAACTTGTCGTACTGCTTTTATCACATTCGTGACATTCGTCGTATTTTGCTGTCGCCAAAAATATTACAACTGCCCTTGTTAGCAGTAGAATAAATTATAGCAATTCCCATTATCACAATATTGCTCTCAAGGATATCTTGAAATTTCAACGTGTGCAAAATTGTTTAGCAAGGATAGTTACCCGGTCTCCTCTTTTCTCTCACTCAGTACCACTTCTTAAATCATTGCATTGGCTCCCTGCCCGATATCGCAATATTTTAAAGATCTGCACAATTACCACTATCAAACACTTTCATTCTTCCTCTCTTGTGAATCTTATGCTACTTGTGGCGTCGACCGTGTTCATATGCTGTTGTAGTTATTCTTACTAGGCAAATAACATCATCCACATACCGTTTCCAGAGATTCTTTGTTTGCTGTCATCTGGGGACGTGGAAATATTTTTTAAAAATCTTTCATGTTCAGTAATGGGTGAATGTACTGGACTGTTCATGGCTACACCAAACCTCTGCTTGTCGTCTACTTCTATGTTGGTTCCCTTTTGAGTGTCTAACCGTTGTCTACTCTCTAACGGGTCAATTCGTATATTTCCCGAACAGTAACACAACATCGTATAACACAAACAATTCTCCTTGCACTTTTAGTCCCGTCAATTCCTTCACCAGTTCTTGTGAATTCTCAGAGTGGTGTTTTTGTTTTTCCCACTTGTGGCTGTAGTATAATAGCCAAATCTTTGTGCACTCTGTATGCTATTGTATATGGATCTGAGTAGGACACCTTCTTTGTGGATCTTCGGGGAGCCATACATCCGTGGTACTTTTTCTAGGGTTGGATATGAGTACCAATACAGGTCTTCTGTGACCTTTCTCACCTTCTCCAGTGTGCTTAGCATTCTGATTGGTCAATTCGTTGTTATGCTTCTTCGTCGGATCCTTCTTCAGTGTTTCACGTGTTGCTTTGTCACTCAGCAGCTTAGTATTTTTCTCCTGATATTCTGCCGTCTCCATAATGACTGTTGCCTTTCCCTTTTCAGCAGGGAGTATAATAATGGGCTTCTCTTTTTGTTACTTCAGCACTTTTCTTCCTCGTGCGGGTAGATTCGGTTTTAGGACCCGCAATGACTTTTAAACCCCTGCAACGTCTGCCAGAAGCCTGTCTTTTTAGTCTTACAGTGAGCTCCATGTCACTTACTCTGGTGCTACTACGAATTCGTCGACCATAATTTAGACCCATGATTAATAACGTATTCTGATTGTCTGATAATTTGTGTTCCGACATATTGGTCACACACCTTTTTGTTACATTATGTATTGCAATGTATGCATGATACGTTAATTCCAATTTAAAATGAACAATGAGTTTAGTCTGATATACTACAATCATACTATTTGTATCATACGTTAACTCCAATTTAAAACTATAATAGCCTGATATATTACTATCACGCTATTTGTATATAAATATATTTTCTTTCCAGGCAACGATCCGTCCATAATTATATGAACGGAACATCCAGTCCGGATCCTTACATCATTACATTAGTGTTATATTATGCACTAGAGGCGCCACGGGTTACTTCGGTTAGGCTTTATTGTATGCAATTGAAATTGAAAGATTTCGTGAAAAAAAATAGGAGTTTACCAAATGAAATAAAGATGTGCAGAATCTAAGTTGCGGGAATGGCGAAATGGTGAGTGGCGCCACTGGTGGAGAGTTTGGTTTTGATTAGGATATGTGCAGCGAACTCACGGGTCTTTTGATCGCCAGGTGGCTCGCTTTGTTGTCAACCCCCACTGTAGCCTCTGTTGACATATATGTTTTCTACGTGGCCCGTTGCTTTGTATTTTTAGGGAAACTTAACTATCAATGATGACGCCTTGTAAGTTATCTATATTTGGTAAATATGTTATCATCCTAGTCCTTGCACACACATAGGCTGTTAGTAAGCCCACAAGACGTGAAGTGATAAAACTTAAATTATCTCTGGTTGTTATTGTATAGCAACCATGCGTTGTGGATTTGTACTTGATGCCACACTTGAGCGACTGCGCTCGTCTATAGAGTAGATCTAACAATGCAAATCATTTACTTGTGTAATTTCATAGACCACCAACAGTCATTTTATTTAGATGGATTTGTACTTGATGCTCACATTAAAAAAAATTTTTTTTTTAAATACATCCGGGACCATTTTTAAATTCGGGACACTGAGCGGGACGATGATCACATAACAAAACTTTTACTTTGAAATACTTTGAAAAGTGCAGCTAAATGTTGTCGTGTGAATTCCATTGACTGATTGCTCATGGATGTAAGTGTTTAAATGTCTTCTGTATTTTGATGTTCCGGAGCATGTGTATATGTATATATGTATATATATATATATATATATATATATATATATATATATATATATATATATATATATATATATGTAATATGTATGTTAATATTTTAATTTATTTAATCAAAAACAACACATTTAATGTGCGTGAATGTTTTGTTTGATTATTGAACCACTATGAACACTCAGGTACTGTAGCTTTCTTGCCACATGCATCTGAAATGGACTATGCATCAACCATGCTACAATTTCGTCACGGCCAATAAAACAAATACCAGTAAACTGACATGCGTATTATTATATTTATTTTTTTTATGATACATCTAAAAAAGAAAAACAATAACATTGTTTTTGGTTTATAAAAAGTAAATCAATTAAACATGAAGCTGTAAAATATTATATAACCGTTACACTATTGGTTATAAAATCTGTCTTACACAAGTGCATTTGTTGCTCAACAAAAACCAAATATTCTTATAAGGCATAAACAAACTAATCAGAGAGACTTGTTATCCTTGTACTTGTTTATAATAAAATTATATATGGCCATTGTCAAAAAGTAAACATTTAACACGATTTCACAAGATTGCCGTACAAACCAATATATATATATATACATATATATATATATATATATATATATATATATATATATATATATATATATATATATATATATATATATATATTCGGGACACTGAGCGGGACTTACTTTGATACATAACAATAATGTGATAGCCTTCATAAACCATAGTTACTGTTCAGCTACTGCAACACACACACACACACACACACACACACACACACACACACACACACACACACACACACACACACACACACACACACACACACACACACACACACACACACACACACACACACACACACACACACACACACACACACACACACACACACACACACACACACACACACACACACACACTCACACACTCTCTCTCTCTCTCTCTCACACACACACACACACACACACACACACACACACACACACACACACACACACACACACACACACACACACACACACACACACACATGGGATAAGGAGCACACAATGTGACTGCAACTGCCGCTGAATGAAAGGATAGAATCATTGTTACAATACTGTCCAGCTAGTGCTACATAAACACTTTCACAAAGCTCATCATTATCAATGCTACCTACATGGTTCGACGTACTGCTTCAAGAAGAACGACAGCCAACAGACGACGAAGATCGCAGTGACGATGAACAGGAGTAGAGTATTTCACGTCGCCTGTTCGGCATTAGTCGGTTTTGCTCCCGACTATGCATCGCGACGACATCGGCCTGACATCAAGCAGCCATCACCCGTTTCACTAAGATGACCACCATGACACAGTATGATGGTCATCACGAAGACGAAACACACATTCGCGATTCCCATGATGAAGAAAATCGGCATGAAGATGAAACCAAGAATGAGTGTCGCAGATGATATCGCTGAACAGCAGATCGACACAGCTACAGTAACAGCGATCGCCTTTTTCGCTTTTCCAGTGCTAAGAGTGAACTTGTGCTGTTTAGCCACGGCCAGACAGCGCTCAGTGGCACGAAACGCCAGGAGACACGTAGACAATCTGACCAACGCGTTGAATGTATGGACAACGACGATTACCCCGATTCTATCGATGCGAACAGTGTTTCCGATCGTGAAACACACACACATATTGCTGTGTCGGCGATGAACAATGCGATCATGTACGCCCTGGTAGACGTCGTCATCTTCCGAATGTTCGCGGCAACCACACATATTGTTCCTGGTATGCCCAGGACGCACATTAGAAGGATTATTTTATTACATGTAGAAAATGGTAAATGAGTTGCCCTTCTCGTTGATTAGCTGGCAATATTTCTTGCTGAATAACATTTTTTTGGGTTCAGAAATGGATCGATTGTTAGCTGTCACAATATTAACCGGCTCCATAATGTTGACTAAGTTTGTCGTTACTTTTGTGATATACGTTTCAAAATAGTGTTCAAACGATGTTAATTGTTTGTTCGTGCAAATAAAATCCCAAGAGGATTAATGAAATTGTTAAGAGCGATGTAACTAATTGACAAATATCACCTCAATGTAACGAACTTCATGGATAAAAAATATGATATGGTGAATGCGGGGTTCTAAGCCGTACGCCACTACACCCCAGGCAATAGATCACGCAGTAATTACGAGACTCAGCTGGCGCAGATAAAAATAACTAATTGAAAACACTTGAGGCAACGTGAATGAACGAACGGCAGCAAGAGGATCCGGTTTTCTCTATTCCAATGTGGAACGGTAACAAGAGGTTCCCTTTCTCTCGATGTTCTCACCACTAAGCCACCGAGCCCAGGCAACATACCAGTGATTAAGCGACTTAAATTTAAGACAGCGTATTTCACAAACTATATTTAATTTGCTGTCGCCAAAACTATTACAACTGCCCTTGTTAGCAGTATACTTAACAAATACCATTATCAAGCACTTTCACCCAAAACAACCAGCATATTCACCACTCTGCCATCACGTCCCTGCCAACACATCAGTGAATGCGCAACTGAGATAGCGTGTAATGTAATATACTCTACCCGAAATAACCCGTGGCGCCTCTTGTCCACCATATAACACCAACATAGCGCTAATCGCGAGATGTTGTCGACAAAAGTACGACACGTAATTATGTGCTTTAAATGAGAGCGTCAGAATACTCATGTATCCACAACGACAACATATTTAACAAACTGTTGTGCAAGGAAAGAATTATCGCACCAGCAATGACGCTTACTGATATTAAACAGGAATCTTCCCAGTCTAGTAGATGATTCTCGGTTATTGTGTGGTCTGTGAGGGCGGACTTGTTGGTGGTGGACTGCGACCGTTTCTTTTCGCTCTTCGTGTATTGTTCTCTTGGTGCATTCTCCGTTTCTTTGTTGTGTTCGTCTAGTCTTGTCTTATGCAATCTCCATGTCTCTCCTTCGTAGGCTGCGTCAAAACACACACATTTGGTGCACTACTTCAAAATGTTCTTTCGGTTCTACTTTGCCTTCTGTGTACCAACAGGCGTCTTAGCGTTGTGTAGGACGCATGGCTGTGGCAGCCCAGTACTTCTTCAGTACCCGATCAACCCTTTGATATACCCCTTCCACGTATGAGATGACGACCTGGCCTCTGAAATTCTTGTCCTTCTTTCTCTTGTCTGTGTTTTGCTCTTCTTGTTTTCCGTCTCCTTATTTGCAATGCCCAAGAAGGATAGTCGCACCATCTAAGGCTCCTTTTTAGTATTCCTCGTCTTCATTCTTGTCCCCTTCCTCTGAAATTATCGTTTCACACTGCCATCAGACGTTCTGGTAAATTTGGCATCAAAGAATGACATGCTGTTGTTGTCTTCATCCTTTCTTGTGAATGTTATGCTACCTGTGGCGTCGATCGTGTTCATATGATATTGTAGTTATTCTGCCTTACAAGGCAAATGACATCTTCCTAAAACCGCTTCCAGTTCCTTGGTCTGCAGTCATCTGGCAATAATCTTTTTTCCAAGTCCTCCATGTATACCAATTGTATTGGAAGTATTACACTGCTCATGGCTAGACCGAAATACAATGAATTGCTGGCAAGTTTATCCTCAAAATCTAAAGTACGTAGTCCCCAGCACGACATTGAACACCTCCGTGACGTCGACTTCTTTTAGGTTGGTTCTCTTTTGATTGTTGTCTCGTTCTCTAGTCTCTCACCGATCATTAAGCAAGTTTCCTGAACAATGACACAATATCGCATGACCCAAACGATTCTCCTTATTCCACTTTTAGTCATGTCATTTCCTTCACCATATCTTGTAAATTCTCAGAGTGGTGTTCTGTTTTTCCCACTAGTGGTTGTAATATGTTCCCCAAATGTTTGGACACTCTGTATGCTATGGTATGTATGTAGTTAAAAAATTAGCTTTAGTGGGACACCCTCTTTGTGGATCTTCGGGAGCCATACACCTGAAGTACTTTTCTACGGTTCGATATAAGTATAAATACAAGTATTTTAAGACGTTTACTTCCTTCTCCATGGGAGTGTGGTATCGATCTACACTCCTCGACAGTGGCGTTACTCAGCATATCACCACTGCCACAACTTTATTATGAATTCAAAATGGACAATGCGGAGTGGTACGTTGGCTGGGCAACGCGAGTGTTGCTTACGACATGCTACGTGATTGCAACTGTGCGTTTGAGTATACGTAACATAAGTTCAAACAAAAACGAATGCTATTTTGTTGCTATATATATTTTCAACGCAAACACAATTGTATTGAATTGCGGTGGTGATATCGTGACTTACATTACATTCACTATGTGGCGCCACTGATGGGGAGTTTGGTCTCGATCTTGAACGCCAGGTGGCGCAACTTGTCAACCGCCACAATAATTTCTTTTCACAGATAGGGGAAGGAAATGTTGAGCCATTTTTATTCTTTTCGATAACTGGGGCAGAATTATATTCATAGTTCAAAATTGTTTTTCCTCACATAAACCAAGATTATTAGTAGATAATTTTATACCAAGATAATATATCTAATATGCATAGATAATTATATGTAGCTGATTCAAATAGGTTTGGCAATCTGGCTCAACTATCGCTTGGTGTGGGGGAGTTGAGCCACAGTGAAGCATAAGTTGAGTAAATGCTTTTTTGCATAATTTACGTAGGCCTTTCATAAAAACTCAGCCAACACATCTACCCAATTAGTACAACACGTCTCTGACAAGTCTACACGCTTAATTAATAAGTCGACACACGTAATTAACATATACTATTAGGCAAATCGCAACCAGTGTAAATAACTATTAATATGTCGCCTTGTAGTTATCCGATGTCCCAATTTGTTCTGGAAAACGAATTCCTTCATATATTTTGGGGTAAAGAAGACTCGTTTTCATTCTTTAACCGCTGCTCAACTAACCCTCCATTTGGCATTGGGTAGCACAACTAGCTCCGTTTAGACAATTTGTTTCCTCTTAACATGCTAGGAAACATTTAACTGAATGTCGACACCATAAATAATCACCCGACACTAATGTTGTATTTCGCCAATCCATCCTTAAAAACAGTCCTTTCGGACTAATTAGCTTCTTGGCACGTCCAACCATCTGTTGACGACATTTTGCATTGTACATGCTCATGAGAATGCCTAATCCTTTGTTTTTTCTCCGATACTGAGTTCGGATTTTCCGAGGATATTGGCGCCAAAGAAGTCATATTATTATTATAATTATAAATCCCCCTGACTTCTCAGAAACGCTAACGATGTTTCCATAGTACCGATCGAGTGTGCTTCGATGTTCGAACCAGCTGTATTCGTTCGCCGTGAACGCGGAATATATCGTCTGGTTACTGTAATTCTAGTACACATCAGTACTATATCTACCTAATCCGAAAACCAACAAATATCAGCGCTAACCTAGTTTATTGTGCCTTTGAAGCTATAACGGAAACGGCCAGTTAATATGATCTGGCAACCCCGCTGATAACGGGCCAATCAAAATGATCGTAAACACGCCCTGCCACGGGTTTGTCAGATGGCTGGCGTATCGTGATATCGTAGACACCAACACGTTAGAAATACACATTTAAGGGCAATTGCGGCGAGAAATTAAGGGGACATGTAAATATCAGAAATGGCCGTTGTTTTGTCAGCAATACGTAAAACGTCAGTGAGAAACGGCACACTTCAAGCATGATACGCGTATCTATTAACATTTCTGTTATCACTAACATACAGGAATTGGTGTTTAATTTAATATTTTTAGAAAAACTACAACATTTACACCATCTCTGAAATTTGGGTCTTACATATAGGCAACATTACACGAATTAGAATTATGATTTGTGTTAAGAGTTCGTGTCAAAAATACATTCCCACTTTAGGCTGTCATTCAACTTTTGCTTAGCTTATTCATGGTGATGTAGCTGACGTAATTCGTTTATGTCAACCAAAATTATTCTCAACGTTATCAGTGACACTGTCATACTTATATGTATGTCAATGACATCTTTGGGGATTTTCTCAAAACAATATAATTTGTCATTTTGTTGCTATTTTTTCATATTTACAACAATGTTTTAAAATCTTGTAATATAACGAAATTAATTAAAATCTCAACATTTTATTATTGTGGAATATCATAGAGTATTACATCTATAATCTGTGAAGGAATTTTAATTTATCTTAAAACTACTACTGAAATACTCAGTTCTATACAAGCACTTAATAATCGCCTCAGATTCTCAATATATCAATGTGTAATATCATTAAGCAACCAAATTGACATAATTACGTGAATGTATTTGGTTTGAATATTAAATCGTAAATAAATGAGAACCATTTTTGTCACTAATGCGTCTGAATACTTCAGGGCAACATACAACACCGCCACTGACAACGTATAAACTACGCCACCGCCGCATAAACTGCAATACAACTTCGTCACCGCCAATACAATGCATACCAACAAAAATACATTTGTTTTACTACGTTTATGCCTTTTGTGACATTTCTAACATAGAACAACTACACAGAGCAACAGTAACGTTTTTGTTAGAAACAAAATTAAGCAGGTTGAAAGTAAAGTCGCGAACTATTCCATAACAAACAAGTGTATGTATCATATGTTCTCCACACGTGCACTAGTTTTAAAGCTAAATCCAAAATATTCTGTATAAACAACTGTATATTCAAACTTATCAGCAATACTTACTTAAATGTAAGTGATTACTATTCAATATGTGTGTGTGTGTGTGTGCGTGTGTGTGGGTGTGTGTGTGTTTGTGTGTGTGTGTCTATATATATATATATATATATATATATATATATATATATATATATATATATATATATATATATATATATATATATATATATATATATATATATATATATATATATATATATATATATAAATCTCATAGTGATACAGAACATGTAATGTAATTGCAAATGCCGCAGATAGAATGAAAGCCATAATTGCGACATCTCAGTCGAGGTGAGAGCGAATTTAATCTTGCTTAATCTTTGCGTAAACCTCAACACTACGTATGCTATGTAAGTGATGAAGGTCGATTACAAACCATACATCATGATTAATGGAACTAAGTTAATTTGATGTGAAAATACACAACACTTCCTAATAGAGAATGAATTTACTTCATATTATACATATACATTTTACATTTTCAAATGTTCATCTTAATAGACGAATAGACAAGTCAAACACCTGTTTGACATTCTAGATGAGTTAGATGATCACTACAATGACGCCTTCTATTGCTAATGGAACATATGCTGCTGAGAAACAGTGATGCGACATTCCATACAATACACAAACACACATAAAACACACGTAATATACACACATAACTCAGACTAATGACAAGGTAATAGTTATTGACTTTAATATTAAGATCAATTCTTTGAACATTCTAATGAAACAATTGAGTCGTCGAGCAACACATTGCAACTGTACTGAGTTGATATGGCTGTCATGTCACATGCATTGACCATGTATGACTGTTGCAAAAGTTGAACAAATACGTTATCAACAACAGGTGGGCAGCTTGGCGCAGATTTCTCGGTAGAACTGTCGAAAGTCGCTCCGGAACATCGGACTTAAGAAACTGTAGATGAACGGGTTGACGACAGAGTTAATCGTAAATACGCGCTTCACATCTTTGGGGATGGGAAGACCGTAGTTCTTCATGAAGAACGGCAGCCAGCAGACGACGAAGACAACAGTGACGACGAACAGGAGTAAAGTACTTCGCGTCGCATGAGCGACCTTAGCCGGTTTTGCCCCCGACGGTGCCACAGCAGTACTGCGGTTGCGACTGGTTGTTGGCAAGAGAGTCACCTCGCCTTTATACATAGGATTACTGGCAAATGTTGGTGTTGAAGTTGTGGCGACCGCCTGTGCGCTACCTCTTGTCATCGCGATGACATCGATCTGACGTCGAGCAGCCATCACCCGTTTCATCATGATGACCGCCATGAAACAGTATGATGTAATCACGATAACGAAACACACACTCGCGATTCCTGTGATAAAGAAGATCGGCACAAGGACGAAACCAAGAATGCGTGTCGCAGATGCTATCGCTGAACAGCAGATCGACACAGCTGCAATAGCAACGAGCGCCTTCTTCGCCCTTCCAGTGCTGAGAGTGAACTTGTGCGGTTTAGCCACGGCCAGGCATCGCTCAGTGGAAAGAAACGCCAGCAGACACGTCGAGAATATGACCGACGTGTTGAGTACGTACAAATTGATTAGTAGCCCAATTCTGCCGATGCTAGCATTGTTTCCGATCGTAAAACACACGCAAATTGTTGTGTCGGCAATGGCCAATGCGAAAATGTACGCCCTAATAGATGTCGTCATCCTTCGAATGTACACGGCGACCACAAATAGATTTCCTGGTATGCCCAGAATGCACATTAGAAGGACAATTGGATTGTATGTAGAATCGACTCAACCATTTCATGAATATGTGGACCGATTGTAAAAAGTAGTGCTATTAGCCGGTTCCATAATGCTGATTATGACTCTTTTGTGTTGTGAATTTCGTTTCAAATGATTGTTTCAAAGTGTGCTTCTTCAGCACTGTTTGTCACAACAACATCCCACGAGGAGGAAGAAAACGGTTACATGCGATGTTGCTAGTTCTCAAATGTCACCTCACCTTTCAAAGTCCCACAACACTCGAGCGCATTTTACTTGAAGTTAGTACCAGAATGTACTGCTTTGTTTTCTGACCGTGGAGTATGATCTCTATTTATCAAGTACAAATCATATAGTATTCCGTGAGCGCACTCTTTGCTTAAGATGATGTCGCTTCGCCGATCTCATCCACAACTCTGGTTTTATGCCATCCGTGTCGTTTATGATTAAGCCAGTGACTACACCGCACCAATCGATTATTGTTTGAAATAGAGAGCGTGTATTATCAAACATCTTGGATTTCTTATTGAGAGGGATTAGTAGAAACCATCTTCTGTTGACCTACCTGGCGTTACACGATCTCGGGCCCACGTACACTGATGGCATGATCTCGCCGTGCACACCAGGGCGCCGGCTTCTTTCCGCCGACAGCAACCTACTAACTGTATCACGCCATTATTTGGAACGGTCTGGCCGACGGGATTCCTCCTTGACGGCACCGCGCCTTTGGAATCATCTGCCGATATATATCCGTGCCGCTGACTCACTCGAATTGTTTAAGTCTCAACTTATGACGCATCTTTTAAAGTCAGCATTTGAAGATTATTTATTTAATGATGTCTTACCAATATTGTATTTTAAGCACCTCTGTTTTATATCCAGATATACGGCGCTATGTAAATAAAAGTTATTACTATAATTATTTATGTATTTTGTCTGCTTAATACTATTTTGATGCACATCGTGCATAGCATTTTGTTCAATCGTACTTAATCCTTTTAGATATTTGACCTACCTTTCAAACCCGTTTCATTTTAATTGAATCGTCAACGTTCATAATATGAACGAATGTTATAAACTACAAGAGTAAAGTAAACCAGGCGTCTAATGGCACAACTATGATGAAATGCTTGAACCTTTTCTCGAACGTTTCCTTGCTGTGTTGACATACCAATTATCAAATATTTCTTACTGGGTGGCGTTAGTAAAATCATCGATTAATACTGTTACGTTGGCTTCATCCGCCCATTCACACGTTCGATAGCTGGCTGAAGTAGCACTCGTTATCTTTTTATGACCACACATGTGTCATTCATAACTAACAACTTCATTAAACCATTGACCAACATCATTAAACCATCATTGACCTCCATTCACGAAGATTTGGGGAGGTGTTAATTTCGATCATATTAACTGATGTGCTGAGTTGATGTCATAAATAAAATCATTGCGTCTACGTTTTGGTTCACATTCTCTTGATGCAGTTGTCATTCATGTCTATGACAGTGTGCGGATTTAAGGGACATAACTAACCGAAAGAGGGTTTGTTTTATAACTTCTGGTATATTTTGTTCAATTGTAAATATATGAAACACGTAGATATTGATGTTTCGGAGTGGCTGTTTCGTTAGAAATGTAAGCACGGAAGTAACAAATATTCAGCATTGTTAATTAAAAAGAACTCAGATAAGGACATGCACTCAAATAGTATTACGTATCCTGATGCCATGAGAGAGACCATTTATAATAATTGTTTAATATATGTGTTTCAGTACTAAATATCCATGAACCGTCATAATATGAAATAAAGAAGGGTTTTAAATACATATGTTTGCCGAATATTTCTCTTTTATCATATACAAGACATTCCTGTAGCGACCAATGACCAACTGAGTTAGTAAATAAAAACTCCAATGGATTTGATCTGTCGATCCACATATCCTGGTGAAATTGTTACATTTATATTCAACATTAAATCCAACATGTTTAATGGCTTCGACAATTCGAAGAATTCACAGATTATCAGAAAAATAACCTCCAAAATAGCTCTCCTAAACGTATATTTTAATAGTAATTTTTCTTCGGGTGTGGTACAGCATGAACTAAAACTAGCAATCGTTGTTCCCTTACATAAAAGAAATGACCCACCGTTGGTCTTTAATTATTAAAAAAAAATGTTTTGGTGCTTTTCAAAGATCATCTTATGTATAATCGGCTTTCTCAAGCAGTCCCAGATAATATCGAAAAACAAATATGGTTTTAAGAAAAGAAAACCACTCCCCTCCCATTGCGCTTATCAACTACTAGAAAAATGGCGTACAGGTCAATTGTGAGGAGGGTTTATAGGCGTATAAGAAAAGATGAAGACTGCACAAATTAGAAAGAGGCACTTAATGCAGCTACGATTGAAATTATAAAATCTTAAAGAAGATTAGCATGTAAAAAAAATTTGCATGTAAAAATTTTTATGTCTATGTCAGGCGTAAACAAAACGTACGAGACAAGACAGTGCTGGAAACATAATATCACAAGGTTTTTCAACGCCGGAAGACCTAATTGGATACTTCAGTTCAGTTGTTTTTACCACAGAGGTTATTAGTTCATTACCAGTTCCAGATGCCAAATTTTAGGAGGCTAAATTGCATTATTTAGGGTGGTTAATTGTAACTCCAGAAATGGTATCTAATATAACAAAGGCAACGAAGGATAATAAATCACCTGGATTGGATGGTACTCCGCGTTATCTACTAATGTACACTTGAAAGAAAGTTTAATTTGTCAATAAACAAGGGAATGCTTCGAACAGAAAGAAGCAAACATTATACCATTATTAAAAAAGGGTTCGAGAAATTAGTCAAATAATTACAGAACAGTGAATTTAACATCAGTGATTTGTAAATTATAAGAAAAGTTAATTAAAACCCATATAGTGTACTTCCTTTTTAGGCATAAATTATTAAATCCATCTGAACATGGATTACTAAAAGTGAGGTAAAGGATAATAAATATGTTATGTGTTTGGAAGAAATCACTAAGTGGATAGACAGGGACCACAAGTATATATTATCTACTTATATTTTCAGAAAGCTTTGACAAAGTGCCACATCATAGATTACTAATTAAATTAAAAGCCCATGGCATCGGGAATGGCAATCGAATGGAAAGAAAATGGTTGGCTGACTGACAGAAGACATTATGTCTTGAACGATTATAGATTTAACAAGATTTAACAAGATTTGCCATCCAAGCCAAAGGCCCACATGGCAAGTGGACAAGAAGCCATTGGCTTATCGAGAGTCCAACAATGTTCAGTTACTTATAACCCGCCCTCCTGAGATATGTGTCAACCTTGTTTTTAAACATATTCACGCTGCTAGCAGTTACACAATCTGTAGACAATTTGTTCCATTCATTTATTGTCCTCTGTGAGAACGAGTGCTTCCTGATGTCCAATCTACATTGATCCTTTAATAATTTTACCTCATGTCCTCTAGTTCTGCTATCCTTCTTGATTGAGAAAAACATATTTATATCAATATTTTCATACCCATTCAATATCTTAAAAACTTCAATCTGATCTCCTCTTAACCTCCTTGTCTCTAGAGTTGTTAAACCACATTCTTTCAGGCGTTCTTCATAACTAAGGTCTCTAAGTTCTGGAATAATTTTAGTTGCTCTCCTTTGTATGCGTTCAAGCGTATCTATATCCTTCTTACGATATGGTCTCCATGCTTGTATACATTATTCTAAATGAGGTCTAACTATTGCTTTATAAACAGGTATAATTAACTTTTTTCCCTTGTATGTTATGTTTCTTCTAATCAATCCAAGAATTTGAATACCCTTTGAAGCTGCAATACCACACTGCTCTGAAACTTTCATATCAGCGCTTATTGTAACTCCTAAGTCCTTTTCTTTTACAGTAGTACCCAGAACAGTATCTCCCATTTTATAGTTTACATTCAAGTTCCCATGTCCTGTATGTAGGCATTTACATTTCCCAAAATTGAACAGCATCTGCCATTTCTCAGACCATTTCACTAATATGTCTAGATCGTTTTGAAAATGTTGTTTGTCACCATCAGTATTAACATTTCTAAATAGTTTTGTGTCATCCGCAAATTTCAGTACGTTACTTGTTATACTGTCGTCCAAGTCATTGATATAAATTAAGAATAATATGGCTCCTAATACTGATCCTTGAGGTACCCCACTCAAAACCGATTTCCAATTTGAAACTTCTCCATCTACTACAAATCGTTGTCTTCTGTCAGTCAGACATTGTTCTATCCAGTCAGTTATGCTATCCCCGATACCATGGGCTTTTAATTTAAGTAGTAATCTTTGATGTGGAACTTTGTCAAAAGCTTTCTGAAAATCTAAGTAGATAATATGTACTGGCGATCCCACGTCTATCCACTTAGTGATTTCTTCCAAAAAACATAACATATTTGTTAAGCATGACCTCGCTTTAAGGAATCCATGTTGAGATGAATTTAATAATTTATGCTTAACGAGGAAGTCCACCATATGGTATTTAATTAACCTTTCTAATAATTTACAAATCACTGACGTTAAACTCACTGGTCTGTAATTCTCTGACTTATTTCTCGAACCCTTTTTAAATAATGGTATGATGTTTGCTTCTTTCCATTCAAACGGAACAACTCCCTCTTTTAATGACAAGTTGAATACTCTTGCAAGTGGTATACTGATTTGTTCTACTGTTTCCATTAGTAATTTTGGAGGAATCCCATCCACTCCCGGTGATTTGATATCCTTCATTGCCTTTATTTTCTTAGCTACCAATTCTGGAGTTACAACTAACGGACCTAAATAGTCAGATTTAGCCCCCTGAAATTTAGCATCAGCAACTGGTAATGAACTAATATCTTCTTTGGTAAACACTGAACTGAAGTAACCATTTAGGTATTCCGCCATTAAAAACCCCTGTGATATTATGTTTCCAGCACTGTCTTCTAGAGGTCCAACCTTGTCTTGTACGTTTTGTTTACTCCTGACATATGCATAAAAACTCTTGCTGTCATTTTTTATGTTACATGCCAGTTTTTGCTCATAGCTTCTTTTAGATTGTCTGATTTCAGTTGTAGCTGCATTAAGTGCCTCTTTGTATTTTGCATAGTCTTCTTCCTTTCTGGTACGCCTATAAACCCTCCACTTAGTTTGTTTTAGCATTATTTTTCTAATTGCCTCTTTTGACAAGTGTTTCTTTCTACAGCGTTTTCCTTGTTTTTGGAAGGGAACAAATTTATCGATGATACTCTCAATTTCATATATTAGAATATTCCAACATTCAATTGCGGTCTTATTCATCAGCATGTTATTCCAATCTAGCTTTGCTAAGTATTTTCTCATATCTTTGTAGTTACCTTTGTTGAAGTTTCTTATTTTTACTTTCTGATTTTACATTGATGTCAAAATGTATTTGATTATGGTCACTATTACCCAATGGTTCAAATATTTTTATATTGTCCACTAATTCTTTTTGTGATGACAAAACTATATCTAATACATTTTCTCCCCTGGTTGGTTCTAGTACGTGCTGAGTAAGAAAGCTATCCTGGATTAAACATAGAAATTGTTGATCCTCAATCCCTGTGCTCTCTAGAGAATTCCATTTTATGTGTCCATGGTTAAAATCTCCCATTATGATACATTCCCCTTTACTAACTTCCTTTATAGCGGTTTTTATTTTTATGTTGTCCTCTTCGTTTATGTTTGGACTTCGGTAAACTAATCCAATAGTTAATTTTGAATTTCCTGAAACAATTTTGCACCAAACAGCTTCATCGCAATCTGCTTCCCTTTCTAGTTTTATTTCATAAGCCTGAATAGATTCTTTAACATATAAAATAACTCCCCCGCCCCTTCTTCCTATTCGATCTTTCCTAAGGATAAGGATAAGGATAAGGATAAATTTTATTTGTCCCAACAGCAAAAGACATAGATAAATTATATTGAGTGGCAATATAAATTATATAAATACATATGATACATGCACATATAGAACTGTACAATATATAACAGCAACTAATAAATCATCAATAAAAGTAATACATTATGCAACAACAACCAAAAAAAAAAAACATTTGCTGTGGGAAGGGAGACTCCTACTAAGACCAACAATGGTCGCTATCGTAGGAGCCACCCAAACTAACAATAACAATAAACATATATTCCCTATACATATATTTCTACATTAAAAAAGTAGAGAGCATATTTGGTTTTTTGTCTGTGTCTTACATATAATTAATTTAAGTGTGTGATGATGTGTTGTACTGGTGTGTTTTATGTGTTATTTTCGCCTGTACGCGTGTAAGCATGTGTGCAAGTATACAAATTGAAAAGTTTAATTGTGATAAACATTACGTATCCTGTCAGTCCTAATACAGCATCTGTTATATCTATGTTGGCCCATGATTCAGTTATACCAATTATGTGAGGGTCAATATCTTCTACCATAATGTTTAATTCGTTTTTCTTATTTACTATGCTCCTTGCATTTAAACATACGCATCTATAACCTTTTTCAGAGATGTATTTCGGATGATTTGATATTGGTTTATCTGTGCTAGTGGCCTCTCGTTCTGCTTGAGACACCTATAAGTAACCCCCCCTGCACTTCTAGTTTAAAGAATGTTTACTTCCAAAAATATTTGTCATTGTACCCAAGTCACTATCTACTGCTGCTGAAAGTTTGTCCGCGAATACGGCCGTCCCCTTTCCACTTAAATGAAGCCCATCCTTCATGTACATATCAGCCCTCCCAACAAAACTTCCCCATAAATCCACAAATCCAACTTCCTCTTCCCTACAAAACTTCTGGACTAACATGTTAATTGCCATCCCTCGACAATTTCAATATTTGTGACCCCTCCTGCCCATTACAGGTAAAATCCCTGACAGTATTACCTGCTCAACCCGCGTCTGTTTTAGTGTTCTGACCAACTGCATATATTTCCTAACTATGGCAGTTGTACCTCCTCTCTACGTTATTTGTCCCTACGTGTACTAAAACAGATCCACCCTTACCCGAGCCTACGATGTTTTTACCCTCTCAGTTATCGCCTCTATTTTAGCTCCAGGCAAGCAGACCACCACATTATCTCCATTGTTTAAGACTCTGTCGGTCTTCCTAACTATCGAATCCCCCACAAACACCCTCGCTCTCTTCCTCACCCCCTCTATCACTGCTGCAGAATAACTCTTCCTTTCGATCCCCTCCATCACATTCTGTCCTGACCCCTTCCCTCCTGTCTCCTTCCCTCCTGTCTCCCCACTTCCCACTCCTTTGCTCTTGTCTCTCCCACTCCCCTCTCCTTCACTCCGGTTGTTTTCCTCCCGTCTCCCCCACTCCCTTTTCCTTCCCTCCTGTCTCCCTACTCCCCTCTCCTTCACTCCGGTTGTTTTCCCTCCCATCTCCCCCACTCCCTTCTCCTTCCCTCCTGTCTCCGCTACTCCCCTCTTATTCACTCCGATTGTCTTCCCTCCCATCTCCCCCACTCCCTTCCCCTTCCCTCCTGTCTCCGCTACTCCCCTCTCCTTCACTCCGGTTGTCTTCCCTCCCGTTCCTTTCCTTCCCGTCTCCTTACGTCCTGTCTCCCTACGACCTGTCACCTTCCCTCCTCTCAGCTTCCTCCCAGGCTGAGGTGACCTCTCCCTAGCATCTCTTGTGTCTTTCCCCACTTTATCGTCTACTGTTCCCCCACCGGAACTACTGGCACAACCCCCCTGTTCCCTTCCCACCATTGCCACATCGAGCAGCCTCAGCTCTTCCAACTAGTTCCTTCATCTTCGTGCATCCCCTACACTCAAAATTGAAACTATCTGCCTGGACCTCAGCCCAGGACTTCTCGCATCCAGACTTGACGAAGTCCACCCAGTTACTGCAACTGCCACAAATTAAGTGCCTTGTGGCCTTTAAATTATTGTGTAACAAGCAACGTACTTGTGGCCTTTAAACAAACAAGGAACAAGCAGCCTACTGAAAAACTTAAAAATTATATTAATAAACAACATTTGCAAAGCGATCTATACAAATTAAAATCGCAGATGTTATTCAGTTTTGGGAAACACACAGGACAAGGGAATTTGGATGTAAACTGTAAAATGGGAGATACTGCACCAGGTACTATCGTAAAAGAAAGTGAGTTAAATTTCTTGTGTTGATTAGGCGAAATATAACATACAAACATAAGCTAATTATACCTCTGTATAAAGCAATAGTTAGGCCTCATTTGTAATACTGGATTCAAGCTTGGAGACCATATCATAAGAACGGCATAACTACGCATGAACGAATACGGAAGAGTGCAAATAATGATTCCAGAACTGAGAGGCCGTAGCTATGAAGAACACATAATAGAATGTAGCTTAACAGAAACAAGGAAGTTAAGAGGAGATCATATTGACGTTTTAAAGATATTGAATGGGTATGAAAATAGTAATAGAGATATTAGAAATAGAATACGCGAGGTAACATTAGTAAACGATCAGAGTAGATTACATATCAGGAAGAAGTCGTCCGCACAAAGGACAATCATTGAATGCAATAAATTATCAACAGATTGTATAAATGTAAGCAGCGTGAATATGTCTATAAACAAGGTTGAGACATAACCAGACCTTCCAAGTCTTCCGCTTTATCGGAACATCTTCCGCTTTTGCGCTACGTTTTGAAAACCTTCCGCTTTTTCGGACTTGGCCGGTGATCGCAGAAAATTAAGAGGTTCTATTGAAAATTAAGTAGTTCTGTTGAAATATTCAGATCGAATACCAAGTTTCTTAAGAGGTAATCATGTAATAGTTCTATTAAATGGTTTGAAACTCCGCCATTTGGTGGCGCGTTGTTTTTCAACAAATGATATTGCAGTAAAACATTTTCTCCGTATATTTTTTACCCCGCCATTGTTAAAGTCTCTGTTTACAGCGAATTTGAATCCTCGTGAACTTTTTCGTTTATAGATTTAAGGTTTTGTTCGTTGTTAAAGATAGTGTTGTTAGTTGTGAATAGTTGTTTCCTTGCGCCACGAAGTAAGATGGGTAAAATGACAGGAGAGAACGGAGGCAATCCACCGACGAAAAAGAAACTACGCCGCAAAGTTTTGAGACGAATACGCCTCTGAAGACTGTGCCGCTGCTGAACCCAGCGAACAAACGTAAGGGCTGCTATTGGTAAATGATTGGTCTAATGATTTAAAAGCAGCTGTTATGCTTATTTTAAGGATTCTAAATGCTAATACACTTTCTGACTACTGCTAGTTTAATGTGTTTTCACTTAAAAATCTATTTGCACTTACATATCATGTCGCGTGTGTTGTCCATATTTTTATCTAAAAATAATTTCAGATAAACAGAAGACAATAATACATTTTTTCAAAATGTGGAAGAGACTGCATCATTTAATGTTTTATGCTGTACTGCAGTCATTCATCTTCATGAACCATGTGCTTTTCTAACCTTTTCATGAAGAAAATGTTTATGATTTTATAAACATGGTTCAACATTTTGTTTTCAGTGCTGACTCTAGTTGAGAAGTTTGTCCCTAGCACCGTTCAGGAATGGATGGACTTCCAGGTAGCCACAGATTTGCCCGAGTTGAAGGGCTGGGGTGGCCAGGTCAGGTTCGATCACCTGGCTACACTCATGAAAACTTTAGTCATCCTTCCCTACGACCAGGCAAAGAATGACAAGAAGTTCCGAGCATCACTAAGTGCAGAGACGCTGTGTAGCCTGCTGTACTGCAAGATCAACGTGGACTGCGAGTACCACCAGTTGTACAATGAGGACCACAGACCGGTCATCTGAGACCTGAATGTGTGGCGAGGAAACACCTATGATAATGGATATAATGTAGTCTGCACTGGCAATCAGCTGTCTGAGATGGTAAATAAACTGTATATAATGTTTTGTTATGTTCTTCACGTCATTATTTAGTATCATCAAATTTGATTGTTTTTTCGAGAAAAAGTCTTCTGTCTTTTTTTTTACAGGAAGAGAAAGATCTTCTGCTTTTTATTTGTAAAATGTTGGAAGGTCTGCATAACTGAGGAGGGCGGTTTACACATGGATGAAAACATTTTGGATTCTCAATATGCTTCTTTGTCCACTTGCCATCTGGACCTTTGCATTGGCTGGCAATTTTGTTCAGTCTTGTTAAATCTAATTAAGATAATGTATAACGCTGAATCGGTTCGGAGAAACGGAACGAACGAACGACTGGATCAAACCAGTGCCAAAGTTAGGTTCATCTACGACCAATCATCTTATGCGGAAACTTGATGATACGATATGTTGCGTCTCGTGTTCTAAACCACGCGACATGGCACCCCAGGCAATTGATCACGCAGCGATTGAACGAATCACATGACGCAGATTAAGAAATGTAATTGAAAACGCGTGAAACAATGTGGAATGAACCAACGTTAACAAGAGGTTCCCTTTCTCTCGATGTTCTCACCACTATGTCACCAAGCCCAGGCAACATACCAGTGATTAAGCGACTTAATTTTAAGACAGCGTATTTCACAAACTATATTTATTTTGCTGTCGTCAAAACTATTACAACTGCCCTTGTTAGCAGTAGACTTAACAATTGCAATTTCCATCATCACAATATTACTCTCAAGGATATATTAAACTTTCAACGTGTGCAAAATTGTTTAGCAAGAATAGTTAACCGGTCTCTTCGTTTCTCTCACTCTGCACCACTTCTTAAATCATTGCATTGGCTCCCTGTCAGATATCGCAATATTTTTAAGATCTGCACAATTACCATTATCAAGCACTTTCACCCAAAACAACCAGCATATTCACATTCACTGCTTACTCCTGACAGACAGTCCAGACAGTTTCGATTATCTAATTCTAATATACATTTTGTTCCCAGTGTTAAGACAAATGTCGGCACTAGAGCTTTTTCAATTGCACCGACTCTGTGGAACTCACTTCCTGTTAGTATTAAGTCTGTACGAGATATAACTACAGTTCGTCGTAAATAAAAAAACCCACCTGCTTAAAATAGCTTATCATCCATAGCTCCCAGCGTACCAATGCAACTGTTTACAACTTCCAAGGATTTTAGCGCAATAGAAGTATTTTATATTGTGTTGTACTGTAATGTAATGTAAAATACGCTACCAGAAATAAACAGTGGCGCCTCCATCACCTGTTTCATTAAGATGACATAGTATGACGTAATCACGACGACGAAAAACACATTCGCGATTCCCATGATGATGAAAATCGGCATGAGGATGAAACCAAGAATGCGTGTCGCAGATGATATCGCTGAACAGCAGATCGACACAGCTGCAGTAACAGTGAGCGCCTTTTTCACCTTTCCAGTGCTAAGATTGATCTTGTGCGGTTTAGCCACGGCCAGAGAGCTCTCAGTTGCAAGAAACGCCAGGAGACACGTGGACAATCTGACCAACGCGTTGAATGTATGGACAACGATGATTACCCCGATTCTACCGATGCGAGCAGTGTTTCCGATAGTGAAACACACGCGTATTGTTGTGTCGGCGATGCACAATGCGATCATGTACGCCCTGGTAACGTCGTCATCTTCCCAATGCACGCGGCAACCACAAATATTGTTCCTGGTATGCCCAGTACGCACATTAGAAGGATTATTTTATTATATGTAGAAAATGGTAAATGAGTTGCCCTTCTCGTTGATTCGCTGGCAATATTTCTTGCTGAATACATTTTTGTTTGTTCAGAAATGGATCGATTGTTAGCTGTCACAATATTAACCGTCTCCATAATGTTGATTAAGCTTGTCGTTACTTTTGTGATATACGTTTCAAAATAGTGTTCAAACGACGTTAATTGTTTGTTTGTGCAAATAAAATCCCAAGAGGATTAATGAAATTATTACGAGCGATGTAACTACAAAATTGACAAATATCACCTCACCAACAGGCTCGAACACATTTTACTTGAAGACATCACCAGAGTGCACGCATTTGTTTCCTCACGTGCGTCCAAGTTGGGTGCGTTGGTGATATGTGGCCTCTATTCTTCAACTACAAAACCATATCATGCCCCAAAAGCGTAATCTGTACATAAATTGATGCACTGTCGCCTTGGACAATTTCATCTACAACACTGGTTCTACACAATGTATGTCGCTAATAATGACGCCGTGATTACACTGCGGCAATCGATTCGTGCTGGCATTAATTTTAATTAAGACGATATATCAAACCGAGTCGGTTCGGAGAAATGTAACGAACTTCGTGGATAAAAATATGATATGCTATGGTGAATGCGGGGTTCTAAGCCCTACGCCACTACACCCCAGGTAATAGCTCACGCAGTAATTACGAGACTCAGCTGGCGCAGATTAAAATAACTAATTGAAAACACTCGAGGCAACGTGAATGAACGAACGGCAGCAAGAGGATCCGGTTTTCTCTATTCCAATGTGGAAAGAACCAACGGTAACAAAAGGTTCCCTTCCTCTCGATGTTCTCACCACTATGTCACCAAGCCCAGGCAACATACCAGTGATTAAGCGACTTAAATTTAAGACAGCGTATTTCACAAACTATATTTATTTTGCTGTCGCCAAAACTATTACAACTGCCCTTGTTAGCAGTAGACTTGACAATTGCAATTTCCATCACCACAATATTGCTCTCAAGGATATCTTGAAACTTCAACGTGTAAAAAAATAGTTTAACAAGGATAGTTACTCGGTCTCTTCGTTTCTCTCACTCTGCACCACTTCTTAAATCATTGCATTGGCTCCATGTCAGATATCGCAATATTTTTAATATCTGCACAATTACCATTATCAAGCACTTTCACCCAAAACAACCAGCATATTCACCACTCTGCCATCACGTCCCTGCCAACACATCAGTGATTACGCAAATGAGATAGTGTGCAATGTAATATACTCTACCCGAAATAAGCGCCTCTTGTCCACCATATAACACCAACATAACGCTAATCGCGAGAAATTGTCGACGGAAGTACGACACGTAATTATGTGCTTTAAATGAGAGGGTCAGAATAATCATGTATCCACAACGACACCATATTTAACGAGCTGTTGTGCAAGGAAAGAATTATCGCACCAGCAATGACGGTTACTAATATTAAACAGGAATCCTCCCAGTCTAGTAGATGATTCTCGGTTATTGTTTGGTCTGTGAGGGCGGACTTGTTGTTGGTGGACTGCGACCGTTTCTTTTCGCTCTTCGTCTATTGTTCTCTTGGTGCATTTTCCGTTTCTTTCTTTTGTTCGTCTAGTCTTGTCTTATGAAATCTCCCTGTCTCTCCTTCGTAGGCTGCATTAAAAAACGTACACATTTTGTGCACTACTTCACATTGTTCTTTCGGTTCTACTTTGCCCTTTGTGTACCAACAGACGTCTTAGCGTTGTGTAGGGCTCATGGCTGTGGCCACCCAGTACTTCTTCAGTACCCGATCAACCCTGTGTTATACCCCTTCCACGTATGAGATAACGACCTGGCCTCTGAAATTCTTGTCCTTCTTTCTCTTGTCTGTGTTTTGCTCTTCTTGTTTTCCGTCTTCTTATTTGCAATGCCCAAGAAGGATAGTCGCACCTTCTAAGGCTCCTTTTTAGTATTCCTCGTCTTCATTCTCGTCCCCTTCCTGTGAAATGATCGTCTCACACATGTTGTTTCTGTATACTGTGGACTTTACACTGTCATCAGACGTTCTGGTAAATTTGGCATCAAAGAATGACATGCTGTTGTTCTCTTCATCCTTTCTTGTGAATATTATGCTACCTGTGGCGTCGACCGTGTTCATGTGATATTGTAGTTATTCTGCCTTACAAGGCAAATCAAATATTCCTAAAACCGCTTCCAGTTCCTTGGTCTGCAGTCATGTGGTAATAATCTTTTTTCCAAGTCCTCCACGTATTGGAAGTATTAGACTGCTCATGGCTAAACCGAAATACACTGAATTGCTGGCAAGTTTATTCTCAAAATCTAAAGTACGTAGTCACCAGCACAACATTGAACACATCCGTGACGTCGACTACTTTTAGGTTGGTTCTCTTTTGACTGTTTTCTGGTTCTCTAGTCTCTCTCCGATCATTAAGCAAGTTTCCTGAACAATGACACAATATCGCATGACACAAACGATTCTCCTTATTCCACTTTTAGTCATGTCATTTCCTTCACCATATCTTGTGAATTCTCAGAGTGGTGTTCTGTTTTTCCCACTAGTGGTTGTAATATGTTCCCCAAAAGTTTGGACACTCTGTATGCTATTGTCTGTATGTAGTTAAAAAATTAGCTTTAGTGGGACACCCTCTTTGTGGATATTCGGGAGACATACACCTGAAGTACTTTTCTAGGGTTCGATATAAGTATAAATACAGGTATTTTAAGACGTTTACTTCCTTCTCCATGGGAGTGTGGTATCGATCTACACTCCTCGACAGTGGCGTTACTCAGCATATCACCACTGCCACAACTTTATTATGAATTCAAAATGGACAATGCGGAGTGGTACGTTGGCTGGGAAACGGGAGTGTTGCTTACGACATGCTACGTCATTGCAACTGTTTGTTTGAGTATACGAAACATAAGTTCAAACAAAAACGAATGCTATATTGTTGTTATATATATTTTCAACGCAAACACAATTGTATGCAATTGAAATGACGAGATTTATTGAAAATAATTACGAGTTTACCAAATGAATTGATGATGTACATAATCAAATGTAAGTTGTAGCGGTGGTGATATCGTGACATACATTACATTCACTATGTGGCGCCACTGATGGGGAGTTTGGTCTCGATCTTGATCGCCAGGTGGCGTAACTTGTCAACCGCCACAATAATTTCTTTTCACAGATAGGGGAAGGAAATGTTGAGCCATTTTTATTCTTTTCGATAACTAGGGCAGAATTATGTTTTTCCTCACATAAACCAAGATTATTAGTAGATAATTTTATACCAAGATAATATATCTAATATGCATAGATAATTATAAAAAAAAATTATGTAGCTGATTCAAATAGGTTTGGTAATCTGGCTCAAATATCGCTTGGTGTGGGGGAGTTGAGCCACAGTGAAGCATAAGTTGGGTAAATGCTTTTTTGCATAATTTACGTAGGCCTTTCATAAAAACTCAGCCAACACATCTACCCAATTAGTACAACACGTCTCTGACAAGTCTACACGCTTAATTAATAAGTCGACACACGTAATTAACATAGACTAATAGGCAAATCGCAACCAGTGTAAATAACTATTAATATGTCGCCTTGTAGTTATCGGATGTCCCAATTTGCTCTGGAAAATGAATTCCTTCATATATTTTGGGGTAAAGAAGATTCGTTTTCATTCTTTAACCGCTGCTCAACTAACCCTCCATTTGGCATTGGGTGGCGCAACTAGCTCCGTTTAGACAATTCGTTTCCTCTTAACATGTTAGGAAATAATCACCCGACACTAATGTTGTATTTCGCCAATCCATCCTTAAAAAACAGTCCTTTCGGACTAATTAGCTTCTTGGCACGTCCAACCATCTGTTGACGACATTTTGCATTGTACATGCTCATGAGAATGCGTAATCCTTTGTTTTTTTGCGATACTGAGTTCGGATTTTTCGAGGACAGTGGCGCCAAAGAAGTCATATTATTATTATAATTTTAAATCCCCCTGACTCCTCAGAAACGCTAACGATGTTTCCATAGTACCCATCGAGTGTGCTTCGATGTTCGAACCAGCTGTATTCGTTCGCCATGAACGTTTGTGTTAAAAATACATTCCCACTTTAGGCTGTCATTCAACTTTTGCTTAGCTTATTCATGGTGATGTAGCTGACGTAATTCGTTTATATCAACCACAATTATTCTCAACGTTATCAGTGACACTGTCATACTTATATGTATGTCAATGACATCTTTGGGGATTTTCTCAAAACAATATAATTTGTCATTTTGTTGCTATTTTTTCATATTTACAACAATGTTTTAAAATCTTGTAATATAACGAAATTAATTAAAATCTCAACATTTTATTATTGTGGAACATCATAGAGTATTACATCTATAATCTGTGAAGGAATTTTAATTTATCTTAAAACTACTACTGAAATACTCAGTTCTATACAAGCACATAATAATCGCCTCAGATTTTTAATATATCAATGTGTACTATCATTAAGCAACCAAATTGACATATGTGAATGTATTTGGTTTGAATATTAAATCGTAAATAAATGAGAACCATTTTTGTCACTAATGCGTCTGAATACTTCAGGGCAACATGCATCACCGCCACTGACAACGTATAAACTACGCCACCGCCGCATAAACTGCAATACAACTTCGTCACCGCCAATACAATGCATACCAACAAAAATACATTTGTTTTACTGCATTTCTAACATAGAACAACTACACAGAGCAACAGTAACGTTTTTGTTACAAACAAAATTAAGCAGGTTGAAAGTACAGTCGCGAACTATTCCATAACAAACAAGTGTATGTATCATATGTTCTCCACACGTGCACTAGTTGTAAAGCTAAATCCAAAATATTCTGTATAAACAACTGTATAATCAAACTTATCAGCAATACTTACTTAAATATAAGTGATTACTATTCCATGTATATATATATATATATATATATATATATATATATATATACATATATATATATATATATATACATAAAATCTCATAGTGATACAGAACATGTAATGTAATTGCAAATGCCGCAGAAAGAATGAAAGCCATAATTGTGACATATCAGTCGAGCTGAGAGCGAATTTAATCTTGCTTAATCTTTGCGTAAACCTCAACACTACGTATGCTATGTAAATGATGAACGTCGATTACAAAGCATACATCATGATTAATGGAACTAAGTTAATTTTATGTGAAAATACACAACACATCCTAATAAAGACTGAATTTACTTCATATTATACATATACATTTTACATTTTCAAATGTTCAGCTTAATAGACGAATAGACAAGTCAAACACCTCTTTGACTTTCTAGATGAGTTAGATGATCGCTACCATGACACCGTCTATTGCTAATGGAACATATGCGGCTGAGAAACAGTGATGCGACATCCCATACAATGCACAAACACACATAAAACACACCAAACACACACACAGAACTCAGACGAATGACAAGGTAATATACTGTAGCATTATAGATTAAAAGGCTACGTTTATGAAGCTCTACGTAAAGGGTATGAACCATGGTGAGCAATTAATATACGAATAAGACCAACATATTCATGAAATGGTTGAGTCGTCGAGCAATGTATTGTAAGAGAAGTGAATCCAGGTGGACTGTTATGGCGTAAATATCGACCATTTACATTAAACAAAAATGCTACAGTATATTACCTTGCCAATCGTCTGAGTTATATGGGTTTTGGTGCGTACCGTACCCATTATATAATATTTGTTATATTACTGTATAGTAATTTTCATTAACATCGGACTTAAGAAACTGTAGATGAACGGGTTGACGACAGAGTTAATGGTAAACACGCGCTTCACATCTTTGGGGATGGGAACACCGTAGTTCTTCACGAAGAACGGCAGCCAGCAGACGACGAAGACCACAGTGACGACGAACAGGAGTAAAGTACTTCGCGTCGCACGTGCGACCTTAGCCGGTTTTGCCCCCGACGGTGCCACAGCAGTACTGCGGTTGCGACTGGTTGTTGGCAAGAGAGTCACCTCGCCTTTATACATAGGATTACTGGCAAATGTTGGTGTTGAAGTTGTGGCGACCGCCTCTGCGCTACCTCTTGTCATCGCGATGACATCGATCTGACGTCGAGCAGCCATCACCCGTTTCATCAAGATGACCGCCATGAAACAGTATGACGTAATCACGATAACGAAACAAACACTCGCGATTCCTGTGATAAAGAAGATCGGCACAAGGACGAAACCAAGAATGCGTGTCGCAGATGCTATCGCTGAACAGCAGATCGACACAGCTGCAATAGCAACGAGCGCCTTCTTCGCCCTTCCAGTGCTGATAGTGAACTTGTGCGGTTTAGCCACGGCCAGGCATCGCTCAGTGGAAAGAAACGCCAGCAGACACGTCGAGAATATGACCGACGTGTTGAGTACGTACAAATTGATTAGTAGCCCAATTCTGCCGATGCTAGCATTGTTTCCGATCGTAAAACACACGCAAATTGTTGTGTCGGCAATGGTCAATGCGAAAATGTACGCCCTAATAGATGTCGTCATCCTTCGAATGTACACGGCGACCACAAATAGATTTCCTGGTATGCCCAGAATGCACATTAGAACGACAATTCGATTGTATGTAGAATCTGGGAAAGTAAATGTTGATTCGCTGGCAAAATTTCTTTCGGAATTCGAAAATGTTTGTTCCGAAATGGACCGGTTGTAAAAAGTAGTGCTATTAGCCGGTTCCATAATGCTGATTATGACTCTTTTGTGTTGTGAATTTCGTTTCAAATGATTGTTTCAAAGTGTGCTTCTTCAGCACTGTTTGTCACAACAACATCCGACGAGGAGGAAGAAAACGGTTACATGCGATGTTGCTAGTTCTCAAATGTCACCTCACCTTTCAAAGTCCCACAACACTCGAGCGCATTTTACTTGAAGTTAGTACCAGAATGTACTGCTTTGTTTTCTGACCGTGGAGTATGATCTCTATTTATCAAGTACAAATCATATAGTGTTCCGTGAGCGCACTCTTTGCTTAAGATGATGTCGCTTCGCCGATCTCATCCACAACTCTGGTTTTATGCCATCCGTGTCGTTTATGATTAAGCCAGTGACTACACCGCACCAATCGATTATTGCTTGAAATAGAGAGCGTGTATTATCAAACATCTTGGATTTCTTATTGAGAGGGATTAGTAGAAACCATCTTCTGTTGACCTAAAAGGAATTACACGATCTCGGGCCCACGTACACTGTTGGCATGATCTCGCCGTGCACACCAGGGCGCCGGCTTCTTTCCGCCGACAGCAACCTACTAACTGTATCACGCCATTATTTGGAACGGTCTGGCCGACGGGATTCCTCCTTGACGGCACCGCACCTTTGGAATCATCTGCCGATATATATCCGTGCCGCTGACTCACTCGAATTGTTTAAGTCTCAACTTAAGAAGCATCTTTTAAAGTCAGCATTTGAAGATTATTTATTTAATGATGTCTTACCAATATTGTATTTTAAGCACCTCTGTTTTATATCCGGATATACGGCGCTATGTAAATAAATGTTATTTCTATAATTATTTATGTATTTTGTCTGCTTAATACTATTTTGATGCACATCGTGCATAGCATTTTGTTCAATCGTACTTAATCTTTTTAGATATTTGACCTACCTTTCAAACCCGTTTCATTTTAATTTAATCGTCAACGTTCATAATATGAACGAATGTTATAAACTACAAGAGTAAAGTAAACCAGGCGTCTAATGGCACAACTATGATGAAATGCTTGAACTTTTTCTCGAACGTTTCCGTAGCTGTGTTGACATACCAATTATCAAATATTTCTTACTGGGTGGCGTTAGTAAAATCATCGATTAATACTGTTACCTTGGCTTCATCCGCCCATTTACACGTTCGATAGCTGGCTGAAGTAGCACTCGTTGTCTTTTTATGACCACACATGTGTCAATCATAACTAACAACATCATTAAACCATTGACCAACATCACTAAACCATCATTGACCTCCATTCACGAAGATTTGGGGAGGTGTTAATTTCGATCGTATTAACTGATGTGCTGAGTTGATGTCATAAATAAAATCATTGCGTCTACGTTTTGGTTCACATTCTCTTGATGCAGCGCGAAGTTGTCATTCATGTCTATGACAGTGTGCGGATTTAAGGGACATAACTAACCGAAAGAGGATTTGTTTTATAACTTCTGGTATATTTTGTTCAATTGTAAATATATGAAACACGTAGATATTGATGTTTCGGAGTGGCTGTTTCGTTAGAAATGTAAGCACGGAAGTAACAAATATTCAGCATTGTTAGTTAAAAAGAACTCAGATAAGGACATGCACTCAAATAGTATTACGTATCCTGATGCCATGAGAGAGAGAGGCCATTTATAATAATTGTTTAATATATGTGTTTCAGTACTAAATATCCATGAACCGTCATAATATGAAATAAAGAAGGGTTTTAAATACATATGTTTGCCGAATATTCCTCTTTTATCATATACAAGACATTCCTGTAGCGACCAATGACCAACTGAGTTAGTAAATAAAAACTCCAATGGATTTGATCTGTCGATCCACATATCCTGGTGAAATTGTTACATTTATATTCAACATTAAATCCAACATGTTTAATGGCTTCGACAATTCGAAGAATTCACAGATTATCAGAAAAATAACCTCCAAAATAGCTCTCCTAAACGTATATTTTAATAGTAATTTTTCTTCGGGTGTGGTACAGCATGAACTAACACTAGCAATCGTTGTTCCCTTACATAAAAGAAATGACCCACCGTTGGTCTTTAATTATTAAAAAAAAAAATGTTTTGGTGCTTTTCAAAGATCATCTTATGTATAATCGGCTTTCTCAAGCAGTCCCAGATAATATCGAAAAACAAATATGGTTTTAAGAAAAGAAAACCACTCCCCTCCCATTGCGCTTATCAACTGTATAGATAAACTAACAATTTGAAAAACCAGCGCATTTAACTGATGAAACCATATTAGATACAAAGCTCTACCGTAGCGATGCAAATGTTTGATTGCTTACACCGCGTTTTTGGTTGTAGACCCGTATTAAAGAAGCCAGACCATTCAAGGAAAATTGTTTAGAAAGAAACACTGGCTAGCTTCTAGAAAAATGGCGTACAGGTCAATTGTGTGGAGGGTTTATAGGCGTATAAGAAAAGATGAAGACTGCACAAATTAGAAAGAGGCACTTAATGCAGCTACGATTGAAATTATAAAATCTTAAAGAAGATTAGCATGTAAAAAAAAGTGCATGTAAAAAAAAAAGTTTTTTATGCATATGTCAGGCGTAAACAAAACGTACGAGACAAGGTTGGACCACTAGAAGACGGTGCTGGAAACATAATATCACAAGGATTTTCAATGCCGGAAGACCTAATTGGATACTTCAGTTCAGTTGTTTTTACCACAGAGGATATTAGTTCATTACCAGTTCCAGATGCCAAATTTTAGGAGGCTAAACTGCATTATTTAGGGTGGTTAATTGTAACTCCAGAAATGGTATCTAATATAATAAAGGCAACGAAGGATAATAAATCACCTGGATTGGATGGTACTCCGCGTTATCTACTAATGTACACTTGAAAGAATGTTTAATTTGTCAATAAACGAGGGAATGCTTCGAACAGAAAGAAGCAAACATTACACCATTATTAAAAAAAGGGTTCGAGAAATTAGTCAAATAATTACAGAACAGTGAATTTAACATCAGTGATTTGTAAATTATAAGAAATGTTAATTAAAACCCATATGGTGCACTTCCTTTTTAGGCATAAATTATTAAATCCATCTGAACATGGATTACTAAAAGTGAGGTAAAGGTTAATAAATATGTTATGTGTTTGGAAGAAATCACTAAGTGGATAGACAGGGACCACAAGTATATATTATCTACTTATATTTTCAGAAAGCTTTGACAAAGTGCCACATCAGAGATTACTAATTAAATTAAAAGCCCATGGCATCGGGAATGGCAATCGAATGGAAAGAAAATGGTTGGCTGACTGACAGAAGACAATATGTCTTGAACGATTATAGATTTAACAAGATTTAACAAGATTTGCCATCCAAGCCAAAGGCCCAGATGGCAAGTGGACAAGGAAGCCATTGGCTTATCGAGAGTCCAACAATGTTCAGTTACTTATAACCCGCCCTCCTGAGATATGTGTCAACTTTGTTTTTAAACATATTCACGCTGTAGCAGTTACACAATCTGTAGACAATTTGTTCCATTCATTTATTGTCCTCTGTGAGAACGAGTGCTTCCTGATGTCCAATCTACATTGATCCTTTATTAATTTTACCTCATGTCCTCTAGTTCTGCTATCCTTCTTGATTGAGAAAAACATATTTATATCAATATTTTCATACCCATTCAATATCTTAAAAACTTCAATCTGATCTCCTCTTAACCTCCTTGTCTCTAGAGTTGTTAAACCACATTCTTTCAGGCGTTCTTCATAACTAAGGTCTCTAAGTTCTGGAATAATTTTAGTTGCTCTCCTTTGTATGCGTTCAAGCGTATCTATATCCTTCTTACGATATGGTCTCCATGCTTGTATACAGTATTCTAAATGAGGTCTAACTATTGCTTTATAAAGAGGTATAATTAACCTTTTTCCCTTTTATGTTATGTTTCTTCTAATCAATCCAAGAATTTGATTACCCTTTGAAGCTGCAATACCACACTGCTCTGAAACTTTCATATCAGCGCTTATTGTAACTCCTAAGTCCTTTTCTTTTACAGTAGTACCCAGAACAGTATTTCCCATTTTATAGTTTACATTAAAGTTCCCATGTCCTGTATGTAGGCATTTACATTTCCCAAAATTAAACAGCATCTGCCATTTCTCAGACCATTTCACTAATATGTCTAGATCGTTTTGTAAATGTTGTTTGTCACCATCAGTATTAACCTTTCTAAATAGTTTTGTGTCATCCGCAAATTTCAGTACGTTACTTGTTATACTGTCGTCCAAGTCATTGATATAAATTAAGAATAATATAGGTCCTAATACTGATCCTTGAGGTACCCCACTCAAAACCGATTTCCAATTTTAAACTTCTCCATCTACTACAACTCGTTGTCTTCTGTCAGTCAGCCATTGTTATATCCAGTCAGTTATGCTATCCCCGATACCATGGGCTTTTAATTTAAGTAGTAATCTTTGATGTGGAACTTTGTCAAAAGCTTTCTGAAAATCTAAGTAGATAATATCTACTGGCGATCCCACGTCTATCCACTTAGTGATTTCTTCCAAAAAACATAACATATTTGTTAAGCATGACCTCGCTTTAAGGAATCCATGTTGAGATGAATTTAATAATTTATGCTTAACGAGGAAGTCCACCATATGGTCTTTAATTAACCTTTCTAATAATTTACAAATCACTGACGTTAAACTCACTGGTCTGTAATTCTCTGACTTATTTCTCGAACCCTTTTTTAATAATGGCATGATGTTTGCTTCTTTCCATTCAAACGGAACAACTCCCTCTTTTAATGACAAGTTGAATACTCTTGCAAGTGGTATACTGATTTGTTCTACTGTTTCCATTAGTAATTTTGGAGGAATCCCATCCACTCCCGGTGATTTGTTATCCTTCATTGCCTTTATTTTCTTAGCTACCAATTCTGGAGTTACAACTAACGGACCTAAATAGTCAGATTTAGCCCCCTGAAATTTAGCATCAGCAACTGGTAATGAACTAATATCTTCTTTGGTAAACACTGAACTGAAGTAACCATTTAGGTATTCCGCCATTAAAAACCCCTGTGATATTATGTTTCCAGCACTGTCTTCTAGAGGTCCAACCTTGTCTTGTACGTTTTGTTTACTCCTGACATATGCATAAAACTCTTGCTGTCATTTTTTATGTTACATGCCAGTTTTTGCTCATAGCTTCTTTTAGATTGTCTGATTTCAGTTGTAGCTGCATTAAGTGCCTCTTTGTATTTTGCATAGTCTTCTTCCTTTCTGGTACGCCTATAAACCCTCCACATAGTTTGTTTTAGCATTATTTTTCTAATTGCCTCTTTTGACAAGTGTTTCTTTCTACAGCGTTTTCCTTGTTTTTGGAAGGGAACAAATTTATCGATGATACTCTCAATTTCATATATTAGAATATTCCAACATTCAATTGCGGTCTTATTCATCAGCATGTTATTCCAATCTAGCTTTGCTAAGTATTTTCTCATATCTTTGTAGTTACCTTTGTTGAAGTTTCTTATTTTTACTTTCTGATTTTACATTGATGTCAAAATGTATTAGATTATGGTCACTATTACCCAATGGTTCAAATATTTTTACATTGTCCACTAATTCTTTTTGTGATGACAAAACTATATCTAATACATTTTCTCCCCTGGTTGGTTCTAGTACGTGCTGAGTAAGAAAGCTATCCTGGATTAAACATAGAAATTGTTGATCCTCAATCCCTGTGCTCTCTAGAGAATTCCATTTTATGTGTCCATGGTTAAAATCTCCCATTATGATACATTCCCTTTACTAACTTCCTTTATAGCGGTTTTTATTTTTATGTTGTCCTCTTCGTTTATGTTTGGACTTCGGTAAACTAATCCAATAGTTCATTTTGAATTTCCTGAAACAATTTTGCACCAAACAGCTTCATCGCAATCTGCTTCCCTTTGTAGTTTTATTTCGTAAGCTTGAATAGATTCTTTAACATATAAAATAACTCCCCCGACCCTTCTTCCTATTCGATCTTTCCTAAACATTACGTATCCTGTCAGTCCTAATTCAGCATATGTTATATCTATGTTGGCAAATGATTCAGTTATACCAATTATGTGAGGGTCAATATCTTCTACCATAATGTTTAATTCGTTTTTCTTATTTACTATGCTCCTTGCATTTAAACATACGCATCTATAACCTTTTTTGGAGATGTATTTCGGATGATTTGATATTGGTTTATCTGTGCTAGTGGCCTCTTGTTCTGCTTGAGACACCTCTAAGTAACCCCCTGCACTTCTAGTTTAAAGAATGTTTACTTCCAAAAATATTTGTCATTGTACCCAAGTCACTATCTACTGCTGCTGAAAGTTTGTCCGCGAATACTGCCGTCCCCTTTCCACTTAAATGAAGCCCATCCTTCATGTACATATCAGCCCTCCCAACAAAACTTCCCCATAAATCCACAAATCCAACTTCCTCTTCCCTACATAACTTCTGGACTAACATGTTAATTGCCATCCCCCGACAATTTCGATATTTGTGACCCCTCCTACGCATTACAGGTAAAATCCCTGACAGTATTACCTGCTCAACCCGCGTCTGTTTTAGTGTTCTGACCAACTGCCTATATTTCCGAACTATGGCAGTTGTACGCTCCCTCTCTACGTTATTTGTCCCTACGTGTACTAAAACAGATCCACCCTTACCCGAGCCTACGATGTTTTTTACCCTCTCAGTTATCGCCTCTATTTTAGCTCCAGGCAAGCAGACCACCACATTATCTCCCTTGTTTAAGACTCTGTCGGTCTTCCTAACTATCGAATCCCCCACAAACACCCTCGCTCTCTTCCTCACCCCCTCTATCACTGCTGCAGAATAACTCTTCCTTTCGATCCCCTCCATCACATTCTGTCCTGACCCCTTCCCTCCTGTCTCCCCCACTTCCCACTCCTTTGCTCTTGTCTCTCCCACTCCCCTCTCCTTCACTCCGGTTGTTTTCCCTCCCGTCTCCCCCACTCCCTTCTCCTTCCCTCCTGTCTCCCCTACTCCCCTCTCCTTCACTCCGGTTGTCTTCCCTCCCATCTCCCCCACTCCCTTCTCCTTCCTTCCTGTCTCCCCTACTCCTCTCTCCTTCACTCCGGTTGTCTTCCCTCCCCTTCCTTTCCTTCCCGTCTCCTTACGTCCTGTCTCCCTACGACCTGTCACCTTCCCTCCTCTCAGCTTCCTTCCAGGCTGAGGTGACCTCTCCCTAGCATCTCTTGTGTCTTTCCCCACTTTATCGTCTACTGTTCCTCCACCGGAACTACTGGCACAACCCCCCTGTTCCCTTCCCACCATTGCCACAACGAGCAGCCTCAGCTCTTCCAACTCCACCTCTAGTTCCTTCATCTTCGTGCATCCCCTACACTCAAAATTGAAACTATCTGCCTGGACCTCAGCCCAGGACTTCTCGCATCCAGACTTGACGAAGTCCATCCAGTTACTGCAACTGCCACAAATTAAGTGTGGCCTTTAAATTATTGTGTAACAAGCAACGTACTTGTGGCCTTTAAATCATTATGGAACAAGCAACGTACTGAAAAACTTAAAAATTATATTAATAAACAACATTTGCAAAGCGATCTATACAAATTAAAATCGCAGATGTTATTCAGTTTTGGGAAACACACAGGACAAGGGAATTTGGATGTAAACTGTAAAATGGGAGATACTGCAATAGGTACTATCGTAAAAGAAAGTGAGTTAAATTTCTTGGGTTGATTAGGCGGAATATAACATACACAAATAAGCTAATTATACCTCTGTATAAAGCAATAGTTAGGCCTCATTTGTAATACTGGTTTCAAGCTTGGAGACCATAATTATCGTAAGAACGGCATAGCTACGCATGAACGAATACGGAAGAGTGCAAATAATGATTCCAGAACTGAGAGGCCGTAGCTATGAAGAACACATAATAGAATGTAGCTTAACAGAAACAAGGAAGTTAAGAGGAGATCATATTGACGTTTTAAAGATATTGAATGGGTATGAAAATAGTAATAGAGATATTAGAACTAGAATACACGAGGTAACATTAGTAAACGATCAGAGTAGATTACATATCAGGAAGAAGTCGTCCGCACAAAGGACAATCATTGAATGCAATAAATTATCAACAGATTGTATAAATGTAAGCAGCGTGAATATGTCTATAAACAAGGTTGAGACATAACCAGACCTTCCAAGTCTTCCGCTTTATCGCAAGATCTTCCACTTTTTCCGGTTTTTAAAAAACTCTTCCGCTTTTCCGCTACGTTTTGAAAACCTTCCGCTTTTTCGGACTTGGCCGGTGATCGCAGAAAATTAAGAGGTTCTATTGAAAATTAAGAAGTTCTGTTGAAATATTCAGATCGAATTCCAAGTTTCTTAAGAGGTAATCATGTAATAGTTCTATTAAATGGTTTGAAACTCCGCCATTTGGTGGCGCGTTGTTTTTCAACAAATGATATTGCAGTAAAACATTTTCTCCGTATATTTTTCACCCCGCCATTGTTAAAGTCTCTGTTTACAGCGAATTTGAATCCTCGTGAACTTTTTCGTTTATAGTTTTAAGGTTTCGGTCGTTGTTAAAGATAGTGTTGTTAGTTGTGAATAGTTGTTTCCTTGCGCCACGAAGTAAGATGGGTAAAATGACAGGAGAGAACGGAGGCAATCCACCGACGAAAAAGAAACTACGCCGCAAAGTTTTGAGACGAATACGCCGTTGAAGGCTGTGCCGCTGCTCAACCCAGTGAACAGACGTAAGGGCTGCTATTGGTAAATGATTGGTCTAATGATTTAAAAGCAGCTGTTATGCTTATTTTAAGGATTCTAAATGCTAATACACTTTCTGACTACTGCTAGTTTAATGTGTTTTCACTTAAAAATCTATTTGCACTTACATATCATGTCGTGTGTGTTGTCCATATCTTTATCTAAAAATAATTTCAGATAAACAGAAGACAATAATACATTTTTTCAAAATGTGGAAGAGACTGCATCATTTAATGTTTTATGCTGTACAGCAGTCATTCATCTTCACGAACCATGTGCTTTTCTAACCTTTTCATGAAGAAAATGTTTATGATTTTATAAACATGGTTCAACATTTTGTTTTCAGTGCTGACTCTAGTTGAAAAGTTTGTCCCTAGCACCGTTCAGGAATGGATGGACTTCCAGGTAGCCACATATTTGCCCGAGTTCATCGAGGTGGACGAGCGGTATTGCAGTTGAAGGGCTGGGGTGGCCAGGTCAGGTTCGTTCACCTGGCTACACTCATGAAAACTTTAGTCATCCTTCCCTAGGACCAGGCAAAGAATGACAAGAAGTTCTGAGCATCACTAAGTGCAGAGACGCTGTGTAGCCTGCTGTACTGCAAGATCAACGTGGACTGCGAGTACCACCAGTTGTACAATGAGGACCACAGACCGGTCATCTGAGACCTGAATGTGTGGCGAGGAAACATCTATGATAATGGATATAATGTAGTCTGCACTGGCAATCAGCTGTCTGAGATGGTAAATAAACTGTATATAATGTTTGTTATGTTCTTCACGTCATTATTTAGTATCATCAAATTTTATTGTTTTTTCGAGAAAAAGTCTTTTGTCTTATTTTTACAGGAAGAGGAAGATCTTCTGCTTTTTATTGGTAAAATGTTGGAAGGTCTGCATAACTCAGGAGGGCGGTCTACACATGGATGAAAACATTTTGGATTCTCAATATGCTTCTTTGTCCACTTGCCATCTGGACCTTTGCATTGGCTGGCAATTTTGTTCAGTCTTGTTAAATCTAATTAAGATAATGTATAACGCTGAATCGGTTCGGAGAAACGGAACGATCGAACGACTGGATCAAACCAGTGCCAAAGTTAGGTTCATCTACGACCAATCATCTTATGCGGAAAATTGATGATACGATATGTTGCGTCTCGTTTTCTAAACCACGCGACATGGCACCCCAGGCAATTGATCACGCAGTGATTGAACGTATCACATGACGCAGATTAAGAAATGTAATTGAAAACGCGTGAAGCAATGTGGAATGAACCAACGGTAACAAAAGGTTCCCTTTCTCTCGATGTTCTCACCACTAAGCCACCAAGCCCAGGCAACATACCAGTGATTAAACGACTTAAATTTAAGCGTATTTCACAAACTATATTTATTTTGCTGTCGTCAAAACTATTACAACTGCCCTTGTTAGCAGTAGACTTAACAATTGCAATTTCCATCATCACAATATTGCTCTCAAGGATATATTAAACTATCAACGTGTGCAAAATTGTTTAGCAAGGATAGTTACCCGGTCTCTTCGTTTATCTCACTCTGCACCACTTCTTAAATCATTGCATTGGCTCCCTGTCAGATATCGCAATATTTTTAAGATCTGCACAATTACTATTATCAAGCACTTTCACATTTTGTTCCCAGTGTTAAGACAAATGTCGGCACTAGAGCTTTTTAAATTGCACCGACTCTGTGGAACTCACTTCCTGTTAGTATTAAGTCTGTAGGAGATATAACTACAGTTCGTCGTAAATAAAAAAACCTACCTGCTTAAAATAGCTTATCATCCATAGCTCCCAGCGTACCAATGCAACTGTTTACAACTTCCAAGGATTTTAGCGCAATAGAAGTATTTTATATTGTGTTGTATTGTAATGTAATGTAAAATACGCTACCAGAAATAAACAGAGGCGCCTCCATCACCTGTTTCACTAAGATGACATAGTATGACGTAATCACGACGACGAAAAACACATTCGCGATTCCCATGATGATGAAAATCGGCATGAGGATGAAACCAAGAATGCGTGTCGCAGATGATATCGCTGAACAGCAGATCGACACAGCTGCAGTAACAGTGAGCGCCTTTTTCGCCTCTCCAGTGCTAAGATTGATCTTGTGCGGTTTAGCCACGGCCAGAGAGCTCTCAGTTGCAAGAAACGCCAGAAGACATGTGGACAATCTGACCAGCGCGTTGAATGTATGGACAACGATGATTACCCCGATTCTACCGATGCGAGCAGTGTTTCCGATAGTGAAACACACGCGTATTGTTGTGTCGGCGATGCACAATGCGATCATGTACGCCCTGGTAGACGTCGTCATCTTCCGAATGCACGCGGCAACCACAAATATTGTTCCTGGTATGCCCAGGACGCACATTAGAAGGATTATTTTATTATATGTAGAAAATGGTAAATGAGTTGCCCTTCTCGTTGATTCGCTGGCAATATTTCTTGCTGAATACATTTTTGCTTGTTCAAAAATGGATCGATTGTTAGCTGTCACAATATTAACCGTCTCCATAATGTTGATTAAGCTTGTCGTTACTTTTGTGATATACGTTTCAAAATAGTGTTCAAACGACGTTAATTGTTTGTTTGTGCAAATAAAATCCCAAGATGATTAATGAAATTGTTACGAGCGATGTAACTAATTGACAAATATCACCTCACCAACAGGCTCGAACACATTTTACTTGAAGACATCACCAGAGTGCACGCATTTGTTTCCCTCCCGTGCGTCCAAGTTGGGTGCGTTGGTGATATGTGGCCTCTATTCTTCAACTACAAAATCATATCATGCCCCAAAAGCGTAATCTGTACATAAATTGATGCACTGTCGCCTTGGACAATGTCATCTACAGCACTAGTTCTACACAATGTATGTCGCTAATAATGACGCCAGTGATTACACTGCGCAATCGATTCGTGCTGGCGTTAATTTTAATTAAGACGATATATAAAACCGAGTCGGTTCGGAGAAATGTAACGAACTTTATGGATAAAAAATATGATATGCTATGGTGAATCCGGGGTTCTAATCCGTACGCCAATACACCCCAGGCAATAGCTCACGCAGTAATTACGAGACTCAGCTGGCGCTGATTAAAATAACTAATTGAAAACACTCGAGGCAACGTGAATGAAAGAACGGCAGCAAGAGGATCCGGTGTTGTTGTCACCACTCTGCCATCACGTCCCTGCCAACACATCAGTGATTACGCAACTGAGATGGCGTGCAATGTAATATACTCTACCCGAAATAACCCGTGGCGCCTCTTGTCCACCATATAACACCAACATAACGCTAATCGCGAGAAATTGTCGACGGAAGTACGACACGTAATTATGTGCTTTAAATGAGAGGGTCAGAATAATCATGTATCCATAACGACACCATATTTAACGAACTGTTGTGCAAGGAAAGAATTATCGCACCAGCAATGACGCTTACTGATATTAAACAGGAATCTTCCCAGTCTAGTAGATGATTCTCGGTTATTGTTTGGTCTGTGAGGGCGGACTTGTTGGTGGTGGACTGTGATCTTTTCTTTTCGCTCCTCGTGTATTGTTCTCTTGGTGCATTTTCCGTATCTTTCTTGTGTTCGTCTAGTCTTGTCTTATGAAATCTCCCTGTCTCTCCTTCGTAGGCTGCGTCAAAAACTCACAATGTTCTTTCGGTTCTACTTTGCCCTTTGTGTACCAACAGACGTCTTAGCGTTGTGTAGGACGCATGGCTGTGGCAGCCCAGTACTTATTCAGTGTACCCAAGCAACCCTGTGTTATACCCCTTCCACGTATGAGATGACGACCTGGCTTCTGAAATTCTTGTCCTTCTTTCTCTTGTCTGTGTTTTGCTCTTCTTGTTTTCCGTCTCCTTATTTGCAATGCCCAAGAAGGATAGTTGCCCCTTCTAAGGACCCTTTTTAGGATTCCTTGTCTTCATTCTTGTCCCCTTCCTCTGAAATTATCGTCTCACACATGTTGTTTCTGTATACTGTGGACTTTACACTGCCATCAGACGTTCTGGTAAATTTGGCATCAAAGAATGACATGCTGTTGTTCTCTTCATCCTTTCTTGTGAATATTATGCTACCTGTTGCGTCGACCGTGTTCTTATGCTATTGTAGTTATTATGCCTTACAAGGCAAATAACATCTTCCTAAAACCGCTTCCAGTTCCTTGGTCTGCAGTCATCTAGCAAAAATCTTTTTTCCAAGTCCTCCATGTATTAGAAGTATTACACTGCTCATGGCTAGACCGAAATACAATGAATTGCTGGCAAGTTTATCCTCAAAATTTAAAGTACGTAGTCCCCAGCACGACATTGAACACATCCGTGACGTCGACTACTTTTAGGTTGGTTCTCTTTTGACTGTTTTCTCGTTCTCTAGTCTCTCTCCGATCATTACGCAAGTTTCCTGAACAGTGACACAGTATCGCATGACCCAAACGATTCTCCTTATTCCACTTTTAGTCATGTCATTTCCTTCACCATATCTTGTGAATTCTCAGAGTGGTGTTCTGTTTTTCCAACTAGTGGTTGTAATATGTTCCCCAAATGTTTGGACACTCTTTATGCTATGGTCTGTATGTAGTTAAAAAATTAGCTTTAGTGGGACACCCTCTTTGTGGATCTTCGGGAGCCATACACCTGAAGTACTTTTCTAGGGTTCGATATAAGTATAAATACAGGTATTTTAAAACGTTTACTTCCTTCTCCATGGGAGTGTGGTATCGATCTACACTCCTCGACAGTGGCGTTACTCAGCATATCACCACTGCCACAACTTGATTATGAAGACAACATGGACAATGCGGAGTGGTACGTTGGCTGGGCAAGGCGAGTGTTGCTTACGACATGCTACGTCGTTGCAACTGTGCGTTTGAGTATACGTAACATAAGTTCATTCTGCATTGCAGAGTTGAAAATCACTGCCTTGTGATACAGGTTCTCGACAGAACCGAAGGCTAAGGGAGCAAACCCTAACAGAAAACCATGTCATTGTGGCAGCATCAAGGGTGGTTGATGAATGGAACTCCCAACATCTCCCGACCAGCCACTGCAGGGATAAATAGCTCGCGCCTGTCGTGACGTGTTCTTGCCGGTGTGAGACCTCTATTTGCTCCCCGAGAGAGTGCCGCTAGTAACTTGCAAAAGCCAGCAGCACTTCAACACTTTTTTGCAAGCAGCTCTCATGAAATGCACAACCGCACGAATTACCATACCGGACCGGTCGTCGCCCGGGTTACCAAGGACCGCGCTGCTCGACCTCATCTTCCGTCGACAGTGAAAAATCAGCTAGGAAGAAGAGAACAACTATCAATCGCTCAATGGAACGTCAGGACTCTCCTCGACCGAGAAGTAGCCGACCGACCGGAAAGACGTACTGCACTAGTAGCAATGGAACTCGCCAAGTACAATATAGACATTGCCGCCCTGTGCGAAACAAGGTTCTCAGAGTCTGGTAGTCTTAATGACTTGGAATACTCTTTCTTCTGGAGTGGCAGACCCAAAGGAGAGAGAAGGGAGGCTGGAGTGGGCTTTGCTATAAAGAAGGACATCGTGACAATGCTGACAGAAATGCCACGGCCAGTAAGTGACAGAATCATGATGATGAGACTACCTCTGAGCAAGGACAACTATGCTACAATTATCAGTGTTTACGCTCCAACAATGACAAACCCGGACGATAACAAGGAGGCTTTCTACAACCAGCTGTCAAGTACGCTCAGAGGCATCCCTCGTACCGATAAGCTACTGCTGATAGGAGACTTCAATGCAAGGATAGGAAGAGACAATGACAAATGGACCATGGTCATGGGCAAATATGGGATCGGGAAACGCAACTCCAATGGCGAGCTTCTACTGGCTTTGTGCTCTGAGTTCAACTGATAGTGACGAACACCATGTTCAAGCAGAAGGATGAACGCAAGACCACCTGGATGCATCCTCGTTCCAGACACTGGCATATGATCGACTTCATAATCACGAGGTGTCGGGATAAGATGGACATCCACAGTACTCGAGCCATGCGTGGAGCTAACTGCTGGACCGATCACCATATGCTGAGGTCAAAAGTGGCATTTAGAGTACGACAAAAGCACAACAGACAAGGGGTAAGAAAACCGACCAAGCTAAACACAGCAAAACTACGTACCATCAGTCATAGGGAGAGCTTCGAGCAGGAGATGGACAGCGCTCTCGCCCAATGGGAGGAGAAGGAAAGCTCAACACCAGATGAGGAATGGGCAGCTCTGCAACAGGTAGTATACAACACAGCTAAAACATTTCTCGGCAAGCCAGACAGAAAACACCAGGACTGGTTCGATCCCAACGACCAGGAGCTACAAAATCTAATAAGCAGAAGAGACCAATCCCACCAGAGAGTGTTGCAGACCAGGAGTACTAGATCCACCATTGCAGCGTACAAAGATGCCTGCAGACTGCTACAAAAACGCACCCGTGCCCTGAAGTCAGAATGGTGGGAAATGAAGGCAGAGGAGCTGCAGAGATCTGCAGACAGAAATGACATGAAGGGCTTCTACAATGGACTGAAGGAAGTGTGGGGACCCGCGAAAAAGGGACCTGTTCACCTGAAGTCAACAGATGGAATGGAGACCTTCTCTGACAGCAAGAGAGTTGTGGCAAGATGGAGTGAACACTTCCAAAAACTACTCAACGTCCCTGGCGACATAGAACATGAAGCTCTTGTCAACATCCAGCAGCGCATTACCAACACATGCCTTGATGAGATTCCAAACATGGATGAGATGGCTAGAGCAATCGCCGGCCTGAAAGATGGCAAAGCACCTGGGGGTGATGGAATTCCTGCTGAAGTATGGAAGCACGGAGGAGACAATCTGTCCAACAGACTACACCAATTAATCACCAAAGCCTGGGAGGAGGGTTCTGTACCACAAGCGTGGAAGGATGCCAGCATTGTAACCATCTACAAGAAAGGAGATCGAACAGACTGTGGGAACTACAGAGGAATCTCTCTTCTTTCCATAGCAGGCAAGATCTTCGCCAGGATCCTGCTCAACAGACTATCTATTCACATAACACCAGAAGTAGTTCCGGAGACACAGTGTGGCTTCAGAACCAACCGGACCACAGCGGACATGATATTTTGTCTTCGACAACTACAAGAAAAGTGCATTGAGCAGGACCGACCACTATATATAGTATTTGTCGACTTCACGAAGGCGTTTGATACAGTCGGAAGGACTGGGCTATGGCAGCTACTGAGGAAATATGGATGCCCAGAGAAATTCACAACCATGATCGAGGCTCTACATACGGGAATGATGGCGAATGTGAGTGTTGGAGGGAAGTCTCGGAAACGTTCGGTGTTACCAATGGTGTCAAGCAAGGCTGTGTACTGGCCCCCACGCTCTTCTCCATCTTCCTATCAGCAATGCTTGTCGAGGCTTTCCGAGGCATGGGAGATGGCGTCTATATACAGTCTAGACAGAGCGCTGACCTATTCAACATCGCACACTTCAGAGCGAAGACCAAGACTACCCAGATACTTGTGAGAGAGCTGCTATACGCAGATGACAGTGCACTGGTCGCCCACTCCGCTGAAGAGATCCAGAGAATAGTGGATGCTTTCTCCGATGCATCAAAGAAGTTCGGCCTGAAGATTAACATCAAGAAGACGGAAGTGCTGTACCAACCCAACTCTACAAGAACCCGAGAGGAGGATATCATGGTTGATGGAAACAAACTGAACTCTGTTCCGGAATTCACCTACCTCGGAAGCACTATATCAAGTGATGGACGCATTGATGCTGAAATACAGAGGAGGATGGCCAAGGCTAGCGCATCTTTCGGCCGATTACGCCAGAGACTCTGGAACAACCACCATGTGTCCACGCGGGTCAAAGGCAAGATCTACCAGGCAATTGTGCTATCCACCTTACTATACGGAGCTGAGGCCTGGACAGTGTACAGACGACAGGTGAAAAAGCTGCATGCCTTCATGATGCGACATCTGCGTTCGATCATGAGGCTAACCTGGAAGGACAAAGTGACAAACAAGGAAATACTCGGTCGGATAGGGCTGCCCTCTATGGAAGATCTTCTGATCAAAAAGAATCTCCTGTGGACTGGACACCTCATGAGGATGTCATCAGACAGACTACCAAAGCAGATCCTCTACTCTCAATTGTCTTCTGGTCACAGACAGAGAGGACGTCCTCGTCTCCGGTTCAAGGATACCATCAAGAGAAACCTCAAGCTGAGAGACATAAAGACCGACTCATGGACATCACTCTCACAGCAGAGAACTAAATGGAGTGCGGCGGTCAAGAAATGAAAGCAGTCTTTGTCGCATAGCGACTGACAGCATGATGAACATAAGTTCAAACAAAAACGAATGCTATTTTGTTGCTATATATATTTTCAACGTAAACACAATTGTATGCAATTGAAATGACGAGATTTATTGAAAATAATTACGAGTTTACCAAATGAATTGATGATGTACATAATCAAATGTAAGTTGTAGCGGTGGTGATATCGTGACTTACATTACATTCACTATGTGGCGCCACTGATGGGGAGTTTGGTCTCGATCTTGATCGCCAGGTGGCGTAACTTGTCAACCGCCACAATAATTTCTTTTGACAGATAAGGGAAGGAAATGTTGAGCCATTTTTATTCTTTTCGATAACTAGGGCAGAATTATATTCATAGTTCAAAATTGTTTTTCCTCACATAAACCAAGATTATTAGTAGATAATTTTATACCAAGATAATATATCTAATATGCATAGATAATTATAAAAAAAATTATGTAGCTGATTCAAATAGGTTTGGTAATCTGGCTCAACTATCGCTTGGTGTGGGGAGTTGAGCCACAGTGAAGCATAAGTTGGGTAAATGCTTTTTGCATAATTTACGTAGGCCTTTCATAAAAACTCAGCCAACACATCTACCCAATTAGTACAACACGTCTCTGACAAGTCTACACGCTTAATTAATAAGTCGACACACGTAATTAATAACTATTAATATGTTGCCTTGTAGTTATCCGATGTCCCAATTTGCTCTGGAAAATGAATTCCTTCATATATTTTTGGGTAAAGAAGACTAGTTTTCATTCTTTAACCGATGCTCAACTAACCCTCCATTTGGCATTGGGTGGCGCAACTAGTTCCGTTTAGACAATTTGTTTCCTCTTAACATGCTAGGAAACATTTAACTGAATGTCGACACCATAAATAATCACCCGACACTAATGTTGTATTTCGCCAATCCATCCTTAAAAACAGTCCTTTCGGACTAATTAGCTTATTGGCACGTCCAACCATCTGTTGACGACATTTTGCATTGTACATGCTCATGAGAATGCGTAATCCTTTGTTTTTTTGCGATACTGAGTTCGGATTTTTCGAGGACAGTGGCGCCAAAGAAGTCATATTATTATTATAATTTTAAATCCCCTGACTCCTCAGAAACGCTAACGATGTTTCCATAGTACCCATCGAGTGTGCTTCGATGTTCGAACCAGCTGTATTCGTTCGCCATGAACGTTTGTGTTAAAAATACATTCCCACTTTAGGCTGTCATTCAACTTTTGCTTAGCTTATTCATGGTGATGTAGCTGACGTAATTCGTTTATATCAACCACAATTATTCTCAACGTTATCAGTGACACTGTCATACTTATATGTATGTCAATGACATCTTTGGGGATTTTCTCAAAACAATATAATTTGTCATTTTGTTGCTATTTTTTCATATTTACAACAATGTTTTAAAATCTTGTAATATAACGAAATTAATTAAAATCTCAACATTTTATTATTGTGGAACATCATAGAGTATTACATCTATAATCTGTGAAGGAATTTTAATTTATCTTAAAACTACTACTGAAATACTCAGTTCTATACAAGCACATAATAATCGCCTCAGATTTTTAATATATCAATGTGTACTATCATTAAGCAACCAAATTGACATATGTGAATGTATTTGGTTTGAATATTAAATCGTAAATAAATGAGAACCATTTTTGTCACTAATGCGTCTGAATACTTCAGGGCAACATGCAACACCGCCACTGACAACGTATAAACTACGCCACCGCCGCATAAACTGCAATACAACTTCGTCACCGCCAATACAATGCATACCAACAAAAATACATTTGTTTTACTGCATTTCTAACATAGAACAACTACACAGAGCAACAGTAACGTTTTTGTTACAAACAAAATTAAGCAGGTTGAAAGTACAGTCGCGAACTATTCCATAACAAACAAGTGTATGTATCATATGTTCTCCACACGTGCACTAGTTGTAAAGCTAAATCCAAAATATTCTGTATAAACAACTGTATAATCAAACTTATCAGCAATACTTACTTAAATATAAGTGATTACTATTCCATGTATATATATATATATATATATATATATATATATATATATATATATATATATATATATATATATATATATATATATATATATATATATATATATATATATACATAAAATCTCATAGTGATACAGAACATGTAATGTAATTGCAAATGCCGCAGAAAGAATGAAAGCCATAATTGTGACATATCAGTCGAGCTGAGAGCGAATTTAATCTTGCTTAATCTTTGCGTAAACCTCAACACTACGTATGCTATGTAAATGATGAACGTCGATTACAAAGCATACATCATGATTAATGGAACTAAGTTAATTTTATGTGAAAATACACAACACATCCTAATAAACACTGAATTTACTTCATATTATACATATACATTTTACATTTTCAAATGTTCAGCTTAATAGACGAATAGACAAGTCAAACACCTGTTTGACATTCTAGATGAGTTAGATGATCACTACCATGACACCGTCTATTGCTAATGGAACATATGCTGCTGAGAAACAGTGATGCGACATTCCATACAATACACAAACACACATAAAAATATTTGTTATATTACTGTATAGTAATTTTCATTCAAAGATCACGGTCAGCTTTATCATGTTATTGACTTTAATATTAAGATCAATTCTTTGAACATTCTAATGAAACAATTGAGTCATCGAGCAACACATTGCAACTGTACTGAGTTGATATGGCTGTCATGTCACATGCATTGACCATGTATGACTGTTGCAAAAGTTGAACAAATACGTTATCAACAACAGGTGGGCAGCTTGGCGCAGATTTCTCGGTAGAACTGTCGAAAGTCGCTCCGGAACATCGGACTTAAGAAACTGTAGATGAACGGGTTGACGACAGAGTTAATGGTAAACACGCGCTTCACATCTTTGGGGATGGGAACACCGTAGTTCTTCATGAAGAACGGCAGCCAGCAGACGACGAAGACCACAGTGACGACGAACAGGAGTAAAGTACTTCGCGTCGCACGTGCGACCTTAGCCGGTTTTGCCCCCGACGGTGCCACAGCAGTACTGCGGTTGCGACTGGTTGTTGGCAAGAGAGTCACCTCGCCTTTATACATAGGATTACTGGCAAATGTTGGTGTTGAAGTTGTGGCGACCGCCTCTGCGCTACCTCTTGTCATCGCGATGACATCGACCTGACGGCGAGCAGCCTTCATCTGTTTCATCAAGATGACCGCCATGAAACAGTATGACGTAATCACGATAACGAAACACACACTCGCGATTCCTGTGATAAAGAAGATCGGCACAAGGACGAAACCAAGAATGCGTGTCGCAGATGCTATCGCTGAACAGCAGATCGACACAGTTGCAATAGCAACGAGCGCCTTCTTCGCCCTTCCAGTGCTGATAGTGAATTTGTGCGGTTTAGCCACGGCCAGGCATCGCTCAGTGGAAAGAAACGCCAGCAGACACGTCGAGAATATGACCGACGTGTTGAGTACGTACAAATTGATTAGTAGCCCAATTCTGCCGATGCTAGCATTGTTTCCGATCGTAAAACACACGCAAATTGTTGTGTCGGCAATGGCCAATGCGAACATGTACGCCCTAATAGATGTCGTCATCCTTCGAATGTACACGGCGACCACAAATAGATTTCCTGGTATGCCCAGAATGCACATTAGAAGGACAATTCGATTGTATGTAGAATCTGGGAAAGTAAATGTTGATTCGCTGGCAACATTTCTTTCGGAAGTCGAAAATGTTTGTTCCGAAATGGTCCGATTGTAAAAAGTAGTGCTATTAGCCGGTTCCATAGTGCTGATTATGACTCTTTTGTGTTGTGAATTTCGTTTCAAATGATTGTTTCAAAGTGTGCTTCTTCAGCACTGTTTGTCACAACAACATCCCACGAGGAGGAAGAAAACGGTTACATGCGATGTTGCTAGTTCTCAAATGTCACCTCACCTTTCAAAGTCCCACAACACTCGAGCGCATTTTACTTGAAGTTAGTACCAGAATGTACTGCTTTGTTTTCTGACCGTGGAGTATGATCTCTATTTCTCAAGCACAAATCATATAGTGTTCCGTGAGCCCACTCTTTGCTTAAGATGATGTCGCTTCGCCGATCTCATCCACAACTCTGGTTTATGCTATCCGTGTCGTTTATGATTAAGCCAGTGACTACACCGCACCAATCGATTATTGCTTGAAATAGGGAGCGTGTATTATCAAACATCTTGGATTTCTTATTGAGAGGGATTAGTAGAAACCATCTTCTGTTGACCTACCAGGCGTTACACGATCTCGGGCCCACGAACACTGTTGGCATGATCTCGCCGTGCACACCAGGGCGCCGGCTTCTTTCCGCCGACAGCAACCTACTAACTGTATCTGCCATTATTTGGAACGGTCTGGCCAATGGGGTTCCTCCGTGACGGCACCGCGCCTTTGGAACCATCTGCCGATATATATCCGTGCCGCTGACTCACTCGAATTGTTTAAGTCTCAACTTAAGACGCATCTTTTAAAGTCAGCATTTGAAGATTATTTATTTAATGATGTCTTACCAATATTGTATTTTAAGCACCTCTGTTTTATATCCGGATATACGGCGCTATGCAAATAAAAATTATTACTATAATTATTTATGTATTTTGTCTGTTTAATACTATTTTGATGCACATCGTGTATAGCATTTTGTTCAATCGTACTTAATCCTTTTAGATATTTGATCTACCTTTCAAACCCGTTTCATTTTAATTGAATCGTCAACGTTCATAATATGAACGAATGTTATAAACTACAAGAGTAAAGTAAACCAGGCGTCTAATGGCACAACTATGATGAAATGCTTGAACCTTTTCTCGAACGTTTCCGTTGCTGTGTTGACATACCAATTATCAAATATTTCTTACTGGGTGGCGTTAGTAAAATCATCGATTAATACTGTTACCTTGGCTTCATCCGCCCATTTACACGTTCGATAGCTGGCTGAAGTAGCACTCGTTGTCTTTTTATGACCACACATGTGTCAATCATAACTAACAACATAATTAAACAATTGACCAACATCATTAAACCATCATTGACCTCCATTCCCGAAGATTTGGGGAGGTGTTAATTTCGATCATATTAACTGATGTGCTGAGTTGATGTCATAAATGAATTCATTGCGTCTACGTTTTGGTTCACATTCTCTTGATGCAGCGCGAAGTTGTCATTCATGTCTATGACAGTGTGCGGATTTAAGGGACATAACTAACCGAAAGAGGATTTGTTTTATAACTTCTGGTATATTTTGTTCAATTGTAAATATATGAAACACGTAGATATTGATGTTTCGGAGTGGCTGTTTCGTTAGAAATGTAAGCACGGAAGTAACAAATATTCAGCATTGTTAGTTAAAAAGAACTCAGATAAGGACATGCACTCAAATAGTATTACGTAGCCTGATGCCACGAGAGATACCATTTATAATAATTGTTTAATATATGTGTTTCAGTACTAAATATCCATGAACCGTCATAATATGAAATAAAGAAGGGTTTTAAATACATATGTTTGCCGAATATTCCTCTTTTATCATATACAAGAGATTCCTGTAGCGACCAATGACCAACTGAGTTAGTAAATAAAAACTCCAATGGATTTGATCTGTCGATCCACATATCCTGGTGAAATTGTTACATTTCTATTCAACATTAAATCCAACATGTTTACTGGCTTCGACAATTCGAAGAACTCACAGATTATCAGAAAAATAACCTCCAAAATAGCTCTCCTAAACGTATATTTCAATAGTAATTTTTCTTCGGGTGTGGTACAGCATGAACTAAAAATAGCAAAAGTTATTCCCTTACATAAAAGAAATGGCCCACCATAAAATAAATTTTTGGTGCTTTTCAAAGATCATCTTATGTATAATCGGCTTTCTCAAGCAGTCCCAGATAATATCGAAAAATAAATATGGTTTTAAGAAAAGAAAACCACTCCCCTCCCATTGCGCTTATCAACTGTATAGATAAACTAACAATTTGAAAAACCAACGCATTTAACTGATGAAACCATAGTAGATACAAAGCTCTACCGTAGCGATGCACATGTTTGATTGCTTACACCGCGTTTTTGGTTGTAGACCCGTATTAAAGAAGCCATACCATTCAAGGAAAATTGTTTAGAAAGAAACACTGGCTAGCTACTAAAAAAATGGCGTACAGGTCAATTGTGTGGAGGGTTTATAGGCGTATAAGAAAAGATGAAGACTGCACAAATTAGAAAGAGGCACTTAATGCAGCGATTGAAATTATAAAATCTTAAAGAAGATTGGCATGTAAAAAAAATTTACATGTAAAAAAAAAAGTTTTTTATGCATATGTCAGGCGTAAACAAAACGTACGAGACAAGGTTGGACCACTAGAAGACAGTGCTGGAAACATAATATCACAAGGTTTTTCAATGCCGGAAGACCTAATTGGATACTTCAGTTCAGTTGTTTTTACCACAGAGGATATTAGTTCATTACCAGTTCAAGTTCCCAAATTTTAGGAGGCTAAATTGCATTATTTAGGGTGGTTAATTGTAACTCCAGAAATGGTATCTAATATAATAAAGGCAACGAAGGATAATAAATCACCTGGATTGGATGGTACTCCGCGTTATCTACTAATGTACACTTGAAAGAATGTTTAATTTGTCAATAAACGAGGGAATGCTTCGAACAGAAAGAAGCAACCATTATTCCATTATTAAAAAAGGGTTCGAGAAATTAGTCAAATAATTACAGAACGGTGAATTTAACATCAGTGATTTGTAAATTATAAGAAAAGTTAATTAAAACCCATATGGTGCACTTCCTTTTTAGGCATAAATTATTAAATCCATCTGAACATGGATTACTAAAAGTGAGGTAAAGGTTAATAAATATGTTATGTGTTTGGAAGAAATCACTAAGTGGATAGACAGGGACCACAAGTATATATTATCTACTTATATTTTCAGAAATCTTTGACAAAGTGCCACATCAGAGATTACTAATTAAATTAAAAGCCCAAGGCATCGGGAATGGCAATCGAATGGAAAGAAAATGGCTGGCTGACTGACAGAAGACAATATGTCTTGAACGATTATAGATTTAACAAGATTTAACCAGATTTGCCATCCAAGCCAAATGCCCAGATGGCAAGTGGACAAGGAAACCATTAGCTTATCGAGAGTCCAACAATGTTCATTTACTTATAACCCGCCCTCCTGAGATATGTGTCAACCTTGTTTTTAAACATATTCACGCTGCTAGCAGTTACACAATCTGTAGACAATTTGTTCCATTCATTTATTGTCCTCTGTGAGAACGAGTGCTTCCTGATGTCCAATCTACGTTGATCCTTTACTAATTTTACCTGATGTCCTCTAGTTCTGCTATCCTTCTTGATTGAGAAAAACATATTTATATAAATATTTTCATACCCATTCAATATCTTAAAAACTTCAATCTGATCTCCTCTTAACCTCCTTGTCTCTAGAGTTGTTAAACCACATTCTTTCAGGCGTTCTTCATAAATAAGGTCTGTAAGTTCTGCAATAATTTTAGTTGCTCTCCTTTGTATGCGTTCAAGCGTATCTATATCCTTCTTACGATATGGTCTCCATGCTTGTATACAGTATTCTAAATGAGGTCTAACTATTGCTTTATAAAGAGGTATAATTAACTTTTTTCCCTTGTATGTTATGTTTCTTCTAATCAATCCAAGAATTTGATTACCCTTTGAAGCTGCAATACCACACTGCTCTGAAACTTTCATATCAGCGCTTATTGTAACTCCTAAGTCCTTTTCTTTTACAGTAGTACCCAGAACAGTATCTCCCATTTTATAATTTACATTCAAGTTCCAATGTCCTGTATGTAGGCATTTACATTTCCCAAAATTGAACAGCATCTGCCATTTCTCAGACCATTTCACTAATATGTCTAGATCGTTTTGTAAATGTTGTTTGTCACCATCAGTATTAACCTTTCTAAACAGTTTTGTATCATCCGCAAATTTCAGTACGTTACTTGTTATACTGTCGTCCAAGTCATTGATATAAATTAAGAATAATATAGGTCCTAATACTGATCCTTGAGGTACCCCACTCAAAACCGATTTCCAATTTGAAACTTCTCCATCTTCTACAACTCGTTGTCTTCTGTCAGTCAGCCATTGTTCTATCCAGTCAGTTATGCTATCCTCGATACCATGGGCTTTTAATTTAAGTAGTAATCTTTGATGTGGAACTTTGTCAAAAGCTTTCTGAAAATCTAAGTAGATAATATCTACTGGCGATCCCACGTCTATCCACTTAGTGATTTCTTCCAAAAAACATAACATATTTGTTAAGCATGACCTCGATTTAAGGAATCCATGTTGAGATGAATTTAATAATTTATGCTTAACGAGGAAGTCCACCATATGGTCTTTAATTAACCTTTCTAATAATTTACAAATCACTGACGTTAAACTCACTGGTCTGTAAATCTCTGACTTATTTCTCGAACCCTTTTTAAATAATGGTATGATGTTTGCTTCTTTCCATTCAAATGGAACAACTCCCTCTTTTAATGACAAGTTGAATACTCTTGCAAGTGGTATACTGATTTGTTCTACTGTTTCCATTAATAATTTTGGAGGAATCCCATCCACTCCCGGTGAATTGTTATCCTTCATTGCCTTTATTTTCTTAGCTACCAATTCTGGAGTTACAACTAACGGACCTAAATAGTCAGATTTAGCCCCCTGAAATTTAGCATCAGCAACTGGTAATGAACTAATATCTTCTTTGGTAAACACTGAACTGAAGTAACCAGTTAGGTCTTCCGCCATTAAAAACCCCTGTGATATTATATTTCCAGCACTGTCTTCTAGAGTTCCAACCTTGTCTTGTACGTTTTGTTTACTTCTGACATATGCATAAAAACTCTTGCTGTCATTTTTTATGTTACATGCCAGTTTTTGCTCACAGCTTCTTTTAGATTGTCTGATTTCAGTTGTAGCTGCATTAAGTGCCTCTTTGTATTTTGCATAGTCTTCTTCCTTTCTGGTACGCCTATAAACCCTCCACATAGTTTGTTTTAGCATTATTTTTCTAATTGCCTCTTTTGACAAGTATTTCTTTCTACAGCGTTTTCCTTGTTTTTGGAAGGGAACAAATTTATCGATGATACTCTCAATTTCATATTTTAGAATATTCCAACATTCAATTGCGGTCTTATTCATCAGCATGTTATTCCAATCTAGCTTTGCTAAGTATTTTCTTATATCTTTGTAGTTACCTTTGTTGAAGTTTCTCTTGTACGTTTTCTTATTTTTACTTTCTGATTTTACATTGATGTCAAAATGTATTTGATTATGGTCACTATTACCCAATGGTTCAAATATTTTTACATTGTCCACTAATTCTTTTTGTGATGACAAAACTATATCTAATACATTTTCTCCCCTGGTTGGTTCTAGTACGTGCTGAGTAAGAAAGCTATCCTGGATTAAACATAGACATTGTTGATCCTCAATCCCTGTGCTCTCTAGAGAATTCCATTGTATGTGTCCATGGTTAAAATCTCCCATTATGATACATTCCCCTTTACTAACTTCCTTTATAGCGGTTTTTATTTTTGAGTTGTCCTCTTCGTTTATGTTTGGACTTCGGTAAACTAATCCAATAGTTAATTTTGAATTTCCTGAAACAATTTTGCACCAAACAACTTCATCGCAATCTGCTTCCCTTTCTAGTTTTATTTCATAAGCCTGAATAGATTCTTTAACATATAAAATAACTCCCCGCCCCTTCTTCCTATTCGAACTTTCCTAAACATTACGTATCCTGTCAGTCCTAATTCAGCATCTGTTATATCTATGTTGGCCCATGATTCAGTTATACCAATTACGTGAGGGTCAATATCTTCTACCATAATGTTTAATTCGTTTTTCTTATTTACTATGCTCCTTGCATTTAAACATACGCATCTATAACCTTTTTCAGAGATGCATTTCGGATGATTTGATATTGGTTTATCTGTGCTAGTGGCCTCTTGTTCTGCTTGAGACATCTCTAGGTAACCCCCCTGCACTTCTAGTTTAAAGAATGTTTACTTCCAAAAATATTTGTCATTGTACCCAAGTCACTCTCTACTGCTGCCGAAAGTTTGTCCGCGAATACTGCCGCCCCCTTTCCACTTAAATGAAGCCCATCCTTCATGTACATATCAGCCCTCCCAACAAAACTTCTCCATAAATCCACAAATCCAACTTCCTCTTCCCTACATAACTTCTGGACTAACATGTTAATTGCCATCCCCCGACAATTTCGATATTTGTGACCCCTCCTGCCCATTACAGGTAAAATCCCTGACAGTATTACCTGCTCAACCCGCGTCTGTTTTAGTGTTCTGACCAACTGCCTATATTTCCTAACTATGGCAGTTGTACCCTCCCTCTCTACGTTATTTGTCCCTACGTGTACTAAAACAGATCCACCCTTACCCGAGCCTACGATGTTTTTTACCCTCTCAGTTATCGCCTCTATTTTGGCTCCAGGCAAGCAGACCACCACATCATCTCCCTTGTTTAAGACTCTGTCGGTCTTCCTAACTATCGAATCCCCCACAAACACCCTCGCTCTCTTCCTCACCCCCTCTATCACTGCTGCAAAATAACTCTTCCTTTCGATCCCCTCCATCACATTCTGTCCTGACCCCTTCCCTCCTGTCTTCCCCACTTCCCATTCCTTTGCTCTTGTCTCTCCCACTCCCCTCTCCTTCTCTCCGGTTGTTTTCCCTCCCGTCTCCCCCACTCCCTTCTCCTTCCCTCCTGTCTCCCCTACTCCCCTCTCCTTCACTCCGGTTGTTTTCCCTCCCGTCTCCCCCACTCCCTTCTCCTTCCCTCCTGTCTCCGCTACTCCCCTCTCCTTCACTCCGGTTGTCTTCCCTCCCGTTCCTTTCCTTCCCGTCTCCTTACGTCCTGTCTCCCTACGACCTGTCACATTCCCTCCTCTCAGCTTCCTCCCAGGCTGAGGTGACCTCTCCCTAGCATCTCTTGTGTCTTTCCCCACTTTATCGTCTACTGTTCCCCAACGGAACTACTGGCACAACCCCCCTGTTCCCTTCCCACCATTGCCACAACGAGCAGCCTCAGCTCTTCCAACTCCACCTCTAGTTCCTTCATCTTCGTGCATCCCCTACACTCAAAATTAAAACCATCTGCCTGGACCTCAGTCCAGGACTTCTCGCATCCAGACTTGACGAAGTCCACCCAGTTACTGCAACTGCCACAAATTAAGTGCCTTGTGGCCTTTAAATTATTATGTAACAAGCAACGTACTTGTGGCCTTTAAATTATTATGTAACAAGCAACGTACTGAAAAGCTTAAAAATGTTATTCAGTTTTGGGAAAGACACAGGACAAGGGAATTTGGATGTAAACTGTAAAATGGGAGATACTGCACTAGGTACTATCTTAAAAGAAAGTGAGTTAAATTTCTTGGGTTGATTAGGCGAAATATAACATACAAACATAAGCTAATTATACCTCTGTATAAAGCAATAGTTAGGCCTCATTTGTAATAATCAAGCTTGGAGACCATATCGTAAGAACGGCATAGCTACGCATGAACGAATACGGAAGAGTGCAAATAATGATTCCAGAACTGAGAGGCCGTAGCTATGAAGAACACATAATAGAATGTAGCTTAACAGAAACAAGGAAGTTAAGAGGAGATCATATTGACGTTTTAAAGATATTGAATAGGTATGAAAATAGTAATAGAGATATTAGAAATAGAATACACGTGGTAACATTCGTAAACGATCAGAGTAGATTACATATCAGGAAGAAGTCGTCCGCACAAAAGACAATCATTGAATGGAATAAATTATCAACAGATTGTATAAATGTAAGCAGCGTGAATATGTCTATAAACAAGGTTGAGACATAACCAGACCTTCCAAGTCTTCCGCTTTATCGGAAGATCTTCCGCTTTTTCCGGTTTTTAAAAAAATCTTCCGCTTTTCCGCTACGTTTTGAAAACCTTCCGCTTTTTCGGACTTGGCCGGTGATCGCAGACAATTAAGAGGTTCTATTGAAAATTAAGAAGTTCTGTTGAAATATTCAGATCGAATACCAAGTTTCTTAAGAAGTAATCATGTAATAGTTCTATTAAATGGTTTGAAACTCCGCCATTTGGTGGCGCGTTGTTTTTCAACAAATGATATTGCAGTAAAACATTTTCTCCGTATATTTTTCACCCCGCCATTGTTAAGTCTCTGTTTACAGCGAATTTGAATCCTCGTGAACTTTTTCGTTTATAGTTTTAAGGTTTTGTTCGTTGTTAAAGATAGTGTTGTTAGTTGTGAATAGTTGTTTCCTTGCGCCACGAAGTAAGATGGGTAAAATGACAGGAGAGAACGGAGGCAATCCACCGACGAAAAAGAAACTACGCCGCAAAGTTTTGAGACGAATACGCCTCTGAAGACTGTGCCGCTGCTCAACCCAGCGAACAGACGTAAGGGCTGCTATTGGTAAATGATTGGTCTAATGATTTAAAAGCAGCTGTTATGCTTATTTTAAGGATTCTAAATGCTAATACACTTTCTGACTACTGCTAGTTTAATGTGTTTTCTCTTAAAAATCTATTTGCACTTACATATCATGTCGTGTGTGTTGTCCATATCTTTATCTAAAAATAATTTCAGATAAACAGAAGACAATAATACATTTTTTCAAAATGTGGAAGAGACTGCATCATTTAATGTTTTATGCTGTACAGCAGTCATTCATCTTCATAAACCATGTGCTTTTCTAACCTTTTCATGAAGAAAATGTTTATGATTTTATAAACATGGTTCAACAATTTGTTTTCAGTGCTGACTCTAGTTGAGAAGTTTGGCCCTAGCACCGTTCAGGAATGGATGAACTTCCAGGTAGCCACAGATTTGCCCGAGTTCATCAAGGTGGACGAGCGGTGTTGCAGTTGAAGGGCTGGGGTGGCCAGGTCAGGTTCGATCACCTGGCTACACTCATGAAAACTTTAGTCATCCTTCCCTAGGACCAGGCAAAGAATGACAAGAAGTTCTGAGCATCACTAAGTGCAGAGACGCTGTGTAGCCTGCTGTACTGCAAGATCAACGTGGACTGCGAGTATCACAAGTTGTACAATGAGGACCACAGACCGGTAATCTGAGACCTGAATGTGTGGCGAGGAAACACCTATGATAATGGATATAATGTAGTCTGCACTGGCAATCAGCTGTCTGAGATGGTAAATAAACTGTATATAATGTTTGTTATGTTCTTCACGTCATTATTTAGTATCATCAAATTTGATTGTTTTTTTTCGAGAAAAAGTCTTCTGTCTTTTTTTTAGAGGAAGAGGAAGATCTTCTGCTTTTTATTGGTAAAATGTTGGAAGGTTTGCATAACTCAGGAGGGCGGTTTACACATGGATGAAAACATTTTGGATTCTCAATATGCTTCTTTGTCCACTTGCCATCTGGACCTTTGCATTGGCTGGCAATTTTGTTCAGTCTTGTTAAATCTAAATAAGATAATGTATAACGCTGAATCGGTTCGGAGAAACGGAACGAACGAACGACTGGATCAAACCAGTGCCAAAGTTAGGTTCATCTACGACCAATCATCTTATGCGGAAACTTAATAATACGATATGTTGCGTCTCGTGTTCTAAACCACGCGACATGGCACCCCAGGCAATTGATCACGCAGTAATTGAACGAATCACATGACGCAGATTAAGAAATGTAATTGAAAACACGTGAAGCAATGTGAAATGAACCAACGGTAACAAGAGGTTCCCTTTCTCTCGATGTTCTCACCACTATGCCACCGAGCCCAGGCAACATACCAGTGATTAAGCGACTTAAATTTAAGACAGCGTATTTCACAAGCTATATTTATTTTGCTGTCGCCAAAACTATTACAACTGCCCTTGTTAGCAGTAGACTTAACGATTGCAATTTCCATCATCACAATATTGCTCTCAAGGATATATTAAACTTTCAACGTGTGCAAAATTGTTTAGCAAGGATAGTTATCCGGTCTCTTCGTTTCTCTCACTCTGCACCACTTCTTAAATCATTGCATTGGCTCCTTGTCAGATATCGCAATATTTTTAAGATCTGCACAATTACCATTATCAAGCACTTTCACCCAAAACAACCAGCATATTCACATTCACTGCTTACTCCTGACAGACAGTCCAGACAGTTTCGATTATATAATTCTAATATACATTTTGTTCCCAGTGTTAAGACAAATGTCGGCACTAGAGCTTTTTCAATTGCACCGACTCTGTGGAACTCACTTCCTGTTAGTATTAAGTCTGTACGAGATATAACTACAGTTCGTCGTAAATAAAAAAAACCCACCTGCTTAAAATAGCTTATCATCCATAGCTCCCAGCGTACCAATGCAACTGTTTACAACTTCCGAGGATTTTAGCGCAATAGAAGTATTTTATATTGTGTTGTATTGTAATGTAATGTAAAATACGCTACCAGAAATAAACAGAGGCGCCTCCATCACCTGTTTCACTAAGATGACATAGTATGACGTAATCACGACGACGAAAACACATTCGCGATTCCCATGATGATGAAAATCGGCATGAGGATGAAACCAAGAATGCGTGTCGCAGATGACATCGCTGAACAGCAGATCGACACAGCTGCAGTAACAGTGAGCGCCTTTTTCGCCTTTCCAGTGCTAAGATTGATCTTGTGCGGTTTAGCCACGGCCAGAGAACTCTCAGTTGCAAGAAACGCCAGGAGACACGTGGACAATCTGACCAACGCGTTGAATGTATGGACAACGATGATTACCCCGATTCTACCGATGCAAGCAGTGTTTCCGATAGTGAAACACACGCGTATTGTTGTGTCGGCGATGCACAATGCGATCATGTACGCCCTGGTAGACGTCGTCATCTTCCGAATGCACTCGGCAACCACAAATATTATTCCTGGTATGCCCAGGACGCACATTAGAAGGATTATTTTATTATATGTAGAAAATGGTAAATGAGTTGCCCTTCTCGTTGATTCGCTGGCAATATTTCTTGTTGAATACATTTTTGTTTGTTCAGAAATGGATCGATTGTACGCTGTCACAATATTAACCGTCTCCATAATGTTGATTAAGCTTGTCGTTACTTTTGTGATATACGTTTCAAAATAGTGTTCAAACGACGTTAATTGTTTGTTTGTGCAAATAAAATCCCAAGAGGATTAATGACATTGTTACGAGCGATGTAACTAATTGACAAATATCACCTCACCAACAGGCTCGAACACATTTTACTTGACGACATCACCAGAGTGCACGCACTTGTTTCCCTCCCGTGCGTCCAAGTTGGGTGCGTTGGTGATATGTGGCCTCTTTTCTTCAACTACAAAATCATATCATGCCCCAAAAGGGTAATCGGTACATAAATTGATGCAATGTCGCCTTGGACAATTTCATCTACAACACTAGTTCTACACAATGTATGTCGCTAATAATGACGCCAGTGATTACACGGCGGCAATCGATTCGTGCTGGCGTTAATTTTAATTAAGACGATATATCAAACCGAGTCGGTTCGGAGAAATGTAACGAACTTTATGGATAAAAAATATGATATGCTATGGTGAATCCGGGGTTCTAATCCGTACGCCAATACACCCCAGGCAATAGCTCACGCAGTAATTACGAGACTCAGCTGGCGCTGATTAAAATAACTAATTGAAAACACTGGAGGCAACGTGAATGAAAGAACGGCGGCAAGAGTATCCGGTTTTCTCTATGTTGTCACCACTCTGCCATCACGTCCCTGCCAACAGATCAGTGATTACGCAACTGAGATGGCGTGCAATGTAATATACTCTACCCGAAATAAGCGCCTCTTGTCCACCATATAACACCAACATAGCGCTAATCGCGAGAAGTTGTCAACAAAAGTACGACACGTAATTATGTGCTTTAAATGAGAGCGTCAGAATACTCATGTATCCACAACGACAACATATTTAACAAACTCTTGTGCAAGGAAAGAATTATCGCACAAGCAATGACGCTTACTGATATTAAACAGGAATCTTCCCAGTCTAGTAGATGATTCTCGGGTATTGTTTGGTCTGTGAGGGCGGACTTGTTGGTAGTGGACTGTGATCTTTTCTTTTCGCTCCTCTTGTATTGTTCTCTTGGTGCATTTTCCGTATCTTTCTTGTGTTCGTCTAGTCTTGTCTTATGAAATCTCCCTGTCTCTCCTTCGTAGGCTGCGTCAAAAACTCACAATGTTCTTTCGGTTCTACTTTGCCCTTTGTGTACCAACAGACGTCTTAGCGTTGTGTAGGACGCATGGCTGTGGCAGCCCAGTACTTATTCAGTGTACCCAATCAACCCTGTGTTATACACCTTCCACGTATGAGATGACGACCTGGCCTCTGAAATTCTTGTCCTTCTTTCTCTTGTCTGTGTTTTGCTCTTCTTGTTTTCCGTCTCCTTCTTTGCAATGCCCAAGAAGGATAGTTGCCCCTTCTAAGGACCCTTTTTAGGATTCCTCGTCTTCATTCTTGTCCCCTTCCTCTGAAATTATCGTCTCACACATGTTGTTTCTGTATACTGTGGACTTTACACTGCCATCAGACGTTCTGGTAAATTTGGCATCAAAGAATGACATGCTGTTGTTCTCTTCATCCTTTCTTGTGAATATTATGCTACCTGTTGCGTCGACCGTGTTCTTATGCTATTGTAGTTATTATGCCTTACAAGGCAAATAACATCTTCCTAAAACCGCTTCCAGTTCCTTGGTCTGCAGTCATCTAGCAAAAATCTTTTTTCCAAGTCCTCCATGTATTAGAAGTATTACACTGCTCATGGCTAGACCGAAATACAATGAATTGCTGGCAAGTTTATCCTCAAAATTTAAAGTACGTAGTCCCCAGCACGACATTGAACACATCCGTGACGTCGACTACTTTTAGGTTGGTTCTCTTTGACTGTTTTCTCGTTCTCTAGTCTCTCTCCGATCATTACGCAAGTTTCCTGAACAGTGACACAGTATCGCATGACCCAAACGATTCTCCTTATTCCACTTTTAGTCATGTCATTTCCTTCACCATATCTTGTGAATTCTCAGAGTGGTGTTCTGTTTTTCCAACTAGTGGTTGTAATATGTTCCCCAAATGTTTGGACACTCTTTATGCTATGGTCTGTATGTAGTTAAAAATTAGCTTTAGTGGGACACCCTCTTTGTGGATCTTCGGGAGCCATACACCTGAAGTACTTTTCTAGGGTTCGATATAAGTATAAATACAGGTATTTTAAAACGTTTACTTCCTTCTCCATGGGAGTGTGGTATCGATCTACACTCCTCGACAGTGGCGTTACTCAGCATATCACCACTGCCACAACTTGATTATGAAGACAACATGGACAATGCGGAGTGGTACGTTGGCTGGGCAAGGCGAGTGTTGCTTACGACATGCTACGTCGTTGCAACTGTGCGTTTGAGTATACGTAACATAAGTTCATTCTGCATTGCAGAGTTGAAAATCACTGCCTTGTGATACAGGTTCTCGACAGAACCGAAGGCTAAGGAGCAAACCCTAACAGAAAACCATGTCATTGTGGCAGCATCAAGGGTGGTTGATGAATGGAACTCCCAACATCTCCCGACCAGCCACTGCAGGGATAAATAGCTCGCGCCTGTCTTGACGTGTTCTTGCCGGTGTGAGACCTCTATTTGCTCCCCGAGAGAGTGCCGCTAGTAACTTGCAAAAGCCAGCAGCACTTCAACACTTTTTTGCAAGCAGCTCTCATGAAATGCACAACCGCACGAATTACCATACCGGACCGGTCGTCGCCCGGGTTACCAAGGACCGCGCTGCTCGACCTCATCTTCCGTCGACAGTGAAAAATCAGCTAGGAAGAAGAGAACAACTATCAATCGCTCAATGGAACGTCAGGACTCTCCTCGACCGAGAAGTAGCCGACCGACCGGAAAGACGTACTGCACTAGTAGCAATGGAACTCGCCAAGTACAATATAGACATTGCCGCCCTGTGCGAAACAAGGTTCTCAGAGTCTGGTAGTCTTAATGACTTGGAATACTCTTTCTTCTGGAGTGGCAGAGCCAAAGGAGAGAGAAGGGAGGCTGGAGTGGGCTTTGCTATAAAGAAGGACATCGTGACAATGCTGACAGAAATGCCACGGCCAGTAAGTGACAGAATCATGATGATGAGACTACCTCTGAGCAAGGACAACTATGCTACAATTATCAGTGTTTACGCTCCAACAATGACAAACCCGGACGATAACAAGGAGGCTTTCTACAACCAGCTGTCAAGTACGCTCAGAGGCATCCCTCGTACCGATAAGCTACTGCTGATAGGAGACTTCAATGCAAGGATAGGAAGAGACAATGACAAATGGACCATGGTCATGGGCAAATATGGGATCGGGAAACGCAACTCCAATGGCGAGCTTCTACTGGCTTTGTGCTCTGAGTTCAACTGATAGTGACGAACACCATGTTCAAGCAGAAGGATGAACGCAAGACCACCTGGATGCATCCTCGTTCCAGACACTGGCATATGATCGACTTCATAATCACGAGGTGTCGGGATAAGATGGACATCCACAGTACTCGAGCCATGCCCTTCTTTGCAATGCCCAAGAAGGATAGTTGCCCCTTCTAAGGACCCTTTTTAGGATTCCTCGTCTTCATTCTTGTCCCCTTCCTCTGAAATTATCGTCTCACACATGTTGTTTCTGTATACTGTGGACTTTACACTGCCATCAGACGTTCTGGTAAATTTGGCATCAAAGAATGACATGCTGTTGTTCTCTTCATCCTTTCTTGTGAATATTATGCTACCTGTTGCGTCGACCGTGTTCTTATGCTATTGTAGTTATTATGCCTTACAAGGCAAATAACATCTTCCTAAAACCGCTTCCAGTTCCTTGGTCTGCAGTCATCTAGCAAAAATCTTTTTTCCAAGTCCTCCATGTATTAGAAGTATTACACTGCTCATGGCTAGACCGAAATACAATGAATTGCTGGCAAGTTTATCCTCAAAATTTAAAGTACGTAGTCCCCAGCACGACATTGAACACATCCGTGACGTCGACTACTTTTAGGTTGGGTCTCTTTTGACTGTTTTCTCGTTCTCTAGTCTCTCTCCGATCATTACGCAAGTTTCCTGAACAGTGACACAGTATCGCATGACCCAAACGATTCTCCTTATTCCACTTTTAGTCATGTCATTTCCTTCACCATATCTTGTGAATTCTCAGAGTGGTGTTCTGTTTTTCCAACTAGTGGTTGTATTATGTTCCCCAAATGTTTGGACACTCTGTATGCTATGGTCTGTATGTAGTTAAAAAATTAGCTTTAGTGGGACACCCTCTTTGTGGATCTTCGGGAGCCATACACCTGAAGTACTTTTCTAGGGTTCGATATAAGTATAAATACAGGTATTTTAAAACGTTTACTTCCTTCTCCATGGGAGTGTGGTATCGATCTACACTCCTCGACAGTGGCGTTACTCAGCATATCACCACTGCCACAACTTGATTATGAAGACAACATGGACAATGCGGAGTGGTACGTTGGCTGGGCAAGGCGAGTGTTGCTTACGACATGCTACGTCGTTGCAACTGTGCGTTTGAGTATACGTAACATAAGTTCATTCTGCATTGCAGAGTTGAAAATCACTGCCTTGTGATACAGGTTCTCGACAGAACCGAAGGCTAAGGGAGCAAACCCTAACAGAAAACCATGTCATTGTGGCAGCATCAAGGGTGGTTGATGAATGGAACTCCCAACATCTCCCGACCAGCCACTGCAGGGATAAATAGCTCGCGCCTGTCTTGACGTGTTCTTGCCGGTGTGAGACCTCTATTTGCTCCCCGAGAGAGTGCCGCTAGTAACTTGCAAAAGCCAGCAGCACTTCAACACTTTTTTGCAAGCAGCTCTCATGAAATGCACAACCGCACGAATTACCATACCGGACCGGTCGTCGCCCGGTTACCAAGGACCGCGCTGCTCGACCTCATCTTCCGTCGACAGTGAAAAATCAGCTAGGAAGAAGAGAACAACTATCAATCGCTCAATGGAACGTCAGGACTCTCCTCGACCGAGAAGTAGCCGACCGACCGGAAAGACGTACTGCACTAGTAGCAATGGAACTCGCCAAGTACAATATAGACATTGCCGCCCTGTGCGAAACAAGGTTCTCAGAGTCTGGTAGTCTTAATGACTTGGAATACTCTTTCTTCTGGAGTGGCAGACCCAAAGGAGAGAGAAGGGAGGCTGGAGTGGGCTTTGCTATAAAGAAGGACATCGTGACAATGCTGACAGAAATGCCACGGCCAGTAAGTGACAGAATCATGATGATGAGACTACCTCTGAGCAAGGACAACTATGCTACAATTATCAGTGTTTACGCTCCAACAATGACAAACCCGGACGATAACAAGGAGGCTTTCTACAACCAGCTGTCAAGTACGCTCAGAGGCATCCCTCGTACCGATAAGCTACTGCTGATAGGAGACTTCAATGCAAGGATAGGAAGAGACAATGACAAATGGACCATGGTCATGGGCAAATATGGGATCGGGAAACGCAACTCCAATGGCGAGCTTCTACTGGCTTTGTGCTCTGAGTTCAACTGATAGTGACGAACACCATGTTCAAGCAGAAGGATGAACGCAAGACCACCTGGATGCATCCTCGTTCCAGACACTGGCATATGATCGACTTCATAATCACGAGGTGTCGGGATAAGATGGACATCCACAGTACTCGAGCCATGCGTGGAGCTAACTGCTGGACCGATCACCATATGCTGAGGTCAAAAGTGGCATTTAGAGTACGACAAAAGCACAACAGACAAGGGGTAAGAAAACCGACCAAGCTAAACACAGCAAAACTACGTACCATCAGTCATAGGGAGAGCTTCGAGCAGGAGATGGACAGCGCTCTCGCCCAATGGGAGGAGAAGGAAAGCTCAACACCAGATGAGGAATGGGCAGCTCTGCAACAGGTAGTATACAACACAGCTAAAACATTTCTCGGCAAGCCAGACAGAAAACACCAGGACTGGTTCGATCCCAACGACCAGGAGCTACAAAATCTAATAAGCAGAACAGACCAATCCCACCAGAGAGTGTTGCAGACCAGGAGTACTAGATCCACCATTGCAG